>JAWLRI010000180.1:5945237-5970122 GCA_034781795.1 Crypturellus tataupa
TGGAATCGGGTCACTGCCAGCGGGACAGCAGGGCTCCAAGGCCCATCCTTGTGCCCCGAGGTTTATGGCAACTGTCACATCCAAGTTTTCTCCTTGTTCCGTGTCATGTCTATGCTCATGACAAGTCCAGGGTTTTCCATAGCCCATACAGAAAGGCAGGCTGTCCAGCCAGTTTTGCTTCAGTCTTATTTGTGGAAAGCTTTTTTGCTCACCAGTAAACTCATCAGAATCACATCAGGGTCTCCTCCACCCCAGGACACAGCTGCAGCAATAGGACACACGTCTCTGGCTTCTTTGATTACAGGAACTGAAGACACCTATTATATCTCATGCCAAATACTGGAAGCAACACCAATTTTGAAAGCAAACAGGGGTTTTGTGAAGGGCAGAAGATGGTCTTGTTTATAAGGTGGGAGAAACATGTTGTTTTTCTTCCCACTGATCACACACTGTTCCCACTAGAGAGCTTTCACTTTGCATCAGGTCCCTGCTTACTGGCAATTTGTTAAAATCTTTCTGCTCTGGGCTTGCAATTCACCGCTGGTTTATTGTCACCTGTGCCCTTTCTCCTCAGGTTAAGCAAATTTTGTACAATAATCCGATTTATACTAAGTGCACTGAACATTCAGCCATAAAATCCTCTGTGGCATTCAGGTATTTGACAGGTTGAAGTGTTTAAGGGTGTGTCTGACATTTCTGATTACAAATACAATTGCTGAATGTATTTTGGATTTCAGCCTCGGAGGAAAACTTGGCCTTGGAGCCTTTTAGCACAGAAGAATTGCAGACGAGTTGCCTGAATCATAACTGAGCCATTAGTGTTGCAGGTGTTTGTATCCCATAAGCTCCTGGATGAACCTGCTTGGCCACATCTGGAAGCAGGTTCCATCCCCAGCTCCGGGCTGTGGTCCAAAGGAGCTTCCCCTTCCCCTTCCTATTTCCAGATGATGTTTCTATCCCTTTGCTCCCTCATCTCTTGACCCTCCACTCTGAATGGCTCCTCTGCTCTCAGGAATCTGTCTTCTGAGCGTGGCTGGGCAGAGACCAGCCACTTATATTGAACTTATATATATACACACACACACATACTATATACTGTAATATATATATATTTGGTGTTGTAGCCAGTAGAGAGACCTTTTCCTAGACCTTAAGGAAATCTTTATAACAGTATATTTCAGTTATACCTGACCTGAAGCCTAAGCTGTTTTAACACACATTTTGCCCTTCTACTGCAGGAACTCCAAGTGGCTTAGCAAGCTGGATTCGTTTTCCAGAAACAGAACAGCATGAGCCCTGTTATGCTGATGTGGAAACCAAGGCTGTGAGGAGCTATGTAAATGTACAGATGTTAGACTGAAAGTGGAGACCGTCCCCGGGTCTTTTACAGCTCCTTTCCTTGAGCCTTCAAGCCGTAGCCACCTGCGATGCTCCATGGGGATCTCACTTGCCCAGCAGAAAAGAGCAGCTCTTCACACAAGAGCCAGAAGGACCCACGCTTTGGTGTGAGCCCAAGGGTGTCCATCCTCCCTAAGCAACAGTGCAGGGCCCTTGCCTCACTTCTCGTGGTCAGCAGATGGGCTAGGAGTGGCCCTGGAAGATGAGCCCAAGGGGTGCCCTGGTCCTGGGGCTGTGCTCGAGTGCCGCGTTGATCCCCAGCAGCGCATGCCGCTGGGAAACGGAGATCCCCCGGCTCATGCATCTTTAACGCCGCTGCTCGGCGGAGCACACATTCGATAGCCGGTGACATAATAGCTCACTAAGAGCCCTGGAGGGCTTTGTCCATCCTTTAGGGATGGATCTAGTTTCTGGAGCTAACAGAAAAAGCTCCCATTCATTTCAGTAGGATTTGAACTGAGGCCTGGAAGGCTGCACCACGAAAGCGATCAGTGGGGATGTAAAGCTGCAAGAACCAGGGACCACATTAGGATTTTAGACACAGATATTCCCCGTTTCCGACTCTTTCCCCCTGGCAGTCAGGCAGAGCAGGAGTGATGCTCCCATGCTGACACAGCAGGATAGTGCAGCAGGATACCAATAACCAGGGCCACGATCCCAGCTCGCCCTACGACACCCGCGCTTCAGGGGAACCATGAACCCTTGTTTCCAATACTCCTATCCAAGCAGTGACCCCATCGACAAGCAAGAGCCCAGGTCAACCCACAGGCTGCTCAGGGGACACCAGAAGTGCAGCCCTTTCCCAAAACTGCGCATCCTCGGAGCTCTGTTTCTAACACGGGGATAACCCTCCTGAATTGCACTTACCCACTGCACAACTCGCACACGACACCACAAGGAGCAGCCACACGTTCTTGTTTTCTAGGGCACTGAAGCCGTGTCAGTGGCATAGAGAGGCCACACAACACGGACAAGGTAACGTGAGCATCCACACCACTGGGATGTCCGATTTGGGTATTATTTCATGGCACCCCAGCCTTCTCCAACTCCTTTATCTGTGTTTTGCCATGAGCAGGTGAGAGCTCCCTCTGCTCTAACACACTCAGCAACTAGTCAGGGCTCAGCGCTGCAGCTGGGTATGCCTCGATATTTCTCTAATTACTTTCACAGGTATTCCAGTTAATTAGGTTTGTTAACATTAGGAGCAAAAGGCAGTTTGACCATCTTCTGATTGAGACCCTAATAAATAAACAAAAATCAAGAAAAGCACCTTAATGAGAACAGTGTGAATGGCAGTGTACCCAGTGCTGCCGCAGTGGCAATGAGAAAAACTGTTTCTAATCAATATTAATTTGAAGTTTCCTGCTTTGAGAGCTCGAGTGCGTATTAAGTACGTCTGCTTCCCTGTTGTATCAGCTATTCTGATAACAGGCATTGCTCTCCCACAGAGCTTGTCTTTCTAATGTGTTTTGACACAAGGAGGAATTTACAGGAAAAATAAATACCAAGAAAAGAGGAACATGAGGAGCGAGATCATGGCTTTGTCACAGCAGAGTACTGTGCTGTTCACTTACCTCTTGATTCACTAAGAAATAAAACTATTACCTCCTAGCCCTAAATAGCAGCTTGACTGTATGATTTGGAAGAAAGATTCATTTCAAGGGCTTCAAGTTTTTAACTGACATAGATGATCCTGTCTTCCCTGCAGGCAACGCTTGCTACCTGTTTAGAAACAGAGTTTCATCACATAAATATTTAACTACCATAAAGGCAATGATATAGATGAAAATTCACTCCAGTAGGGTTAGATTTAATCAAAAAACAAGCTTTTGCCACCTACACTATGTAGATGTCTGCAATATACAGACATCTATTTAATTCTGAGAACACGAGCAGGATGGACTTGCTAGCACGGAGCGAAACGAGTGCTAACCACACTGCTGCAGTTCCCGGGAAACACAGGGAAGAGGGAATGCTGCACGAAAAGAAGCACCTGCAGTGAAGTTCTTGCAAAGCATGGAAGGATCTTGTGGATTTATTTTATAAATAAGTAAATCCACCCGCATGCAGAGCAATAAATGCCTCAATTTTTGAAAGGAGCCTCCTCAAACTCCAAGGTCAGCAGCACAACCTGCCTTTGGGCTTGCTGCACTAGCCCAAGGGAGCTGGGCCAGCAGCAGCACCAGGGCACCCTCGGGACAACGTGAGACCTTTAGTTTCCTCCGTGCTGGTGCTTCCGAGGAAAGGGGTATAAAGCATCAGTGATGCCACCTGAAATACTGATTCATATCCAGGAAGGCTCACAGATGTTAGGAAGTATTCAGAGCAAACGTGGATTTTCTTTCCTCTATCCTAAATCACATGCTCTAAGTAACTATGATTCATAGACTGTAACTGAGTCTTAAAATAGTTATACATGGTTATGAGGAGACATTCCTACCTTGAGTAACAAAATCTAGGCCTGATTCAAAGCAGTAAGAAGGGAAGCTTCCAAGACAGCGGTATCTGGTCCAAGGCTCCGCCCGTGTCACCTGCAGCCGGATTAGGCACTTATGGATGCCCCAGCAGGGCCCAGTCCTGAGGTCTCAGCTCTACCAAGGCCGTTGCCGTTGGCTGTGTGAAATTAAGTGTTGCCCTCGTGGGAGGAGACCCTGGGAGTCCAGCCAGGACCACGGTAATGCTGAAAAGTGCTGGGGTCAATTAAAAGGTAGAGCAAGGGAGATAGAGAAACACCCCTGTTTCTTTTCCCCAGTTTAATAACCAGCATCCGTTTCCCTGCTTAGACACACCTTGGAGTTAGCAGTTTGCTATAAACTGCATCGCACACTAACAAGGTAATTAAGTCTGGGCAGCGTTAACCCCTCGAGAGCTCGGCCAGCGCCTCCGCACCTCTTCGGGGCTGTGGGAATTACCTGCTTTTCCTTCTTTCAAAGCCTGACCAATTGGCATCCTTTACAATGTGCCCTGCAGGTCACCTCATTACCACCTTAGCACTTCCTAATGCCTTCCCACCCTGGATCAAAACACATGCATTGCCCTGTGTCCAAGATAAGGAAGACCTCAGACCCACGGGAAGACCTTCTTCTCCCGCCTGCCATCGAGAAAGGCAGCAAGGAGGCGGCAGCAGCCCCAGCGAGGCCGGCACCGAGGGAGGCACCACGACGTGAACACGTGTCTCTCTGCTCCGCGGTGTCCCCTGCCCGGGCGCTGGGGTGACAGAAGGGTCCCTTTCACCCTGGCCTGGCATCACCGGCAGCATCACAGGGAGCATCGCGGTGCCCAGGCTGGGGCTGCTTCTGCAGCTGCCCCAGCAAACCCGTGCGTCCCGAGTGTGCTTTGATACAGAGCACAGCGCAGTTAAGAGAAGGGGCCCTGTGCCCCCTCAGCACTGTGTGACACATAATCCTTGGGCTAATAAAGTGCTACCCTCATCGATGCAGCCTGAGCAGCCCTGGTGAGTGTAACCTGCTGCAAACACCGAGGGCAGCCCCCAGGGTGAAAATTGAAAGCTTGAGGAGGAGAAAAAAGAGTTATAGGAAAGACAGTGTAGTCTCATTGCTAGTACATTGCTGGGGATCCAGCACCTCGCAGCAACACGGCCCAGCTTTGGGGAATGGACACCCGCCCATCTCCCCTAGCTGAAGCCCGTCGCGCTGAGCCCCCTTCCTGCCTACCTGCACCCAGCAAGGAAACACCCCAAAACCCAAATGCCGGCACCACCACGGCTGTGCAGAACCCCCTTCACCCTGCCAGGACTCGGAATGCTCCAGCCAACGTCTCCTATAATTAACTGCGTGTTATGAAGCAAAGCGGAGGTGCTGACGAGCTCATGCTCTTACTCAAAAGCAGATGATTAGTTAAGTTTCAGGGTTTGGGTTTTTTTTCTTCCCTCCTCCTTGAAAAATGCGGTTTGCCCCCAGGCAGCAGCCAGAGCTGATACTGACCTAATCCCTCTGCAGCTCAGCCCTGACCGCTGCAGATTTCCCCGTCTGCCGAGCGCACCAAACCGCAGTCTGTTCCCCAGCAATACCGTGGCCCACGGGTGCACTTACCTGCAGGGCCTTCTTGAACCCAGGCTGCAAAACACGTTATATAATCGCGAACCAGGAGCCAAATCCACGTGAACTGGCAGGTGAAAATGCTATAATGCACTTTGCTTGTTTGGCAAGCCCTAAAAAGCATTGTTAAATATTTTCAATGGTTCTTTTTTTTCAAAGGCTCATGTTTTTTTTCCTTCTCCTCCCTTCCCTGCTAGGGTCTTAAATCTTTCCTGCTCAGCAAACATCAATTTTCTTTTGTCCCAGTGGTGCTAAAATTGACAGCTCTGTTAGTCGCCCTTCTTCACTTCCTGGTACACCTAATTGACCATTATTGCTAATAATGTCAGCAGAGCTCGGGGAGGGATATTTAATGTTGAAGTGCTACTACAGAACCTGCTGAAGGAGCAAAGAAAGCAAAAATAAGTGCTAATTTCTCCTTTCAGCCCCATAGAAGCTGTCGGCACACTCTCTTCCTCCCCCAGTTAGAAGTTTAAGCAAATAATTTGAAGGTCAAAATCTAGGTCAGAAGTTATTTCAACACCCTCCTGGTGACTCCCATTGGGAAAAACATTAGCGTGGAGAGGCTGACAAGTGGGTACCACCATGCACAGCTATGCTGAGGGCAGAAGGGAGCACGTGTATTTATTTCATCCTGATTGCATCAAGAATAACGAGGATGTTGTCCCAGAGCTCTTCAGGAGGCCAGGACACTGGTCAAGTACCGGGACACCGCAGAACTGTGCTCGCATTGCCTAACTCTGGTGCTACTGAAGTCATCACAGCTGAACTTCCATCAGGAGAAGATAACAGCTCCCCTGCTCAAGGGCTTGACAGCAGAGATTCTGCTCCATGGAGCATGGCAAGATAACGGGATGGGTTGTTGTTGCTGGGATTTTGAGCCTCTTGGGAGCTGGGAATGCAAGAGCTGGCCCTGAAGTGCCCCGTACGTCTCATGCATCTGCTTCACCTCGGAGCGCCTCCGCTGGCACCACGTAGCAATCAGGAGTTTTGCAAACAATGAGAGAAATGAGAAATGAGGAACCGAGTTCGTCTTTCCGGGAGCTTTGACTTCACTCTGTAGCTTCCAGGGAATGGTGCGAGGAGCAGGAAACGGGATGACTGGGGAAACCACCCAGCTCCCCTCACACCTTGTCCGCAGCCGCGGAAGGCGAATAACGCAAACACAAAATAAGGTCATTGGAATCCTCTCTCCATATCTGAAAGGACACATTTTATGCTTTAAATCCTGTTTCAACCCTATCTAAGAGCTTAAACTTCCTTTTTTCCACAAGCTAAACTGCTGAAAAAAAAAATCTTTCAACTTAGTCATCTGAGAAAAACATTCTCATCTCTGGAGAAATTATGAAATCTTTATACATTTGGCAAGGAAGAGACTTATACATGATTGCATTAATTATCCTTCCTCATTTAATATAAAACTAACATAAAGCTATTATCAAACGACCTATACATCTAAACACTTGTGGCAGGGGATTTAAGCAATTTTGACATTAAAGGCTTGCACTTAAGTTCAAAATGTTTACATCAGACATCTCAAGAAACTAAGGCCATGTTTAGAGAATAACAAGCTTTTTGCTTTCAAGTAGAAACATGAATTTGAAGGAGAAAAGCACTTTCAAAATATACAGGTATATATATTTTTTTTTTCAAAAAATCATTAGGATGCCTATGAGAGAGAAATATATATATATATATTTTTTTTCCTTAGATATAAACCATGATGTTTTCTTTAAAAAGAAAGAGGGAGCCTGGTTGATCACCTTCTGGCTCCAAAGCAAAAACAGGCCAAGGACACAAAGTCCTTGGGAGCAGCCGAGCTTGTGACTTTTGGCAGAACCTGCCTCGATGGGACTGCTTGTGCCCGCGGCGCCCGCGCAGCCCGCCTCGGATTTGGGGAGTGATTTGCCAGTTTTCCTTCTAACCGCCTCCATTTCAGAAAAGCATTTCCTTCAATTCAGGAGCAACTCAAACACCCTTCTGGAAAGAGGAAGAGGAGAAAACTGAGAGAATGTCCGTTTCTGAACAAGCTAGAGGGGGGAAAATACCGAATTGCTATTTTTGTTTCTAAACCAGAACAGAGAGCTTTGTGGGATTATTTATTCGTTTTTTCATGCCCATTCCTTGGAGAATTGGATTCAGTTCTCACCAGGTGGCTCTGAAGAGCTCAGCTCAGCCCCATGCAGAAGGATACTGAAGAATATTTGAAAATTAAAGGCTTCTTCTTCTTGTAATTGTGCCAACATGCGTGGACACTCCCCTGAAGCCCATGGTTTGAGATAGAACTGCTCTCTCTGCAACTTATTTTTCAGATTATGAAGATGTACTTTGTTACCCAGAAAAAGGAGTTGTTCTTCACTGCTAGCTCCCATGATCAGAATGATGAGTGGTTGTAAAGACTGACATTTACAGCTCACTAAATTGCAATTAAAGACTCATTTCAAATATCTGTATAAGGTACACATCACAACCAGTGCTTGTACGTATTTCAAAACGCAGCATGTGAAATAGCGTAGTAAATTGAAGGATGATAAAATATTATAAAGTGCATTTTGAGTTGTGTAAACACACTTAAAGGTTTTATGGCTCCTGGGAATTGTCTTCTCTGAAATCTAGGGAATCTGTTGTGGTGTCAAAAAACAGTATTCATCGGGATTCTTAAAAAGCAATCAAGAGAGAGGCTGAGTGGTAATAACCTAATCATAAATATGAATTGTATCCTCCATTTTTGCATCATTATGGAAGTTGTTTTCATTTGCTACCCAGACATGGAGATTTTGAGTGCGAGGGGCAGAAACAAAGTCTGTTGTGAACAGGAACTACTGCAAAATGTATGCAGATGCAAGGCTTATATTTTGGTGTCAAAATCAAGCTTTCAGAAGCTGTGGAATTATTCATTTCCCCCTGCGGACTCAGCCCAGCTTCTCGGCTCTGGATAAAACGAGATCAGGACTGTGCAGTAGCTGGCACACCAGGATTAGGTAACCAGGGATTACAGGATCCACTGGCCAGAAAGTCCAAGAAAACCTGCACAGATCAGGTGTGTCTGGCATTTCCCAACTCCTCCAGGCTTAAATTTGTGGTCTGAACACAGTATAAAAGTTCCGTAACTTCCTAGTTCTTTTCTGCCTAGAAAAACACCTCAAATTCCCATGGAGGATGCTTGGCTCCATCTCACTTTTCCAGCTATCAGTAGCAGCAGATTTGGCTGCTCCAACTGCATCTGTTGCTGAGGTGGACACTGACACTGCAGGAGGGCACGAGGCTGGGGGCAAGTCACCAGCTTGGGGACAGGCAAGAAAAACAACAACAAAAATAGAGATTGGGTCAGTTGTCTTGCCCAGGAATGGATGGAGAGCGTCACGCGTGTGTGCTGCCACCATGGAAGGGCACCGGGCGCTCTGCCAGGCGCGGAGGCACCAGCCTCAACCCTCTTCCTGTCCCCAGGCCAGGGGACGCTCCCGCTGCTGAATATCAAAGTCCTGCTGCAAACAATGTCAGCCCAAACGCATAAACAAACCCCAAGGAGAGGTCACAGCGGGTCCCACAACAAAAACCAACCGGCGTTTAACAAAGGATAAAAGCAAAAAGGAGCCCCCGTGGCCTCCAAGTTCCTTCCATCCGCGCCCGCCCTTCAGCATGAAGTTGGCCGTCAGGAGCAAAATCAAAGCTTCCATCTCCCCTGGGTCTTCAGCGAGAACAGCCCGTGGCCCTCGGCCTCGGCGCAGTCGCACCGTGAGGCCTCCCTCATGAAGAGCTGTCACCGGGGCCAGCTGCAGGGCCACACAGGGGCCTCGCAGTGTCCTGGCCCCACAGCGCCGATCCGGGCTGTTGGCAGCAGCTGCTCCGCAGCCCTGGAAGCCTCCACAGCTCCGACTCCAGGCCCGGGAGCAGCACCTCCAAAACGGACGTTCATGGGCCAACACGGTGACGATCGGCCAAAACCAGCGTCCTTGGTTCACAAAACTCTACGGTTTGTGAACCTGAATCTGTCCTAGAGCACGTGAGAAGGGGGAGTCCTGTGCTAATAACAGATCCACTGAAAGGACAAACGCTGAGAAGGCAACGTTCACTTTTCTTGATAGTTAAATAGCATTAAGCAGCTGTAATTACTTACAATCTCTTCCTGTTTTACACCCGCATCACTCCTGCTTCACATTTCTGCTGGAAAACGTGGATGAGCACCTCGGTGCTGAGATCTGAAAGCACCATGCAGCTCTCCTTGGCCAAGCTGCTCTGGCCAATTGCCACTAGTGTGACACGTGTGTCACAAGGATTCACCAGGCCACAGTGTTTTCAGTTGCTTATGGTATGGCAAAGCAAAGTCCTTCCTAGCAAACCCATCAGCCTCAAGCATCAGGACAACAGGTGAGGGCTGCAAACAGGCTCTCATCACACTGAGCCTGTTCGTTTTCTCTTCGCTAGGTACTGCCATCAGAAGCAGAGCAGAGGAGCCTTTGATCCAACACAGTGTTATTTAAGGTAACGTCTGGGACATACACGTTTTGCCTTGGCAGCCTTCAGGTTGCTTCATCCACATGGAGAGTTGGTTTCACGGCAGCTGCTGATGGAAGTGCCTGGTGCCAACAGCAGAGGAGCTGCAGCTAGTGTCACCAGGGCTGCTTTTGCCAAGGTGAAGTCCCTCTACCTCAACTAGTCATGACACGGAAATCTTAACTCCAACCCAGTCTCCATCAGTGGTGGCAATTAGAACAAGATCCAGCTAGAAAGTAGCAACTGAGTAAAGAACTAGATCTGTTTGCCATTACCAGAAGAAAAGCAAAGTTTACTGTGCAAGGACTGTCTTTCTAGGGGCCTTTGTACCCTAAATGGGGCTTTTCAGCAGAAATCCACTTATTATTCCTCTAAAATTCCAGGAGGGTGAAATCCCCCACTCCATCTCATTAAAAATGAAGGAATGCCAGGTATGTGGCAGGAATCTGGGGTGAGAGGAGGAGTGGGGTAATTTTAACCAAGCAGTAGTATGGAAAAAAAATTCCAGTTACTGAAGGATCAGGTTTTTAAAATGCATTTCCTGGTGCTGAGAAACCAGCGAGGGACATCATGATGTACATGCTTCACCCGAGGGATGAAAAACAAAGCTGAAAAATGACCAAAAGATGACCCTAATGCCGTCACATCCAGAAACTGGAGCCACTTTGCCTAACCCGAGACAAGCTGCCGCTGACGCTATGCAACAAATTACTGGTATCTACAGCTCATGCACTAGCAGATGGCATCTACCTCGTAATAACCTTCCTAATGCTCTGTAATAATCTGCAGCAGAATCCCAGGGGCATGTTTATCGGGAATGCATCTAAGAAAAAAGATTGGTCCCTTTTTAAAGCATTCTGCCTATGCAATAGTGACTTAGCTTAAGTCCCCGCGCTAGGTGGATATATCTAGATAGACTAGATGGAGAAATTGAAGGCACTCGATGCCCCAGGTGGAAGCAGAAACTGGCAATGATTTGGACATGCCCAGGATTACCTGCAAGAGACCATCCTTAAGGAGTCCCGGTGGTGCCTAAGGACACAGTTTCAGGATCACACACAGCCTATTTCCCTGGTATTTGCAGTGGGAGTTAAGAACTCGCCTATACCAGTTTTTGTACCCGACTATCATGTATATAAAACAACATAAAGACATGCAATAGCAACAACTGCAATTATTCCTAAGGCTGCCTAGAGAGGCACACTGTGGAAGTATCCACTGGACCTCCAAGCAGAGCAGAAAGACTTGACCAACAGGACTGTTTCTCATTTGGACATGCAGGAATGAATGTCCATGAGTCAGGGTAGCTTCTCTTAATTATTACCACTCTCCTTTGTAGAGAACAAAAACACCCTGAGGAACAGAAACTCCACAACAAAATATTTAGGGAAAAGATGAGACTTCCCCCAAACCTTTAGAGTTTTACAGTTTTCAATCACCTCCCAGCAAGCCTCAGAAAAGGCACCCAATCCTCTGCTTCCCGTGCTCTTAGGAGACAATTTTTTTCTACTGAGGGTATTGAACGGTTCAGCAATGTGGAGGATTCAGCTGCAGGAGGTGCAGAAGCAGCACGATAGCTTACAGAGAAGGAAAACACGCAGGTTTCAGCTGCAAGAAACAGCCTCCCAAGCGGCTTGAGGAGAGCCTCCTGCCCCTGGAGTAGGTACACCAGGTCCTGTTTTTTGGAGTCCACAGGTTACTGACACTTCTCCCACACAAAGAGGTCCCTTACGCACCTTTGGTCCTCATCTGGAAGGCATCCAGCTGAGTGCAGTCTTCAAGATGGAAACTGGAGAGCCAGCACTTCACTGTGCATCGTGTTCCTCGAGGACTAAGACATTTTGAATCTAAAACTCTTGCAATAGGATTGTAGTTTGACACACACGTTCTGACAGCGAAGGTATCCTCCCTCGTTTTCTTGGCACACTAGTAGCTTCCATGTTTTCTAAAGGTCTCTGCTCTGGAATTTATTTGACTGAGGTCTGGGTGAAAACACCTTTTTCCTTGCATGCTGAAAACCTCATTTTTCCAACCAGACTATTTCAGAGGAATTAGGTTCCTCTTGATTTAACAATCTGACTACCAGAAATACAGAGGCCTGAGCGCTTCCACAGAATCTCCTCAGCAACAAAAAAGATGCTCTCCCCACCAGCAAACAGCATTTACTCCTTAGCAGACAAAGAAGCTGCTTGGTACTTCCCTTAAGTCCTGATACAAGCAAAAAGCTTAAAAAATCTTGCCCTGCTTGGGAATGGAAATATTAAGAGCAAAAAGAAAAGAAGTCCAAGTGAGACCATAAATCTGACTTGCCCCATATTCTGGCAGTGATCAGAAACAATCAATTCAAGTGAAAGGAAAAACCCACAAGCATAAAGTGTTTTTTACCATATTATGATGTTCTTTCAGCTTCAGGAAATGCCTGATTTAAAGATCTTCCAGCTGCTTATGCCCACATGTGTATTAGGCAGAGCTTTATCCAATACCTGTGATTTTTCCAGGCATCTTCCCCCTCAATTTCTTTTCAGCTTTCCCACAGCTCTGCAGTAAGTGCTCCCTGTTCCGCTATTAGCACTAAGACTCATCGCTCCGTCCTTAGGTTAACTTTGCTGATACAGAACCACGATCTGAACTCACAACTTGTACAAAATGGAAATAAACCCATCTGCTCAAAAAGAGGGGGAAAAAAAGGAGATTCCTGAGAACATAGAAACAATAATAACTTGAAAAATAATAACCTTGAAATATGGCACTTTGCTGCCATAAGAACTAGGGTTGGGCTTATGTGCAGAACAAGGAGGATAAAAGCTGTGCATCAATTCAACACAGAAAATGAGCACCTGAAAAGAGGGAGGAGGAAGCAGCAGCCTGAAGGACAAGCAGGGATTTGAGCCACTTAGGGCTTGGACATTTCACTGAGGTCTGTGTTTAGGACCTGGCTATCTGCAAAACAGCAGCGAGGATGAATAATGGGCATCAGAGCAGCTGCTGTGTGCCTGATCCACCGGACCGGGGTGGAAATCCCACCATCTGACTTTGAGGATAATGTTAAATCCATTACAACATTCTCCCCTTCCCTGATCATCCCACACAAGCTTCAAAACTTCTGGTTTATGACTGGCAGCTACGGGATCATTGCAGGCTGCCTCTGAAGGGATAATCCTAAATTTTAGGTGACAGTTCATGGGCATCTTTCTTCTGCAGGGCTGTCTTACACAGCACAGTAAGTATTTCAGAGATTAATAACTGGAGCAAAGAGTTCTAATCTGGGTGTCCTAGCGGAGATTTAGCCGAGAAGTGTTTCTGTTTGAAGCCGCTGTGGCACAGGAAATGTAAGAAGCCTTGAAGAGCAGAAGCAAACCCAGCACGCAGCTCAAACGGAAATCTGGGACATTAAACACATGATCCGTGTTTAGTCTCCAGGGCTTCTCGCTGACGTGATGTTTCCCCTTAGAACAGATCTGATGGACCCTGTGAAAGGTGGGACCCAGTTTGAGCTCGCTTTTAGATTTAATAGACTGAGCGACCAAGGCTGTTAAATTACAACCTGTACTTTTGTATTCTTTGACCTGAATTAGGCGGTAAGTGAATTGTATAATGAGGTTACAGGTTGCTTTGAACTTAATACATTGAGGATCACATGCGAGTCACTTGTCCGTCTCCAAACTGATGAGAGCATTTTGTCAGCTTCCAGGACACGGTTTGTGAGTACAAACACACACAAGATTTGGGCTGCTTATATAGCAACTTAGTATCATTGCCAAGGTAATTTGGCAAAGGCCTTCAGAGCCTCAGGTGAATTTTCTTGTCCATATATTTCCCCTCCACTCCCTTCCAGTGAGGTTTCCCCATCCTTAAAAGCTCCTCCTGCTGCTCCTCACTTAATCTAGAATCCCAATAAAAAAAGAGCCAGAGAGGAACCTTGTTGGCCTCTTCCCTTGGGTGGCACAAGCCAGCTCTCAGAAGGAAACAGTCCAAGCTCCCCAAGGCTTTCGTTGCTTCATTCCAACTACAACACACACAAAATAGGCACCAAATTTCCCACGAGGCTACAAGAAAACCGTAACCACAAAAGCATCACAATACCGGAGTTTCATGAGACTCTCAACCAGCCCACAGGGTCACATCATTGCATCCTCCTGCCTCCCATCCCTCCTGCTTTGTGCCAGCACAAACAGCTGCTTGCAGCTTCACAGCAAACATATCAAGGAACTGCATTTAACTGGATAAAATTAATCCCATTCGGCAACATTCATGCCTTTCATGCCGCTAGGCCAAGTAATTAGGTGATGACCAACACATCTAGAACAGTCTGGGACTGTGATGGTTTTGTCCACGTTCATTAGTTGCTCAGTTATTATGGGGATAAAGTGACAAATCAATGGCTAATATTTAGGAGGTTATAAGGTCTTGCTTCCCCAAAGCTGTGCAAACACCGCATGCAGCAACTCTGTACTGCACCGAGCAGCTCTGCTTGGAATTAATAGAAGTAAAACTGTTTAAATGTTGGGTCCAACCATTTCAACTTACTATTAACAGGTAACATTTTGAATCCAAAATTACATGTATCAAATCCTGTGGCAAAAAAAAAACTCACTTCATATCAAAAGATCTCTCATATTCTTTGTTTTGAACCTCAGTGTAACATACCTCGATGGCTGCAGCTCTTAGGAGACTATTTTTTAAGCCACCACTTGCTCACCGTTAGGTTCTCTTGTTCACCAATTAAGTTTTGGATATTTCCTCATAGAATTATCTTTTCCTATTGGAAAATGGTTTGCAGCCTAATAGTTCACAGCTCCTACGAAACTGATGGAGGTGGTTTAGGTTTAGGTTTAAGTTCAGCATTTGGTATTGAGTATTCCTTTCCAAAAGCAAGAGCGTGTTGTTCCCTGTGACAACCAAATTCCCCATGCAGTTTCAGCTGGAATAACATTGTGCAGGAGGAGAGGGGCTCAGCTGCAAGCCTGCACTTTGCAGCAACCTAAAATTATTTAACCAAATACAAGCTTATTGCTGTACTCTTTAAAGGAGTCAAATGACTGAAACATTAGTCCGTGATAAAGCACAAGGAGACAGTTTGTTTTGCTGTTAAAACAACTTGATGATGATGATGATGAGTCTAGTCTGCTTTTAGTCAGACTGTAAACAGAATTTAAACATTATCTATTAAGTCAAAAGGTAAATTTGTTGACCTCTTAAGCCTTCTTGGAGTATCTGTTAAGGCTGACCACATTGGTGCTGGCACTCATCATAACACTGATACCACGTTGAGGTTCTGTGGTAAGAAAAGAATTTCCTCCTTTCCCAGCCTTGCTAAAATAAAGGTGACCCTGATGATTTCAAGGGAACGAGCAGAGGTGATTCCAAAGGAGAAAGCCAATGGATTGTGCATTAAATATACCAATTGCAAATTAGTCCTAAAAATAAATATACATATATATATATATAAAAAAATATATTCCAGGCAACTATTTCAGATAGTAATACAGAAGACTCCCACCAGTCAAGAGCTCTCTGTTCCATCACCACCCTCACAAAACCCAAGGACTGCAGAGGAACTGGAAATTCTTCCAGACTGTGCTCTGAGGGGGCTTTTTTCTTTACAGCTGGGCAATGCTGTATACGAGCAGGTCTGCCGCTGCAGGAGCATCTCAAGCCCCACCAGTGATGCCGCAGGGGTTGAGCTGGAAGTGCAGAGCAGAGGGAAAATTATAAGTCAGTGGAGATGCACGGAGCGCTCGCACTAACGAGCAAGGGAGACGCCTGCTGGCCTCACGGGCTTCATACAAGCCCACAGCTCAGGCCATGCAATAACAACAGTATAAAACCAGTAAGATTTAATTAAAAAATAAGAAGTGTAAAACACACTTAAAATAAAAATCCTGAGTGAAAGTTTGATAAAGTCTGCATTCACTGGAATATACTTCTCTGCCATGTTCCTTCTTGCCAACATGCACTGCGTTACACAGAGGTGACGAGCGCTACGATTGCCTGCTGATGCCCCAGAGCCTTTGACCCCAGTCTCCTCCTCATTTAAGCGACCAGATGAGATGTATTAAGCTCTCCAACTAGCTAGTAAGGCTAGGCTGAGGCCTATGCTCAGCTCACTCCGCAGAGCAGCAGTTCTTCCCTTCTTTGCCCCGTTCTCTCCCCAGGAGAGGAGGTGACAAAGCTCCAGGCTACGTTTGGTCACTGGTGCCGCCTGCACTGGATGCCAGCGCTCTGCTGGGTGCCACCGCCTCCGCTGTCCGTGGCGCCTGCTTTGGAAGGCGAATGGGAACATAGACATTGGAAGCACAGTGTTCCTTGAGGTACTCCCCCCCCTTTTCATCATAGTCTTTCCTGGTTATCCAGCCTTCCTCGCGGGTCATGTATTCCACTGCCCAATCCCTAGCCCCATACCAGGCATCTAGAACAGGACTGGAAGCGAGATGAACCTGGATGGAAGAAAGACAGAAGGGGATCTCTGTCAATGTAGAACACCAATTTGTTTCAGAACCAAACACAAGAGAAAAAAAAAGATCATTTTTTAATCCCAATTAGAGTATTATGTGGTGCAAATCACTAGTTTCAGAAGTCCGAGTTCATCACTCAATGCCTTTGAAATAACCTGAGAAAGGTTGAGAGGCTCTGAAGTGTCCTCACTTAGAGAGCAATTTTCTGTGAGCCTGCTCAGTTTCTATAAATTGACAGAACACGGGGGTGTATCCTATTTACAAAAAACAGTGCTCACAGCTGGAAGTCAGGGCTGGAAAAGTTGGTGGTGCTGAAAAGCAAGTTTCAAGCAAACCAGCAAAACTGCCTGAACTGCAACAGCAGGGAGGAACACTGCAGGCTAAGAGGTAGCAGTATGTGAGAAAAGCCCACGTATGCTCTTTTTTCACTGTCAGAGATTCCTATTTCCATTTAAAATGTTCTTATTACTGCAGCATGAAATGCTTCCCTGGTCCAACTCTGGGACTACTCTGCTAGACACCACACAAGTGCCATATGTGATGTGTGAGCAGCAGATTGCTGATGGGGCACACTATGGACCATATTTAATGGAAAAAAGGAAGCTCTTATTCAGTTACAAGCTGCAATACTGGAAGCAGAAAAAAGAGTGAGGTCCACAAACATATGCTCAAAAACAGGGAGTGACATCCTTCCCCAAACTACCCACTACAGGGTTGTAACTTCCTATCACTTTCTTTCAGACGCAGGGGCCCAAAGGCTATATGCACCAATTTTGGAAAGAAATGGTTGTAGAATCACAAAATTTTATTCACACTCATCTTTCTTGTGGTCTGTAAACTATTTTGCTGTTCAGGAAGGCAGCAGATTTAGGAAAACTCATGGTTTCAGGACAGCAAGGAAAGTTCTTAGAAGTCTCATTACATCACAGGTTCTTCCCTCATTGCTTTTTTTTTTTTAACTAGCAAGCATAAAAGAGGAACGCATGCTTAGAAGATACCCACTGAACCTAGCTGGGCTGCTATCCCAGGTAAGCATTACATGTAATAAATCCTCTGTGTAATTCTTTTTAATTGCATTTTTTCTTCCAGCAACTACTCCTACCAAAGGCTGCTTGTTCCAGCTGTCCTAATGGTATGAAATTCTAGCCAAACATACTTGCTTGTGGCTCCATATTCCTTTAGCTGAAGCAGCCTTTCCTCTTCCGAGATGGCCCTAACTTCTCTGAAGTATTTAAAGAGATCAACTGCATCATCTTTGCTTACTCTTCACTTTGTCATATAACAAAAAAAAAAGTTTTCAGTCTCCTGTCATTCTCACGCTCACGTCCATCCAGTCTACCTCTTCCAAACTGCAACACTTTTATAAAGGGCTGAACAGATTGCTCATGTGCAAGTCTCATCAGTGCAAGTACCTGAAAAGATGATTGGAATGGCCTCATTTCAAGGAGTTCTTTCTGGACTCTGGCTTTCAGTCCAGGGTACATTGCATTTCCACCAGTGAGGAAAACATTCTGGACAAGAACAGCTTGCTGCTCCTTCGGATACCTACAAAGGACAAAAAACTCTCACCAATTCCATCTTTTCAAGTGCCTCACTCCTATTAATTGAACAGCTACAGAAAATACCTGTCCCGAAGAATTAATTTGAAAAATCCTTTTTTTTTTCCTCTTAGATTCAGTGAGGTGGCATAAGAAAATCCTTAAAGTACATGGAATTGTGCCTCAAAATCCACTCAAACAAGAGCAAATTAGCTCCAGAAACTTACCTCTCAAGGACATATTGCATGGTTTCTGCTATTCCTGCCTGGTCTTCTCCTATCAGGGAAGGCTGGAAGACAATCTCTGGAGCCCTGATTCTCTCAGTGCCAAGAAAAAGCTGGTGGTACTCTGCCAGGTTAAACACGGGCTTGAGTAGTAAAAGATTCAAAAGCAGTAGGAAAAATTAAGTTAAAAACACTATTCTAGAAAACACTCTTCTTATTCACCTCCAAAGCATTTCCATTTGCTCAATAAACTTTATTCTAGCAGGCAGCTGATAGCAACGGGGTACAAAGTTATCAGCTATGCAAGGATTGCAGAAAGTTTAAATTAGCTGCAAGTTAAGTTTCCAAACAGTTCTGAACAGACTGTAATGTCTTCTCAAGCACAGGGCTGCATTATAAAAGGTTTTTAAAGGTTTTTAAGACAAAGTTCCAAAAGCCTAAGGAAGCCGGAGTTACGCTCTAGCTGCTGCATTCAGTTCTAAGGTACTACTTCACAAATTCAATGTTTTTTTACTGGACCCTCTTGGCGTGACACTGGGCTACAGATCACCCATAAAACATGTTCAAGCAGAACTTTTGCTCCAAAATATCAGCTAAGCTTCCCTCCTCATAATAACCCGGAGATCTCTTCCAAGAGCACACTTGGAGACATGTTAGCAGACTAGTTAATAACCAGAAAGTAGCATCTCTGGCACAAGGTGTAAATACAGACATCAAACCTGCACTGCAGCAACAGGCTTCTCAACTTCAGGCTGCTCCTCAGCAAACAAAGGCTCAAACTCATTAATACTTTCCACATCCTCCAGTGACTGTTCACTGCCTAATGGATCCAAGTCAGGAGTCTGGAAAAAGAAACAGGGAAGAGGTTATTTGAAGCAGGTTAGCTCTGATGGAGTAGGTGTACATGTGACTGTAATTCTGTTGACACATGGGGAAATTTAGTCCCTATCCCTTAACCTTCAGCTCTTTTGAACATGGTTCTCCCCAGCACTGAAGAAATAAATCAAAGCAGTGAATAACCTGGAAAACAGAAGTTAATACACACATACACTCAAAGCAAAAAACAACCAATGATGCTGACTCAGGAATTAAAGTCAAAAAGCTGCCAGAATCCTAAGCCAGCCAGGTCCTAAATATAACAACATATTAAACTTATTAAAATAGCTTTTCAAGTTGGTTAAAATTTGATGCATTTCCAGCACTTCTAACTGCTCTATAATTAACATTTAATTCCCTGCCTTGCTTGCGTAGGTCTGGAAAACAAATATTTGCTGGCTGCAAAGCCACCACACAACACTCGACAGCTGCCTAGTTTCAGCTGCCTGGCATTACTACATAGGATATACCTCAAGAAAAAAAAAAATCACGCCCACATATGATATATTTTACACATACACAAAGATGCCCCAAACTTTTTTCTTAAAGAAAGCATCACACAAGATCCCAGAATATCACTGGGAAATGAGAATGATTCTTAAGTGATGTCAGTTATTTTATCATTATAATGAAACATTCTAGTAACAAAATACCAAAGATTTGTTTTTGTAATTTAAAAACATTCATAGGAATATTTAGCAAGCAATATGGAGAGAAGACAAAACTACATTTCAAAAAAACCTTAAGTATCTAGTGTATGCTTGAAAGAAGCAACTGCTCAAACTCAAAATCCAAGGACTGCTCACTATTAAGTTCAGGTTCTATCTCCAATGCTTTTTTTTGCTATTGCCCTTCTTATGCTTAACAAAACTGTAACAGAAAGGAATGTAGAACGGTTGAAGAACTGGCTCAAGACCTAGGACAATATTTTGAGCTCTTTTATGCAGCCACAAGCAAACTGACTATCTTCATGAGTGAATTCTGTGATAACTGTAGACTTCCTCACAAAGCATAGACCAAACAGAAGGGATTGCTGATCCAGCCCAAGGTCGGAGACAATTCCGTAGCAAACAAAAGGAGGAAGGGATCAAAAAATTGACATGTCTAAACTTAGCCACAACCATGGGGCAAAATCTTCAGAAACTCTCTTCCAATTACTTCTTTCTGGAATATTTTCATTTGACAGAAGGCAGGAAAATGGCTCACCACAAAAAAAAAAATCCAGGGTGGGGTTGCCAAAATCCCACTGTCCTCATTCTTATACAAAGCCGGCTGAGAAGGGGAGGCAAAACAGAACCTGGAGATATCAGCACACCTGCTAGGTTTAGCCACATTTCATGTCTCCCCAAAAACATGAGAATTTCTATACCTGGCACCAGTTTCCTCTGTGCTTCACTTTCCTGTTTTCCTTCCTACCTTTCCCTGAGAGGCTGATTTAACTAGCAAAAGCTCTAAATTACATGCCTATAACAAAGTATAGCAATTAACCTTTCATTGTTATAAAAAGGAGAAAAGAAAAAATGTGCTCTTTAATTGCATGTAAAAGAGAGGTGGAACTGGGCAAAGAGTTCAGCGATTCCTATAAAGGGAAGGGGAAGAACAGAAAGAAGGATGTTTTGGGAGAAGAAGGCAAATTAATATTAGATTCTCCAGTAACTTTAATAAGAGACTACAGGTTTTTAATGGTTCACTGCTTGCCCTAGGATCCTAACAATTTGAGGCTTAAAAAAATCTGAAAGTCAGTATCACTCAAATATCACTTAAGTATGTCAGAAAATTGGAAGGGAAAAAAAAAAAAAAGAGAGACATACCAGGCCCTCTTATTTCATCAAAACTAAATGACAGTGTTATACCTCTGGTTTGCTATCCACAACATCCACTTCAATATTGACTTCTGCCTGGAGAATTTTCTGTTTTGTTTGTTCAATTGCCAGACTCAATTTATTGATGTAAGACTGAAGCTCTTCCGCAGAGTCCATGTTCAGCTCCACCAAAGCTTTGTGAAATTGATCCATTTGACCATCTTCTAGAAGTTCCTAGAGATAGGACACAACTACTTGTGATGAACAGTACAGGGTAATTGAAACATTAAAGACCCTTTGCCTTCACTACTAAATATTACTGATGTGAACAGTGTAAATGCTGCTGAAATGCACACAACAAAAGTACTCTCAGAACCCTGATATATCCCCTGCATGAATAACCTTTCAATTTTATGAAAGGTTTATCATTTTAGCAACCTTAAGAAGCCCATATGATCTCAGAAAACAGCTGGGACAGTCACAGCTTATTCACAGTGACAAAGGCAACAGATAGCTGTGACATTACAAGACAGCTGTGACAACGATATCTTCTTTACAGCACTATATGACCTCCCCAATAAGGCTCTAAGTGTAGTCTGACCCTGTCTCAAAGGTAAATGAGAACATCATCGTCACAATTACCTGTACATAAAGCAGCCTGTCGAGCCTCTCTTGGTCAAGCTGCAGCTTCTCTTCTCGACGACGCGCGTTGAGTTCTTGAAGACGACGTAGCTGCTGCTGCCGCCTCTCCTGCTTCTCCTCCGACGTCAGAGTGCTGCCCAGGAGCTTGTTGGAAAAAGGCAGCTGCATCTTGTGCATGTTGTTCTCATAGTACTCAGGGGAGCGCCACTTTTGTAGCTCTGTATGTTTTGAAAATAAAAATCACTGTTTTGCTAGGCTGAAAGTAATGATTTTTATCTTGTAAGCATTCCACAATTAAAGCAGACTTTAAAGAAACAAGGGAACAGCCTAGTCTAGGATTCTGCCCACCTCTTGGCAACCATTCCTCAAATATAGCTTCCCTCAAAGCACTACCTGCTAACCACACACAAAGCAAATGTTTTAGGCCTCTGATCTCAAAAAAAAAAAAGAAACACAAAGGACTAAGAGGTGCCTTCAAAGTACTTTTGTCCACAGTAAGGGAGATTCCTCATATATTTTTAAGGACTTCTGCATAGCCTCAGATCAAAATGTTTTCTTCTTTAAATACTGTTTCATGTGTGACAGATTTCAGGAAAAATAAACAACAACACACACAACATGAAACATTACAGATCTTCCTGCAGTTTTGAAAACTCTTTAATCCAATATGCTAGCAGTGCAGGAAAGCAAAGAGGAAAAAAAAGGCCTGAATCAGAAATCATCCCGCCCAACATTTTACTGGGAGTAGAGAATAAAACAATTTAATAAGTTGGATTTAAAAATATTTCCTTCAAAACAATCCCAATTATCATTCACAGAGCTATTTGAATTAATATAGAAAGGACTTTTTAATTTCATTTTATTTCTAGCTTAATGCTATATTCGTCATTTTATGGCATCTTATGACAGAACTCTGAAATTGTGGTCAAAATTTCCCCATGGATTAATGGAAAGACAGTTGTAAAGCAAGAAGTATGTTAGAGTCCAAACTCCATATGCCTATATACACATATACACACATATATACGTAGACATATTAGCAGTCAGTATATGTCAGCCAAAACTCGGCCAATCTGGGAACAAGGGATGCCGAGGACAGAGGTGAGGCTGGATTAACGTTACTTAGAGACAAATTACTGTTGTCTTTACCTTCTATATAGTCCTCTGCAATGTAGCTATGCTCGTGCAGTATTTCCTCCATACGGCTGAGAGTAATGGCAGCAAAATGTCCTGGGTATTTTAGCTGAAGGAGACGTTGCAGATAGACAGCAGCTTGACACCCTCCGAGGTTAATACGCTTGCAGTTTTTAGCATCCAACCTGAAAACCCAAGAAAGAGAAGCAGGACTGGAGAGATTTATAAGTTAAGGGTAGAATACACCTTCTACTATATTGAGAACTACTTAATTTCTGATACAATCAAATGGTGAGAGGAGTACTCTCAGGTAATTTCAAAATTTCATTTACAAGAAGTTCTAACACCTCGGCTTCTCTTAGACAATAACCATAAGCCCTGTTCTGAATTTTGAAAATACTTCTTGAAAGGCTCTGTTCTGAGGAAAAAACAAACTAGAAAAATCAATGGGAGGATGGGAGGAGATACACTGAAGGGCTCAACTTCTTCTGTTATCAGCAGATTTAGCCAGAATTTCTATTTCTCATTACATTTGGAAAGGCTATCGGATGACAAAACTTTTAATTAAGACTTAAAATAGAGAGAGCCTATCAGTTTACAGTTTTATTAAAGCTTAATAAGAATGATGTTTAGGGAAACTTGGGACTAAATCTTAAAGAGTTTGTCAGCAGCACATGGAACACACAACTAACATTGTACTTGCACGTCACCGTGAATTACTTTTTGCAAAATTTAAGACCAGCCTGGGACTCCACGGCCATAGTGATGAAGTAATCCTGGTCACAGCAAGCCAAATGCTTTGTTCTGTTTCAAGAAGTGAAGCAATGGTTGGCAGAGCCAAAAATCGGTTCCTCTTACCTATGTGTCACTGCACAACTGGCCAGGTGCAACAGTAAAAATGTCGAGGCAACTGCCAGACAATACAAACCACTTCCTGCAGCAAGCACTTCCGAGAAGGCAGCCAATACAGCAGCCTCGCCAGACCGAGAAAAACCTCGTAAGGACTGCACAGATCTTTCTCTCTTTTGTCCCAAAAGCTGCATTAAATACTTGGTTTTCATTTCTGATCTTATGTGGGGCACACAGACTCTTTCATTTTTGGAAATTGGAATATCTGAATAGTAACTGAATGTCTGAATAGTAACTAAAAAGCAATACACACGCAGTACTTCAATCCAAACTTTGGTAGGCATTAGTTGGATACCCAGCTGCATACTTAGCTCTTCTCTTCGGCATAGCTAGTAAGACCTAGCAGGAACTTACAACGTAGAGGCCAGAACACCAAATGCTAGAGGAATAGGTATTTTGAACACTAAAAAGTCAATGGCAGAGCAAAAAAAAATTGCACTTAAGACACCAGGAACTCACCTGCCTTCTAAGACTGGCAAAATATGTGTACATTGGTAACCTGAGGATATTATTAAACCACTGCAGGGCCAGTTCTGCCTTCTGTTGTGGTAGAAGCTGTACAAGCTGTCTACGCCGTAGGACACTTTTGGAACTTGGTAACATTCAAAGAGGAGCTCTGACATCATTTGCCTTGAGTAGAGAGGATTGCACACGGCTTCTGTCAGCACAATCGGATGATCAACACAGCCCTGGAAGATACGCAAGGAGGAAAACACAACGGTGTGAAAAGAAAAACGCAGAGATACTCACCCTTGCCTTTCAACATCAGTGATAACTCCCCCAAAACAGCAGGGAGAAGCTGCTTTACGGGTAAGCAAGTTAAATGGCATTGCATGTTTAAGAGAGAAGAATCCTATAGCAGGATTTCCACCATTAATTTGATTAGGAAGGAAACTCCTATAGGGAGAAGGTGGACTTTTAAGAAGCATTTGCAGAAGCTTTTAAAACAAATAAATAAATACATTAAAAAGGGGGCTAAGTAGCTGACCTATGCAAGGAAGAGCGTCAGTGCTGACAACTGCTGTTAGCTCAGTTCAGCCTGGGAAAGAGCCTCCAAACTGGTATTACCTTGTAGATAAGGGCCATCCAGGGGCTCCAGGGGCTGCGGAGCGGCTCCCGGTTCAAACCGCCCGGCCCACGGGACACGACTAGCCCAGGCCCCGAACCGGCCGTTTCAGAACCCGAACCGCGCGCGGCCCCGGCCCGTCCTCCCCGCGCTACCTGCGAGGCGACGCCGAGGCGCTGGAAGACGTGGTCGAGCAGCAGCTCCTGCAGCTCCAGCTGCACGGGCACGTTGCGGTCGAAGGGCGAGCGCAGGAGCCAGCGCAGCGGCTCGGGGCTGCCCAGGTCGTTGC
>JAWLRI010000180.1:5977743-6009384 GCA_034781795.1 Crypturellus tataupa
GGGCCGGAGCGGAGCCGCCGCGGGCTCCGGGCGCAGGTAGGCGGCGGCCGGGGGGTCTCTCCTTCCTTCTGTCTCTTCTCCCTTCCCTCCTTCCTCTCCTCTTCCCATTCATCCCGGCGTGGGTGCATCTCGTGCACAGGTACCGGGTGTGTGGAGCCAGGGGCGGACGCCCGCGTCGCATTGGCACCGCTGCAGACTCTTCCCCTCCTTCTGTTTTCTTTCTCTCTTTCTTTATTCTTCTTTCTTTTCCTTTTTTTTTTTCTCTCTCTCTCTCTCTTTTTTTTGGGGGGGCTGATGTGCTCTTGACCACTGACCGTATCGCATCACCCGGGCTTGTGTCCGGCGCTGCTAGGGAAGCTCCAGCTGTGACACCCAGACACAGTTTCTGGTGCTTGATGTGCTGCAGCCTTTGGGGCTGAATTCTTGCCTTTCCCGCAGACCTTGGCGCCTATCGAGCAGCAGAGCTGTTGCTGCAGCTGCCTGTTGGCATCGCAGTGCCGTCCTTATGGGCCACTGAGAAGATGCTCCTTGGTGGTCTTGGCATTTTCTATCTTTTCCATATAATCTGTGTGCTCTTAAAAGCCTGTCCACTGGGACTTGCGCTTGCAGAGGTGTCGGGGGCGGCTCCTGACCCTGCGGGGTCTGCTTGTAGCCGTTGGTTGGGCTCACTGCTAATCCTGGCTCGCTAAGAAGCCGGAGTGGCTTTGGCCGTTGCCGTAACTCACGTGGAACATCCTTGTGCTGGCCTTGCCGAGGAAGGAGTAAACAAACTGAGGACGGGTAAACTGCCTGAAGGTCTGCGAGGATATAACCACTTTGTGTATTGAGTGGGGATGTTGTAAAGCCTGGTGATACCCAGGTATGTGTTCAGGGCAATTTTTAGCTTGTGTAAATAGGCTGGGAATAGCTTCAGCTTGCCTGGGCTGGCCATTGCTCGCGGAGTCCCTGGAATAGCAGGGAGGCTGGTGCCAGCAGGCAAACCTGCTCGAGAAACCTGCTCGGAGGTCGGGGTAGCTCCTGCCGGGTTCCCCAGGACCACAGCTATGTGGAGTGTCTCCTTGCTTCCCTGTCTCCCAGCTATGGGAAATGCATCCCGGCTTAATACCTGACTTGAGGAAAAGGGGGTCCTGTGCAGGTTCTCCATAGGAAACAGCCGCACAGCTGGGTTTGATCCCTGCAGAGCGCCAAAGGGCACCACGGCTTCACCTCTGTTCTTTTAGAGAAAATGAACAATCGGTGCTCTCTTATCCTTTACCCGTGTCATATATTATCATCTCGGGTGCCTCGCTTTGCTGCGCGCCTGGAATCCGCGTGGCCTTGCAGCTTCCTTGTAGTCTGCAAATACCCGATAGCATCGGTGACCTTCAGTTTCCCGTGGCTCTCGTGTTCCCTTTGCTGTTGCAAAAGGTGTTTTCTGAGCCATCAGCATGGTGTTAGGGCTTCCAGACTTGCAAGTCATCCTACAACTTTTTCTTGCAATAGCTTGTTTGCTGTGATAAAATTATTTTAAAAAAGGTTGTTTTTTTTTTTTTTTTTTTTTTTTTTTTTCTGTAGTTTTGGATTTAATTCTCTTGTGAGGTGTTATTTGCTGGGCAAGGCAATTACCTCACTTGTTCACTTCTTGCAGCTCCCATCCCACAGGCCATCTACACTCTAGCAAGTAGGTTGTTTTGTTAACTAAAACAGTTTGATACCTAAACTTGGCTTAAGGAGCCTGGAGCACAGCCTTAATATATATATTTTTTCCCTGACCAAAGACTTCTCCTTTCAGCTGTGCTTTAGTATTTTCCTTTGCCTGAGATGAAGCTGCCTGTGTTCCTCTGTACCTTACTGTGCCACAGATGTTCTATGACCTTTTGTCCATCATTTGATCTTCCTCACATCCCTTCTGCCTGCAAAATAAACGTTGTAGGGGTATGTTACAAGGGCGATGAGGGCTGATGTCATTAAGAATTTGCTGGGAAGAAGTGTAGCATTGAAACCTTGAACTTGTTCTTTTTTTCCTCTCCTTTGAGCTCAAAATTCTGTAGGAAACTGATGAAAAGTCTAAGCTCTTCTTCAGTATCAACTCAAGTGACCTCATGTGTTTTGATGGAATGAGGTGTTAAACGTGTCGAGA
The DNA here is from genome assembly GCA_034781795.1 of Crypturellus tataupa. Lineage (NCBI taxonomy): Eukaryota > Metazoa > Chordata > Aves > Tinamiformes > Tinamidae > Crypturellus > Crypturellus tataupa. The sequence continues at coordinate 5,979,863 of JAWLRI010000180.1, forward strand.
GGGTGACGTGTCGTGGAGCCTGGGGATCAGTCACTGCAGCGCGTTGCGATGTTTGAATTGTCAGCAGGGCCTCTGGGTAACAGCTGCTGCCGCGCCGTTTGCTGGGGCTTTTGCATCCTCCTCTCGCATGATTTGACGGGTCCAACATGTGTTTTTAGTAAAGGGGAACCGGGGTTCATAGGTTCAGCGGGATGCAGAAAAATAACGTGCAAGACTTGGCTTGTAGCGTCTCATGCCCCAAGAGGGCGCAGCACCAGCAGAGCTCGAGTTGAGCAAGAAATGTTTATTTATTTATTGCTGCTGTAAAAGGGAAAAAAATCTTAAATGTTATTTACCAGCTCATAGAATCGTTCCTTCAAAACCTGAAGGCTGGAAAGCATGACCAAGTACACAGTGTATGATTTTTGGGGTACACAATTCAGGAGGAGGAAAAAAACCCTCTTGCTAATTGGGAGGGTGCTATAGTCCATGTGCTTTTCCTCTCAGCAGTTTAAGTGCTTTCAGTTGGAGTCATAAAAATGTCTTAGCTGGAATATGCATGAGCCTTCCTGCTGCAAATGTGAAATCCCTCTGGTCTGGTTTCTTAATTGAGACCTGCTGGAGTTATTTTTTGTTCTGCAACATGATACATGAGATAGTCTTTATGCAGCTGACTTGAAAGGATGCCCTTAATTAGATATTTCTAATCTATCGATAGTATTCACTTCTGTTATGTTGATGTTTCTTTCTAAGAAATGTGTTTTTGAGTTCATAAGGTATTTGACTTATTAAGTACTAAATTAACATCAAGTTAATCGCTGTCAGACAAGAGTATACATTGCGTTTGGCAATAAGATGTTTAATGAAAGCAAGAAAATTATTAGTGAGGAAAGCCATCTAAATACCGAACATTGCCTGTATGGTTTATTCCTTATCTTATACTATAGATTTTAAATGGAATTCATTGAAAGCAACACTGTTAATTAGGGGGATAAGTTTTTCCAGGTGTGTTGCTTAGTGAAAAGCTTGTCTGAAAGTAGACCTGTTGCTTGGAAAATTAGATCTGTGAGCAGATTCTGGATTCAGTTGTTTATAGCGATTTCTGGTACTTGTTGCTATTTGGCAAGATGATCCTTTCCGTTGGGTCAGCTTGTTAGGGGAGTATGTTCTGTGATTGCAAAGAAATTTGGAGAAAGAAGCACAAAAGCTGATGTAGCTGAAAACATATTCCCCAAAGTCGATTACTCCAGGAGTCTGGAATGTGTTGGTGGGAGGCTTGCGTTCAAATGAAATGTTGCTCCATGTGTGCAGCACTTCTTTCCCCTCCTAAATAATTATTTCCATCTGCAGTGTGCTCCAGTCCCTAGGCCGCTTTGCTGGGACCGTTGAGCAGCACACAAAATCTGGTGCGCTCGTGGAAATATGGAGGATTTTTCTTCATTAAATCCTGGGGAAAGGGACTTTGGTATCTTGCGGAAAAATAAAGGGGCAGCCACTTGATGCAAACATCCAGGCCTTTTAAGATAGGTAGTGCTCGATCTCTATCATTCATGTTCTTTCAAAGGTTTAGAGGGATAAATTTTGGGAAACCTTGAATTTTCTTGTGTAATGTCCAGTAAACATTGGTAAACATTAGGACAACTTAGTTGTCTGAGAGCTATTGACTTAGTCTTCTCTAGCATGAAGCACTGTCCAGCTGTGATAACTTGCCGTGTCCCTGGCTACTGGAACTGGATCTTGTGGCTTTCGTCCTGTGATGTCCATGTGAACACGCGCACCCCCAGCATTTGGTACAGCCTGAACCCAGGGAATGACACTGAGCACATCATGCAGTTGAGCCCTCAGCAGTGTGGTAAACAACTTGAGCTCTGAGCATGTTTTAGTATATGAACTCCTCTGTTTGTTGATTTTGCTCATCACTTAATCCTGTTGTGCTGTTTTCTGTAATGGCACAAGGCCAGTGTACTCTTCATCCCCTTGCATGACAGGCTGTACCTTGTCTTGAGAAAGAACCTGGTTTTGAACTAGCTGAGGCCACTGTCGCACGTGCCCTGATTGGGAAGGCTCTGATTTATGGATGTCCTGGTCAGGCTGTAGGGTAGATCCTGCTTGTGAAGGTTGTGTCTGCAGTGTATGAGCTTCACCTGGATGAGCTGAGTGCAAGGTTGCAGGTGATGGAGAGCAGTGCTGGCCTCGTGCCTCTGTCAGGCCCCAAGAAGGGGGTCAGGGGAAACACGAGTTGTCCCTTGACCTAAGGCAGAGGGAAGCCCCATGCCTGGGCATTCCCAAACAGTGGGTAGTTGGTTCCCTTACATGACTACACAGCATAGGATAATCTTCTAGCACACAAACTAGCAAACCATCTTTCAGTGTGGGGAAGGAAACTATGATATATAATTAAACCATGCTGCTGGCTAGATTCATGCAGCTTAAAATCTCACTTTGTCACTGGGTTCTATTAATTAAGAGTAAGTTTTATGAGCAGGAGGAAAGGTAATATGTGGAACTATGAAGAAGCTACCTGCTTTTTGACAAGCTCCCCTGTAGCACAGGCAACGGAAGAAACTTTTAAGTGAATGGTAGTCTGCAGCCCTTGCTAGGTCTGTGGCAGGTGGTCAATATATAGTGGAACTGGAAGGATATCCTCTTTGGGCAACACATAAATACAACTGTGCTGATGAAAGCTGTTTTTCTCGGTCAAGGTAAAGCTCGGACAATGTCAGTGTTTGCGAACGCAGCACTCGCACAGTGGAAGGAAATCCTTGCATGCCTCGGAGCGGAAGGTGGACATGAGGCGGCAGCGTACACATCCCTGCAGCTGATCTGAGATGCAGCTGCTGTGGTCAAATGCTCCAGAATCCTGGACTCGCTCCAGCTCGTGCTTGAGAGGGACAGAAGCAGATAAAGGTAACAGCTGTATTTAGGTGCAGTGATTTCCTCTGCCTAGCAGAGAGGAAGGATACCTTGTGGGGCAGTCACTGTGATACTCCTCATGCAAGAGCTGGAGAGTTTGTTCACCTTGTGCTTCCTACCTGCTCTTGGCCAGTGTAAAGCAGGCCTGAAGCTGCCAGAGGTTTCCAGGCCAGGAAGACATCTGAGCAAGCACAGAGCTCCAAGGTCAGTTGGGAGAATTCAAGGTTCTGTTAAATACCAGCACACATTGTAGGGGAGAAAAAGGCTTTTTTGGAGAATGGCTTTGTGCAAACAAGCGCTTTCTAGCTGCAACAATATGTTAGCAGAAAAAACCTTAACAAGGGGGACAAATCAATAAGCAGAACTAAGGAATTGCTGCTTTAGGGTTTTGCTGTTCTAGTGAGGGTGGTTCAGTTTTGTAATGGATCAGTGTTACTTTGTCAGTGTGAACAAGCAGATGGCAAAGAAAATCTGGTCTGTTTAAGGTCAAGAAGTTGTCACTTGGAATGAGTATGATTTCTGATACACATACTAGGCCAAATGATGCCCATATCAGAAAAATCTCCTTTGTACTCAGGTATTTTGTTGCTTAGACCAGCCTGGTTACAAATTCTTCAATTTCAGGTTGATTATAGGAATTCATCAGACTTACTAGAGCCATGAGGTTAAACCATAACAGCTGTAGTTCATCTGCTTGTGCATATGCATTTTAGATTTAAAATATAAAATAGCTGTAGTTTTCAGCTGAACTGTGAGGCCAAATTAGGCTTCTGCATCTTGGATTTGATGAAGCTCTTGCTCAATGGATGACCTTCAAAGTCCGTATTTTTCCCTTGGAAATAGTATAGCATTATTCTGAACTTGCACACAGGGTGTAAACTGGAAAAAATAAGGCGCTATTTTGCAATACCAATTGATAGGAAGTCTCAGAAGTCTCTGTGTTCCGTCCCCTCTTCTGCCCTCTAGTTAGAACAGTGGATTTTTATACAACAGTAAACAACAAGGGGGATTTGCAGGTACCAATCCAGCTTCTGGACCTTTGAGATGATCTTGCACAACTCACCTCACCTACCCTCTTCTGTCTTTAAATCCTTCACTCTAAAGTCCCTTCAAAATGGCCATAATAAACTTTATTCATTTCCCCTCATTGGCTCCTAAATGCTAGATGATGTTGGAACTGCTTGAATTTTGGATTTCATGAAGGCCCATGGGATTAAATGGTGAATATTTTGGAAAAACAAACCCACTCCTAGTGAGGTAACCAAGTCTTAACTACTATTGGCTCCGTGAGAGGTGCTAGTTGTGTTGTGAAATCACTTTCAGGCTTCTCAGGAAGCTCCATGCCAGCTGGTGTACTGTTTGTAGCTGAAACTGGTGTAGGAAAGCTCTGCGTGGTGGCTTTAAAGCAAGGAGCCAGTGCAGCAGAAAGGGTGATAACTGGCTTGTACTTATTCATTTTAATTCCTGAGTCCCTGGAAGGGTCAGGCCAATTCTGTTTTTATCCTTACTGTACATGTTTTAAAGGACAAAGAGAGTGACCATAAATACAAATCATGGGATGCTCATAATCTCCCCCTGCACAGACGAGTGTGAAGGAGACTTGGTGATGGGACCATGCAGGGATTTGCAGACCCAGGCTGGCTGCAAGCTGCGGTCACACCGTGTTTGCGATTCCTAAGACTCCTCTAACAGCAATAGTGTGAGTTTTTCCTTGCTCACCTGAGAGCAGTCTGATTCATCAGATTCCTAGGTGATTGACATCCCTTTGATTGATATCTTACCCACAGTTGAGCCTGGGGCATTTGATTTCTGAGTAAATATCATATACCGAAAGTACTGCAGGCTGCAGATAACCTCCCTTGTGACAATTCACGGGGACCTGTTGAGTAATTCCATATCAGAGTACTGAAAGAATTTGTTGTGTTCAAGTAAGTGGGTTCAGTTTTTATTATAATCATTAAAAAGGACAAGCTTTGGTAGTGTAGATGAGGTCCCAGCCCAATCTCTGAAGTAGATTCAGCTAAACTGAACCATTATAAAAACTTCTTGTGTGTTTGTTTTAAGTTTGGATGGATTTTTAGTATCTTATAAAGCAAACAAATATTACTTTGAAAGCTGCATTTGTATTTTGTCCAGACTCAGACCCATAGGTATTTCACTTTAGCCTTATTGAAACACTTAGCTCTGGAGCTATGATCAAATCATCCGTACTCTTTTTCCTCCCCTTCTCCTCTCTTTGCTACAGCTCTGGCTTATTTGAGTTTAGTCAGCTCTCAGTAGCTCTTGTTCAGCTGCCTCATAACCTTGGTAGTTCTCCCCCGCTCGCTCTGTCCTGATGCTGGAGCTATGCCACGTGCATGACTTCTTTCAGGAGTAAATGTTTGGCATTCTTGGGGCAGCAACTCCCATGGACCGTTCAAAAAACAACCTGACTCACAGTGAGTTCAACCTGTGGAAGCCGTCCTGGCATTGGGAATTGCTGCTCGTGATCCTGGTGCAGGAAATAATCAAGGTGATGGCCCGATCTCTCACATCCCTGGCCTGGGAACCAGCGTGGCGGAAGGAGATGGTTCCTTTCTGACACTCTTCCCACTTGTTGGCTCTGTTTCCCAAAAGGAAGCAGAAAACACAGCTTGCAAAAATCAGATGAGGCTGGTGACATGTTTTGGGTTGCCAACTTTGACATTGCAGCTCTTGCCTGTTGTTTTTATGAAAATCGAGGAATTGTTTGTGCTGCAGCCTCACCAGTCGTGCAGGTGAAGCGGAGCTGGGGTCCACGCCGCGGGATCAAGCCCGTGTGAACCGGCCAGACTCATCTCTACAGATAGGAGGCACTCATTACTCAGTAGCCACATGGGCCAGTGACTGTTCGTTTAGCCACATCTGCCTCCCATCACCTTAAAAGCAATGGGTAGGACTGTCACCAGGCTGCAGCAATAATAACCCGTTGCCTTCAAAGGAAGTGAACCAGCAGCTTGGTGGTTGTGATGCTGGTGGCTCTGGTATCTGTCACTTTTTTCTGCCTTTAGGGTTCAACGAGAGTGATGGTTTTTGCAAGGCACAACCTCCAGCAGAAGTCAGGCATGTGTTTGAACAGGAAGGGAAGCAAGGGCATATGCAGAAACCTGCTAAGGTTTCTAATTTTATCCAGCCTGAAAATGCCCAGGAGGCAGAAATATAATCAGTTGAGATTAGAAAATAACTTTTGGTTATTCACTAGGATCAGTGTTTTCGTGCGTTAAGAATAGCACTTCCTCCTATTGTTACAGCTCTTCCTTGAGCAGTGGAAGTGTTTCGGGTGCTTTAAATTACATTATTTACAGTAGTAATTTGTTCTAAGCAACTTTGCAGTTCTGTTATCTAAGCGTACATCTCTGTTTGAATGGGGTTGTGTTTTTCCTCCTCCCTCCCTCCCCAAGCCCTGACATTATCCATCAGTTTCCAGGACGCTGTTTTCCATTAGCCTTGTGTCCAGTGGCTGCTGCCCTCAATGTAAGGTACTAAAATGTACGTAAATAGTCTTTGGGGTTTGGCCCCAGTCGGTCATAAAACTGAGCTTGCATTATTGCCTTTCTTGTTTCTTTTCATCTCGATCCCTGTGTGCCAGTTTAGATCTATGGTAGGGGCAAAAGGAAACCTGGGTTGCAAACCACATTCTTGGTACTTTTTGCTGACTCCTCTTGCCTTCTTGGGCGAACGTCCTGTGTGCTTGGAGAGCTGTGCCCAGCTCTGCCCAGCAGCAGCTGGGGAGGATGCAGCACAGTCCCTTCGTGCCTGGGATGGGTGGTAGCCCTGGAAAGGTGGTGGGCGGACTGGAGGTGGCTGCATATTCAGCTGTGCTGGGTGCGGGTTGCAGCTCCGGGCTGCAGCAGCTGAGCACGGCGTGATGAAGCTGCTCTGGCTTTGGCACCAGCCACCACCGCGTGCTGGTTTCTGGTGCCCTCTGTGGTTTTTCTCTTTTTGTGTGTGTGTGGGGGGGGTTTGTTTGTTTTCCTTCTCATATGCAGGGTAATAGCCAACCACATGCAAATGATCTCTGCTTGGAGTCATCTGCCCTTGCTGAAGCCCTAATCCTCTGTTTGCTACAGCTCGTAGCTGCAGTAAAGCAGATTAAAGCCCGGGCATGTAGCTGGTGGCTACAGGTTGGGCCTTATGGTGTGGGGTCTGCCCAGCGGTGTCAGCCCTGAGCCCTCACCGTGTGCGTGGAGCAGGGAAGGTTATGGAAGCTGAGCGGAGCTGAGGATGGAGAAGCACCTCCTGGCTTGTGCTGACCCGATGCAGGCAGCCCTGGGGGAGCCTGGGGACCTTGCCCAGCACGATGACACGTCAATGGTGACAGCAGACGTGATGCGGTGTCTGCTGTGTGCGTAGGGCTGGTGCTGAGCACCTCGCAGCAGGACACAGCTCGCGCTGTGCTGAGCTACAAACAGGCTGGGGCTTGGGCACCCGGAGCGCCTGAGTGACTCCAGAAACTAGAGTAATCTCTTAATCTTAATGAAGCCGTCTGATGGATAGATAGCAGCGCTTGGGGATTTTCTTGATATGTAAAGAAGTAGAGTTAATTATTTTCTTGTTTTGCTGGTGTTATGTGCTTTTAAAAGGAACTTGGCTTTCTGGAAGAAAAACATAGTGTAAAGGATTTTAGCTGTCTTAATTTTTCACTCCACGTAGCAGTGTCGTTCACTTGCTTTTGATTTTTTGTTTGTTTGTTTGTTTTAATTAAAAAAGCTTTTGGGGATGGCAGGAAAATGAAAAGATGGTATCAGTTGGCTTGATACCTTGTGAAGCAGCTCATGGGCTCTTGCATGAAAGCAGACTGGGAGGCACCAGCGTGGAGCTCTTCCCAGTGGCAGTGTCTGGGTACGGCTCTCCCAGGCAAACAGAGATCCTGAGGTCCCTTGGGGGGTTCCCGTACATTTTAGATTGCCAGAATTGTGTGCTCTGCCTAGTTGAAGTCTCCAACTATCTGGAAGTATTTGGAATGTGTTTATTATCCTTTTGGCTCTAAAAAAGGGGGTTTATTGAACAAGTCAAGTCGCATGGATTTGGCAGGGCATATAGATACCTTCAGAAATAACTCATGCACTAAAGATATGACGTTACCAGCATTGGGCCTGTACCAGTGATTCATTCACATTAATTGAATGCCAAGAGCCTTGGTATGTCTCTCTGTCTCCATATTTGATTAGGGTTCAGCTCCTGGGATCTGAATGATCTCATCCCAGCGAGCTCGGCACGTATCAAATGATGTCAGGAAAGTTGTCCTGGTGGGACGTGCAGGCAAACTCAAAACCAGAGTTGTAATAAACTCAGTTTTTGAATCAGTCTGTCCTCTGCCCAGACTCCTTTTGCCTGTGTCCTATTTCTCCACCTCCTTTCATACAAATTGGGCAATAAGCTTGCTAATTCCCTTTCTTGAATACCAGCAGTAACCAGAGCGCAGAAAGGAGTAAATACATGAAAGGCTATAAATGTTTGTACCACTTCACCTCATTATCTAAGCAGAGTTTAAATTTTAAATAATTACCCTGTGCTGCTTTGTAGCAGTAAATAAAGTTGCATGTACCGTTTAGGAATTTCCCTTTTCATTCTGCGTGCTTTAAATACTTCACAGTTTTGCAACAAGGCTGAGGTTTGTCTGGTTTGTTGCTGATTTCTGTTGCTTTAGAAACCTGGGACAATGCAGGTAGGTTGTGTAAGTAACTTACTCAGCTTGTCTTTTTGCAAAGCTGCCAACAAAATAAAAGCAGCTGGCTGAGGCTGTAAAAAGTGTAATGAGAAGGAACATGGCAGAGGGATAAAAGAAATGTAGTTATGGGTTGTTGTGGCCATCTCCTTTTAACAGTGGCAACTTCTGTGCCTATGAGAAGAAATGACCCAACATACAAACTTTTTTAGAGTAAGGTGAGTTTGGTACAAAGTCTTTTGGAAAGGCAGGGTCCTGCATAGAAAATAGTAGAAATAATGCTTTGTTGAGCTAGGTTAAAAACTTCAAAGCTTAGAGCAGCCACATCTCCTCTGAGAAGTGGATTTGTTGTTTTCATCTCCTTGCTCTCATCTCCTGTGTCTCAGAAACTTGGGAAGCTTGTGCAGACACGTACTGCAGCTCGCACCTCTGTCCACTCATCCTTTGTACCCTCTGTTGTCTCGTGTAGCTGAGCCAGGACAGCAGCATTGTTTTTACTGCTCTTAGTGTGTCAGTAAGGCTTTAGTGTTGGCTCTATTTTTGTAATATGCTGCTTATGTCCAAATTCTGCTTCTGTGAAAGCTGTAGCTCATGGATGGGTTTTCATTTTAACTGTGAATTTCACCAACTTGAGGTCTCTGGAGACTCCTCCAGGCTGACGTGTCCAGGGGTTCATTTCAGTTCAGCACTGATGTGGGAGAAGCTGTGACTTGAATGACGGAAAAGGGAGAGGTTTTGAGTTTTGGATCTCCATCCCTTCAATCCTCCTTAGAGCTGACCCCTTGTAGTGAGTAAGCCAAATGGGTACACTTGCTAGGGCAGAGCCAGGGTGTGATGCTCTTCCTACCCAAACCTTTTTGAAGATATGAAAGTGGATTGTGCCCTGAGTTTGGGCAAGAGTATTGTGATTTTTTTTTTTTTTTTTTTTTTGAAACAAGTTAGGTGTACTTTTCCAAGGCGGGGTACAAACATCTAGACTAGAGCAGGGGCTGGGAAAAGGGCTGTATTAATGGGTGAGAAATAAGACTTTAATGTGAGATGGCCTCTTTGCATGCTTTTATGACAGGTGGTTTTCCTGAGAACATCTCATGTGCTTCTCCAGGAAGCTTTCAACAACTGACACATTCGTCCCTGTGACTGAGGGACTGGGAATAATGAAAGTCAGAGGAAAGGGAAGTTGCAGAAATACTGTGAATGGAGGCTTAGTGGAAAAGAAGAATGAGAAGTCTGTGTGGGGGAAATAAATGTGAAAACCTTCTGCAGCTGGGGAGATGGGGCATCCTGTAGCTCTATCCCTGCATGCTGGCATGCTTCCCCAGTTGCTGAAATTTTTGGAGAAGCATCTGGAACTTGCAAAATTACCTTTGTGGGCGTTACAGGTTTCTGCTGCTCTTTCGACATTGGTGTCTTTCATAAAGCTGCGGCTTACTCACTGCGGAGCTATGACCTGATATGCTGAATTTGCTTTATTCTGAACACTCAGCCTCCCTCCCCATCCCACGTGATCCCTGGGCAGAGGCTTGGTGCTTTTCTTGATGTCCCTTTGCTTATTGGAAATACAACATTGAGGTGCGAACGTGCTGTTTTGCTCCTCCTTCCCAGCTAGCAGGAGCTGCTTTTCCCCCGTGGCTCAGAGTTGAGTTAACGTTTTGGCGCAGGCTCAGGGAGGCTCCTATTTCTAATTCTTCTTGCTCCTCCGGGTGCTGGAAGCGGCGTTTCTGCAGCTCACGATGCAGGCGTGGACGGGCGGCTCTTTGGCTCGCTGCTCCTGACGCCCCGGGTGGATTTACGGCAAACTCGTGCTCTGGCAGCCGGGTGGGAGGAGAGGACGCGAGCGGCGCCCAATCGACCAGATCGCGGCTCCGTGACGAGGGGCAGCGGCTCCGCTCCACGGCCGAACCGCGAGCGGCGCGGATGCGCTGACGGCTGCCGCGCTCCCAGCATGGATCGGCTCGGGAAAACGGCACCCGCCTTGGCCCCGACGCGGATCCCCAGGCCCCAGGTGGTGCTGCAGCCCATCGAGCCGGCTGGCCGCTTGCCCAGCGGCAGGAGTCGCAGGTATGGGGTCGAGCTGAGGGTGCTCCGGTACTGCTTTATTTGCTTTATTTTTTTTTTAGGTTTTCCTTTTATTTTTTTCTCCTATTCAGGGAGTAGAGGTGAGAAAATATCCTTTTGTGGCCAAGCAGAGGGGAAACAGCAAACTTCCAGCGGCAAACAAGATTTAACACATTTCCTAAATATGTTTTGAATGCCCTAATGGTAAAAGCATAGCAAAACCTGCCTTTTTTCCAGCTTGTTTTGCCTTGAGATCAATTTGACAGGCTGAGTGGGGTGTGTGTGTCTGGGAGGGAATGGAAAGGCTACGGGTTTCCTTGTGAGGCAGCGAAACAGCCCTGGTGATGGGGTGTTTGAGGGCTTGTTGGTGCTTCAGAGTTGTACGTGGTGAAAACCACTCATTTACACTGAAACCCACATGCCAAGGGATACAAGTGAAAGCTTGACTGCTTTGCTTGACAAAACTGGCAGCGCTGGCGTGCTCCTGAGTGCTATTACTGACTCAAGACTCCGTGCAGGTATATTTGCATCTGTTTGGGAATTGCGATTATCTCTCCAGATGTCTCCTCCTTGTAGCTAATCTAAACTTGTTGCTCTTGTGCAGATGTACCGCAGTGGCAGCTTGTATCACACCTCTCTTCTCCCCATGTTTCTGTATGACTGCTCAGTTCCCCGGCTCTGGTTTGGCCTTGTGTGTAGCAGCAAGAAAGCAGAAAATCTTTAAAAGTTCCTAGGCAAAATTCAAAACTTTATTTAAAAATCAGTAAATAAAAACAGGCAGTTCAGGGAAAATATTGCGGAGTATTACAGTAAGTGACTTTAATCCAGTCCATTTAAAAATGAATATGTGTAAATAGTCTGTCAGCCCCGGAGCAGATCACTGCAGGGTTTCTCTGATAAAAATCAAGATATTTGGAAACAGCTTAGGGTTTGTTGGATGGGCTGGGAGGGTTCCCCACTGCGGGCTTCTGCCTCGGAGACACTGCTGCTTCTTGTAACTTCTCTTGTGGGTTGATGTGTGTTGGTTGGTGGGTCCAGACATGAGTGCTGCGCTGTCCCCGTGCACCTGGGAGAGATCCATGCCATAAGGTGCTTCCACGAGGATATGGAAGGCACCGCGCTCTGCTCATTAGCAGCTGTTTATTTTTACAGAGGTAACTACAGGCTGCTTATTGTATTCTCATTAAGGCACTTACCAGCCGGCTGGGGGATCTGGTTATCCTGCCTCCAAAGGGCTCCCGCGACGCCGCGCTTGCGGCTCCGGCTTTCCTTCCCTCGGGGCCGGCACCTCGCCCGTCCTGCCAGCCCCGCGCCGTGTGGCTCAAGGTGGCTGCGCTGGGTGGCTTTTCTTTCCTCAATTCGATTCTTACCCTTCTCTTTAGGGACCACGGAGTGGAGAGCTACTTACTGGCCTCAAATGAGTGGAGCTTTGCATGGCTGCATCTTGTGCCTGATCCCTCACAGATGAGGCTGGCCCATGTCCCATGTGGTGCTGAGTGGGCCTTCTCCTCAAAGTGTCCCATCCCGACTCTCGGCATCCTGCTGACCTAGCGGGAGCTGGGCCTGTCCGAGCACGTGTTTGGTCCTGAGGAGCTCCTGACTCAGGAGGGCTCAGTCAGGTCCCTGGGTCAGTGCACCAGGGGACGTGACGAAGCAGCACCGAGGGCTTGCGTGTCTGGCGTCCCCACCATGGGGGTGCATCGGTGCCTGCTTGTGGCGAGGGCTCTGAGTTGTCCGCTCCTCTGGTTAGCAGCTCTCTGGGTTCTACCTACTGATGTCTTGTTGAACGGTGATGGAGAGCCCGGCTCCTCACAGCCATGGGAAGGACAAAACTACTGGCGCTGGTGAGGCGCATGTAGAGCATGTGAGAACGGAAGCAGGGATGGAGGTGCCACCTCTTTTGATTCCTGATTCCCATGTAAACCATTGGACTTACCTATGCAGAGTTGAAATCAGTATCACGGTGCTCCCAAAACTCTTGTTTTGGCCACATTCTCCTTCCCGATAGCAGGATTTCTGAGTCCTCATGAGTGAAGGTCCCATCTGCCTAACCCACTAGTGCTGAGGAGAAACCGAGCGGCTCGGCTGTGCTGACTGCAGTAAAAGCCAAGGGTACGCACAGAGCGTGGCTTAAATCCTCTGAGGAGGAGGTGGCGTCATGGGACAGGCACACAGTTAAGCCTGACTTTGAGTATTTCTGAATTGGCCATATCTACGTGCGCTTAAATGGTGCTCTAAACTCTTGTGCAACAGACTGACCTCTAGGTAGATCAGCAGTTACAGGGAAGTTTTGCTGTGCCTTGCCTTGCTTATTTGGATCCTTTCCAGAGAGATGAGTCTATTCCACATGTAGGTCTGAAAGGCAAGCATGAGACAAAGTTTCTTTGGCCTTAAGTACTTTGATGTAAATACTTACTGTCAGGCAAGCTGTTACCTCCACCACAGCCCTGGAAATCTTGAGTAATGTGCAAATTATCCAAAGAGACCAAGCCTGTAACAGAAGTGCTGAAGGTGCCATGGGAAAGCAGTGTGTTACCCAGAACTGTGAGGGTTCAGGAGCTCCACGTAGTGCTGGGCAAGCGATTGCTGTTGTTTCTCTTGCTGGTGGAAGCAGGATGGCAGGACAGGAGGTGGGACTTGGAGAAGGCCTGTGCCCTTGATGGGCAGGGGGAACGCCGGCTCCTGCGGGAGTTGCTCAACGTAAGCAGAGCTGTCCGCTGTGTCCTTCTCATCACTTGCAGAACAGGCTTCTTCAAAACAACCTTAAATATGACACTGCTCCCGGAGCTGCTTGCATAATGGAAGATCCTGCTGAACTGATTGCAGCGTTACCCAAAACAACCCTATTAGCAAACTGTAGTAGTGAGATCTTGGCTCTTCCTGATAGCGCTACGGATGCAGAGCCTCAGCTATGCAGCCACGAGTATGGGAAGGCCTTGATTAAAACCCCTTAATAGAAGATGGCTTGTGGCTGGCAGTGGTATTTTGTTAAATAGAGTGGGCTAGAGGCCCTCTCCGTCTTTGCAGGAGATGCCCATGGGATGGTCTACGTGTCAGTGAAAGCCATTAGGTAAATGAGCAGTTCCCCTGTGGTTAGAGATCTGTGAAGATGCAAGTCGGCCATGACAGACTGTTCTAAGTATGTCTCAAACTGCCTTGGTTTTGTTAGACCAGGAGAAATAAAGCATGTTAAGAATATATATTGGATACATTACTGTTCATCTCACCACAGTAGTCTGATAATCAGTCTGTCTTTGTGCTATGGTGTGGTCTAAGATCCTTAAATCAGCTGTACGTTTTTCACTTCATCTCCGAAGAATCATCTTGAGCATTGCCATGCTATTCCCTGAAGGGTGGGATATGTCTGAGGCTGCTCTCAGCCTGGAACTACCAGGAGAACAGAGCCGGGCTTGAAAGGTTTGTGGCAGAACTCTCTTGACATCGAGGTATTTGATTTGATTCTGCTCCGTTTGTAGACAGTTGTGGAGCTCCTGTTCCCCAAGTCATTGCTTCACGGCAGTTTGCTGTGTATTGCAAACCGTGTTCTGCGTAATTCTGCATGCCTAAATGAAACACTTGGTAATGCTTATTTAAAAAAAATGGTAATAGGTAGACTAGCTTTTATTATACAAGGAGCTTTTCTAGTATTAATGTTTTTTGAAAAGGTGATTAAGATTAAAACTTTGAATTCTTTTAACAATTACTTTCACTTTTTTTCCTTATGTGATTTAATACTGCAAGACTTTCTCTAGCTTTTCAAATACTGCTATTTTTTGATGCCTACTTCATTTTTTTTATGAGAATCTAACCTGTTGCAAGCTGTGATTGGCAGGTCTTTAGATATTTCTCACTCTTCAGAATTAACTGTACAGTTCTGCAATTGAATTTAAACTGCTTGTTCATGATAGGATCTTGAAAGCAAGCTAGAGGAGAATTTCCTGTGTGAACCTTTTGTTTCCTTTAATCTTGTGCCAATCAGCTGGTTTTGACCCTGAAATAAATTCAAAGCTGGAAAGACATGCATGTTGTGTGACCTTAACGTATTTTTTTTCTTTTTTCTTCCTCCGAATTAGTAGTGCTCTTGATAGTTAAAATTCTGTGACTTGGTGTCCTGCTCTTCAGGTCAATTCACACCATCTGTGTGCCTTTGTGTTTGCCCCATATCTTTGAACATGTCCCTACAGCTAGGTGCTTGTGTATGGAAGGACCTTTCTTGTATACTTGTATAACTAAATTCTCCTTTTTTTTTTTTTGTTGCCTTTTTTTTGCATCCTATTAGTTGGTTTTGTTTGGTTAGGTTAGGTGGGATGGTTTTTTTTTTTTTTTTTTTTTTTTTTTTTTTTTTCCAAATTAGTATTAAGAGTTGCAATTTCATGGCTCATGCTTGTCACCATTTGTCTTGCTTGAAATGCTCAGGAAGGAAACTCTTCGCCCATCTGCCGCGGAGGTATGTTCAGTGAGGAAGGGCGCCGAGCAAGCTGTGAAGTGGCCCAGGCAGCCACAGATCCCCCAAGAAGCCGACTAGAGTGATTCAAACTTGGAATGAGCAACCGCATAGCAACAGTGTTTAGTTTAATATATTTGAGAGGGTGAAGAGATGCATGACTGTTTACAAGGCATTTGCTATGTGTTGACAGTATCTAGGAACAGCAAAAAACTTCCTCTGAGACTTTATACCCTAATCCAGGGCTGGTGAGCCACCAACTCTCCCTACGCGTGCTGTTCAGGTGTGCAAATCGTCTGAGGGTGCCAGGTGCTCTACAGGCATGACTTGCAGGAGGAATAAGAAGTTCTTGAGCCTTATAAGGTTCATGCCAGTCTGCTTTAATTTCTTGTAACTGTGCTGTTAATGATGTTAACCCCCCTAATGATGCTATTAGGAAGGTCAGGTGGATGGATCTGAAGCCCACTAAAAGTACCTCCTTAAACAAGAGGAAATGGTTGCACTAGTATGGCCAGTCTTCACGCAGAAATCATTCCTTTAAGGTTGGCCTTAGCTAGATTTTTTCAGACCAATTTGCTTATTTTGGGGTAAGATTTTAAAACTATAAAACATTAAGCTTTTTGTTTACAGTGCATCTGAGTGAACTTGATTATTCCACTTACTCTTTGCCCAGTTGCAACCGAGCCGATGAGCATTTTAAGCCAACAATCTACTCCTTAAATCTAAACTACTACTACCCATATGCGTCACTGTTCTTCCTCATTGCATTTGCTACTCGACAGAGGACAATGTCTTAGGGGCACAGAATCGAAAATTAACTTTTCGCCTGGACAGTTGGATTTGTAAAGCAATGTGCTCAAGGGAGGCAGGAAAGAATGAAAATGTCTTGCTCTCTGGCCTTAATTTTAAGACCTGACTTTTACCTTGGTGTTAAAAACAGTGCTAGCTTAGGAGCTGCAAAGCTGGGTTTTGGTTATTGGCGTATGAGTGTGCATCTTTGCACCTTGGTGAAGTGAGCTGGTAGAGCAGCCCATGGGGCTTTTGAGAGTAAAGATGAAGATGGTTGGGGGGTTTTGACACATGAGCAGTTCAGTCTGGCTTTGTCACAGGCATGTAGTGTGACTTGCCATGGAGCTTTTTGGTGCATGTGAATCTCCAGCTGTTGGAGGAAGCAAGACGGCTAGGCATGGTATAGAAGCAAGAGTGGGACGGGATAGGTGTACTTGCACAGTTCAGTACAGCATCCAGTGGCACTCCATCCTTGTACCAGTGTTGTGCTGTCACAGCATGGACTGAAGGTGCTAGGAAATCAGAAACCACTGATGGCAAAGTTGTAGCCTGGGGATCTTGGGTGTAGGCCTGTGAAGACCCTTCTCAGATGCCAGGAACCAGCTCTCATGTCATAGACGGGAGTTATTCCACTTGATTGCAGTATCTCCTGGATTAAAGCTGGCATGCAGAATCTGGTCTCTGGGTAAATCATGCAGAACATACAAGGCAACAGTCACACCTTTGAAAGAGCTGAAGGCTCTGTTTGTGTTGCCCTAAAGCTTGTTTGTTTTTTGGGCAGGCCTGGTTCAGGCCTGGGGAAGGATGCCCGATGCTGCCCTAGCCCTGGTGAAGGAGACTCGCCATGGGCTTCATGTGCTCTGCATGAGCTGTCCTTGGCTTCGAGAATTGCGTTCTGCTGGGTCTTCAAACCTGGATATAACTTCTATCCCTGCGTGAGCCGAATGAGACTTCTCAGGTGCTAAATGAGGCTGAATACAAAGGAATTAGCCTGCATAGTGTTTTGCACTGAGAGGCTGCTCTTTAGCACTGTTAGGGCAGCTACAGTGTTTCTGGAGCTGTTGCTCACTAAAACAAAGTCCCTCAAGATGATCTAAAATTTCCTGCTGTTTTCAACACTCAAATGGTGGCTTCTACTGATTGTCATGTAACAACATTGTGGTGGGGTATCATGGCAGGGTAGAGAGTAGCCTTTTTTGATAGTAGTGCCATAACTACATTTAATCCTCTTACAAGGCTGTCAAAAATGCAAGGAAAAGAGGCAGGCAAATATTACAGATGAAGAGTTGGTATGAGGGAAGTGATCCAAATTTCTATTCCAATGTATAAGAACAAAAATGAAAAGGAGAAAGAGAAAATAATGGTTTGGCAAGGCAGCTATGATAGGATTGAGAGAAAGTTATATTAGTTATGAATGGGAGGGAAAAATCTTAAACTGAACACTTAAATGATCTACTAGGCTATGGAGTGGTCTCTTAGAGGGCTATTTAGAGACCAAAGAATAGGAACAGGAGGAAAAATGAGTAACAAATAGGACACTTGGAAGGTAGGCTGAATGGCATAATAGTTCTCTTCAATCTTTAACGTCTGTGTTCCTGTTTATATTAAAATAAAAAAAAAAAGAGAGAGAAAGAACTTGTTGTTCTTGTTCTGCGTGCTATTGCTGGCTCCAGATGTTCTCAGAATGATGGTTATCGCCTTAGTTTTGACCTTTAGAAGAGAAGGGTTGCCTGCATGCCTACTAGGAGAGGGAATGTGCGAAATATATACGTAAGCGTGTAAGTATAAGTGTAGAATATCCCATAACACTTGTCTGTGTGTTAGATCTTCAGTTTTGGTCCTTTTAATGTTGAAATGTTTCTTGTAACGGATATGGGATAGTGCAAAAACTACGTCAGGGCTTCCTAGAATGAAAGTTATTGGCAAGATAGTTCCTAGGCCCTTCAAGAGCTAGATGGCTGAATTAAATTCAGTGGCTGTATTTGGTTCAAGTTCTCAAGGCATAAGACTTGATCTGCTTAGTCTTGAGCCTAGAAATCTGTGTTTTGTAGTGATAGCATGATGTTTTCTACATGTTCTTGATGACACTTTTTAAACTATCCGGAGTTAGTGTTTAGTCTCCTGAGTTTTGTATTTGTAACCTGAACCAGTGAGGCTTTTTAATAACTAGGTTAAGTTTATCCCTGTTTGTTGTAAGCCTTTGAAAAAGGTATACAGTGGGGTTTAAAAGGCTTACAACCCTTTGAAGAGAATGCCATTTCATTTTAGGAGCAGCGTTATTTTGTGAAGTGGTTACGATCTTGCACCTTTCTTTGGAGAGGTTGAAAGCGCAGCTGAGCTGGACCGATCTAAAGTCTTGGTTGCTCATGAATGAGCAGAGTGGTAAAAATTTCTGAGTGCTTGGGTTTCCCAGGACACTCTTGCTGTTTCACAAATGTGAAAAATCTGGTCTGGGCAGGAAAAAGAGGGCTTTAAACACGGGAGCTGTTTGTGCCTGCTGAAATGCAGGCCATGTTGACTCTGCATGCAGAGGACAAGCCTGACCCGGTTGGGACTCATCAGACTCGCCATGTGTGCCAGGTCACCTGTGCTCACACGCAGAGCTTGACATGGCCTGGTTGGGAATGTGGAGTCTCTGTGCCTGCTTGCAGGAGGGATCTTGGAAGCAAACGTGGGAACAGGAGGTGTCTTAAGAGGTCGCTGGAAGGACGGTTAAGCAAAACGTGTTGATACTGCTTTGTCTCGCGTCATTTGGACAGCAGTTTTCTCTCCTGCTTTCTTGGACTTGAGCCTGACCTTGCCTGTTCTTGCTAAACACTAGCAAAAGGAAGTTTAGCCCTTACCTCTGGCTTTTATTTTGGTCATTAATCACTGAAGAATGTACTGGGAATGTCATAACTGAATGTGTAGCTTAATCCATCTCTTCTTATCTCTTCCTCCCTCAGTACCAGAAATTGCCCCTGCAAAATGAACCAGATTCCTCCGAAGAGTCCTTTGGCATCGCTGTTTTCAGAGCGCATCAACTCCAGGGTAGACTCTCTGGACCACTTGTCAATGGACAGTTTTTGGCTGGAAGTAGAAAACATTAAGCAGAGCAGTGAAGCCGAGCAAGAGGAATGCAGCCTTGCAGATGTCAAAGCACAAGAGGGTAGGTTGCCAAAACCGCTGGGAGCGAGGGGAGGAAGAAAGAACATCTTGGAGATAAAAATTTCTTAGGCACCTGAATGATTTGCAAGCATATTGCAGTGTAATTAGAGCATTGCCAAGAGTTGGTAACAGTTTTGTTTTGGTTTTATTTTGTTTGTTCTTCACCACCCTTGCTTCAGATGGTGGATAATTCCCTGTACAAGAGTGCTAGTCTGGGCTAGTTTCAATTTCTGAAGCAAGGTTGACTTTAAAGATCACTTAGTAGTGCATTCAAGGCTTCAGATTTCATTAAACAATCAGTTTGAGGAAAAAATTGCTTTTTGATGTGAGGGTGCAAAATCCTCTAAGGACATGCAGATGCGGAGCGTGTGTTTTCTATGTCCGTGTTGGACCATGTGTTTGGGCTGGTTGGACCATCTTTGACTGACTGTGACTGCAGCTTGCACAGCTTCTTGTTGTTATCCTGACCTCATCTTGGGAAGGATCCAGGTGTGTAATGGAGAAAGCTTTGAGGGAAAGTCCTAGTGCGATGCTAAGGCAGAGAAGGGTAAATGGGTTTGCTGGATGCCAGAAGGTGGGTTTTGGAGAGTAGAGATGAGAGGATGAACAACTGCACTGATAGGCATGACATGGTAGATACCAAAAACTGGAGTTAGTGTCACTGCCCGAAGGAATTAAGTTTGATTTTAGAATTGGAAGGAGATATCAAAGTGACTCAGAAAATGAGAGTGATGGGGAGGAGACTGAAAAGAGGCCATGCCACGAGATGAAAGACTCTGAGACACCCAGAAGACTGATGTGCTGCAGGCAATTTGATTGCTGTGTGTGAGCTGGGACACAGGGAGAAGTTTCTCTTGATCTGGTAGGCGAGAGCTGCCTGCTTAACTGGCAGCTGAAACTGGGCAAACTTGAAATGATGCTGCAAGGGGCGAAGCTCTGGAAGGAGAAGCTCTATGGGCGCCTGCTGGAAAACGGTTTAGTCAAAGGGATTTTGTGCTCAAAGCACAAGTAGCGAGAGAAGGCTTCAGGTGGGCAGGTCTGTAAGAGCTGGCTAGATCCTTCTGGCTTTCCTGCTTGGTTCTCCGTGGGAGCTGCAGCCCTGGAGGCTCCGTCTGTGCGGGGCTGGGAAGCTGCTCTAGGGCAGCAGGACGTGGCTCCATCTGGAGACGGGATGGCTCCGCTTGGCAAAGAGCTGAGCCTAATTGTGGCACGGAGGCTGCCTGCAGATAAGGCACTGGGAAAACTGCGGAGCCGGCTGGAAAAAGCTGATTATGTGCACGGGCCCTGCAGGAGGGCGGCAGGATGGGGAGCTGTTTACGGAGCTGTTAGTGGGTGGCCAGGGTGCAGCTCGGCAGCAGAACTGGGACAGTGCAGAGCTACTGGTGCTAATGGCATTCATGGCGTCGCTAACAGCTTAAGTGGGCAGAAACTAGATTTTTCCTCAAAGACAAGAAGCATAGTCCTTTTCTAGCTGTTTCTAGCTCCATCCTGAGTCCAAAGTACAGCACAGTCATGGGGTGGTCTCTAGGACAGTAGTGCCATTCCACTCTCCCTGCTAGCATTCCTGCTCCTAGTTGCTCAGGGATGTAGTCAGCTCTGCAGAGGGTGCAGAATTTCTTGTTTTGTTTTTCGAAACACTTGGGAAGTCTTGCTGAATGCTTTGTTGGAAACCATTTTCTGGATGCTTAGCTGTACTTTAACTTTTTGGAAATTAAGTACAGTTAGTTATAAAAACAGTTGCGGTTAGTTCACGTTTCTAGTAGGTTCTTGCAGCAGGTGTTCTCTAGTGTTGACTGTTTATTCCCAGCTGTGATGCTTCCCCCATGCCCTAGGAATGTTGCTCCTCCAGGATTTAAAGGTGAATGTTAACAGTTCCCCAAACTTAGATCTACAGTTAAACCTCTGTAAGCCTCTCTATTCTAACAGTCATTTCCTCCCCCGTTTCCTTTTCCCCCTGTAAATACCCTATTTTACTGCTTTCCTTTTGTGTTACTAAGCAAACATAACTGGGCCGAAAATATTAAATTGAAAAATGGGAATAATCTGAGATGCTTTGTCATCAAATGGGGCTGTAGGCCTAACAAAGACGATAAATCAGACATCCTTCTTTAGTGCTGTGTGTTAGATTAGTTTCCTGTTATGACTGGAACTGGATATTTTCAAATTTTGCAAGCAGTTGGCTTCCTTTAGCTCCCAAAGACACAACAAAAAAGAGATGCCTTTGCAGCCTGTACTTATGTGAAATTGCAGCTATGTAACAAAATACATGTCCAGTGAGAGTATCCAAACTGGAGTCTACAAAACTGTGAGTAATAGCAAACGAGTGAATGTGTTAGTGGAGATGCTCTTAGATGTTAACTTCTGGGCAGCTGGTGATAAGAAATGACCAAAATTAAAAGTGCAGTTGGGATGCTATTTGGTTCACCAGAAAATTTCGAAAAGGAAACAATAACTTTAAGCCCAATTCAGGATCTTATGGTGAGATGCTGAAAAAAGTTCTCTTCTTGTGCAGCTAGCAAAAAAATACTGTGACTTCATCAAGTGCTTTCAGCTTTTACAGGATATTTGTTGTGTGTTTTTAAGTGCTGTAATGAAATAGTGGTTTCCTCAGGGGAGGGGAAAAAAAAAGTTGCATAAGTCTCATAAGAGATGCAAGTATTTTTTAACTAATAATGCTATAATTAACAGAGCTGTTCAGGCAAGTTTTTATTGAGGAAATAGCAGTTTGCATCGGAAAGGAAGAATAGGAACAAACTATTGTTTTAATCAGATCAGCATCCTTTTTTTCTTCCACCCCAGAATGTCCTTAGACAAAGCTGTCCTGCAGCTGCCTGCAAGCCATGAATGGGGTAGAAGGAAATGGAAGGGTAAAAGCTATGGCATTCACTGTACTAAAGCTGGAGCTACCTGTTAAATTACAACATTTATCCTTAGTTTTCAGGTAGCCTCTTTGCTTAGGGCACTTCACAACTTGCACAAAGAACATCTGAAGGAAAGCTGTTTTAGATGTTTGAAGGGCAGTTTTATGTATATTGAAGAATAGCATTTAATCAAGCACGTCTGAATTATGCTGCTGTTAGTGTTTCAAGGCTTTCATCCTTTATTTTGCAGCTGGAGTGATCTTCAGCTTTAGTGGTGCTTTGAATAGGTATAGATAGTCTTAACTCATTCACAGCTTTATAATATCTTATAACCCTTCTGCTTTTGCAGAATGACTGTATGGGTGTCGTGAGAACGTGACAATGCAACACAACACAGTAATTCCGCCTGCCAGTATGTTGAATGAAATAGATGTGAATAGACCAGATGAGTGTCTGGATGTTTAAAAACAAACAAAAAATCCCAGAAAACCCTTAGCTGATACGTGGGCTTGCATGTAGATGCGGACAGTTAAAGAAATGGCCAAATAACCGAGGTGAGCCCGAGAACCAGGAGTGCAGTGCTGTACGTTGTGGCTTCACGAGGAGCTGGGTTTGGCTCTACCGAAGCTGTCACGAGCCCGTGGATGCTCCAGGGAGGCAGTGCCATTTCCTTGGAATTTACCATGTGCTTCTGCTGCTGCCAGGGCTCCCCTTGCACTGAAACCTGTACAGAGGCAGATGTACCTGGGAATGATTTCCCTTCCTTCTACGTCCCTGGAAAAAGCTCAAATTCCTGGTTTTCTAGCCCTGCTGTGCTCCAAGTAGTTAAATTGCCACTATCTTCCATCTTCTCACCGCTGTCTCCTCTTCTCTCCACCCTTCCCATGCCCGCAGAGGGGGACGCCGAGGCCGAGTGGCTGCAGGACGCTGGCCTCTCCGACCTGCTGGGCGACCGGGCCTCGGAAAACGACAACATCGTGTTGCTCTCCACCCTCACCAAGACACAGGCCGCGGCCGTGCAGCGCAGGCTGGACACCTACTCCCGCTCCCGGCGCAGGAAGAACAAGCACCCTGTGCGCGACGTCCGAGACATCTTTGGCGTGGTCAGCAACAGGGTACGTTTCTGTTTCTAGAGTTCTTCTTGTTTGCAGGTAGTTGGCTTGGTCTTTTAAGATGAAACGAAACTGAGATTGTAGAAATTCTGCGTCAGCATTGAAGAAAGAATTGCTGCAAAATCTGCAAATCCATTAGCTTCCTAGAAACTGCTGGAAGAATTCTGCATAGCACCAATAGCACTGCAGCCTAGGGGGACCCCTGATATCCTTTGAAGGCTTCTCATGTTTTGTTTTTTTAACACTGAACTAGTGGAAACGAGTTGCTAACTAGTTCATGTAAGCTAAACTAGTTGCTAACTAGTTACACTTGCTGCCAGTTAATGATCCTTGCAACTTTTGCTTTTGGTTAAGCGTGTGGTCAGAAGGTGTTGAACTTGAGAAAGATCCTGCGTTTGCAGTTGTATGGGAGTTCCACTCTTTACCTGAACTGTAAAGAAATATTTTTTTTCTTGGAAATATCTTTTGCTGTAATGATGTGAACTAGGCAAGTCAAATGGGTTGAGGGAGTGATACTAACAGTCTGTACTGTTATTGGAAACTAGTGTAGTTGTATTTCCTGTAACTCACCTAATGTTCAGATGTAGATTATTTCCGTGCTGTGAGTTGCGCCAAGACTGAGTCATGATTGATTGGCTTTTGCAGAGTGTTATTCACATTCCTGGGTGAATTAGTGACAAAAATGGTGTTTCTAAAAGCAGTAAATCTGCAAGGTTGTCTTAAGGGCTTCAGTTGAAATTTGGCATTTTTATACTTGCAGATTAAGTTTAAAACTATGTATCTCTTGAAATGACTCAACTTTCTATTGTGTAGAAATGGAGGTTTTTATGAACTCTTAATCTTCTCTGCCTACTCAGTAGGTCATTAATATTTGCATTTGGTAATCTGAGCAACTGAGATCCAAGCTGATGTTTTAAAATGATATCTTGGTATGCTGAAGGCATGTATAAAGATGCCTCTTTGAATAGTTTTAACTTGATTAGAAATGGAACACTTCATCTTACTTCTAGCTTCGGGCAAGATCACTGGACTCTCTTCCAATAACTCTAGATCTGCTGGACTTATTCATATTTTCTTTGGCTCAAAATTGTTTGACTTTAGAGGTTTAGAGTTGCCTCCCAGATCATTAGTTGTTAGCACAACTCACTGAACCAAAAAGACAGTTTTCTCACGCTTGTACCCACTCACTTTTAAATGCAAACTTTTCTTTTTCAACACAATAAAATGTGTTTTAAAGGGATCTCTTCAATTGTCAGTTTACCTCTGTAGTTCTTGCTCTTTCCCAGGTTATGGAAGATGGTGTTTACCACTTGTATTTTGGGGAGAGTGCCAGATGCTCATTTTAGGCACAACAAGTGTTTTCCTTCTGAAATAGTAATGCTCTGAGACATCCAGGTAGGGTGACAGGCAGTGAGTCAAGGTCCTTTATGCCTGAATGATCCCCAAAGCTACATTCTAAATAGTTCTAGCAAAAAAGGCTTTTTTATTGGCATATGTGGCTGGCAAATGCCTCCTTGAACTTCATTCCTCTTGCTACACCTGAGGAGGTTACTATAAAGCTGATGAAGGGAAGCTTTTAGGTGCTGCAGTCTATTAACTGTGCACTTTCTCATGTCTCCAAATGGCAGATAAATTACTTGTGAACTTAAGCAGTCGGTAGAGCCCATGTTGCATGACCGGTGCACTGTGACTTTGTTAGCCCTTCTGGGACCTGAAATAAGGGGGCAAATGGCTGCAGATTGTGTGCAAATAAGAACCTAGCAGTTGTTTTAAGGATGTGGAGATTTATCACAAAGACAGTTTTCCTTCTACATGCCGAATTCTCCAGTTATGGTTGTTTCAGTGACTTGTCATTCCAGAGCAGTCGTGTAGCCCTCAACTTGAGCAGTGTTTTCTTTCTCCGGTGTGCTCTTCGGCCAAAATCAGTTTGGCTCATAGTAACTTTTGTTCCATTTTGTGTAGGCAAATGTGTCCTTGTTTATTTTTCAGGAGACAGTGACAGAGAAAGAGGACACCAGACCAGACCAGTTATGGCACAATCTACAGACTGCAAATGGGCAGAAACGTAAGCAGAAAGTTTTAATATATAGTAGGAAATGTGCTTTAACTAAGAGCATCATATCACATTTTCATGATCTACACCCAAGACCATCCCTTCTTTTGCAGCACCAACATTAATACCTGTATTTGTATCACTTTCCATATGGTAATTCTATAAGTGATAAGAGACTAGAAGCTGCTTGGCAGGGCACCGCGTGTTTGAGGAATGTTTAGGGTCATCCTCATCAACTGATCTATAGCTCAGATGGAAGAGGGCTTATACTTCAGCTGTTGACCCTCAGATGCATTTGAAAGCCTGTTACATACAACAATAAGCACACAAATAAAGGCCTTGCAGTGATTTCTCACCCTGGTGGTTCTGTAGTAGGGCTGGAACACAAAACAGCTCTGCTCATCCAGGCTCTGAGCTCGAGCTGGTGACAGGTTTAAAGGCTCTGCCAGGACTGTTACCCTGATGTAACATGTGGCGCAGTACTGCTGTTGGAGAGGTCTGAAGCTTTGGCCTTGTTGGTGTTTTTTAAATACATCCTCAGCTGTAGCTTTAGTAGACTTCTCCCATGTCCAGCACTGTTAGGAGTTGCAACTCATACTGATAACTATAACTCTTCCAGAAAGTAATTAGAAAATGCAAATAAATCACTGACAAAGCACAGTGAAACCATGTAAACATCTTAAGTGCCTCCACAGAGAGAAGGTAGCCACAGGTATGTCCTTAAATTAAAGGCTGAGCACATCTTACTAATGTTCTTGGTGATTGTGGCTGTAATGCTGTGGCTTTGAGTTCATCTTTACTGATCTGTCACGGAACTGTGCTGTAACAACAACCTGATAGGGCAGGTGTTAATATGGTCTTTAAAAAAATAAAAGCAGTCTCCAAATTTCTATGAATCACATCTATTCTTATACTTTTTGCACTTCATTCCTTTGACTTTCTGAACTTGGAGACTTTTTTTTTCTCTTTCTTCCTGTAGCAGAAACCCAGGATTACTCCTGCACAGTTCGAAACACTGCGAAAGAGGAAGTGTTCAACATGGACATTGCCTACTCGGAGCAGGCAGCTGTTCTGCTCAAAGGATCATTCCTGTCTGAATCCAGGAGGATAAAGGATGGAAATGTCCTAACTGTAAGCTCAGAAAGATGCCCTTTTTTCCCTGATTAACCTTACTAGCTGTCCTCTTATCTAGAGGAGAGTTGGAAATTTGACTGAGTTAACTCTGAATCTTGGAAACTGTACAATTGCATTATCTGGGTCACTTCCGCTGAAAAGAGAAGAATAAGAGGACTTTTTTACGTGTGATGCTGACAATTTTCTTCTTCACAAACGTACCAGACTACTTACAAAGTTCAACTAGATTAGGGTGGCTAATCTGACTGTCTTTAACTTAGATAAACCAGGATCTTGCTATGTCTACAAAAGTAATGCTAGAAGCTGGGCAACTTCAACTGTGGGTGGGGTAGGAGTAGTTCAGGGAATTTGTCTAGTGCTGAAACAAGATAGTGAGAAAATGCTTGGATAGTGGCAAGGAGCAATGCAGAAGAGCTTGGAAACTAAGAAGGTCAGTAGTGTCACTTGTACCAAAACTTTCTGTGTGTTTTCCTTTAGAAATTTAAGATCCCCAAGGGCAGACTAGGCGTGACCAGGATTGGAGATCTGTCTGCTCAGGACATGAAGAAGATTCCCACGCTGGCCCTTATTGAACTGACGGCGCTCTGCGATGTCCTGGGCTTTGAGCTGAAGAGAAACAAGGCAGTGAAATTGAAAACAGCAGGTCAGTTGTGTGTAACTTTTGCACCCTCTTTAAATTACAACCTCCTGATAGGTGTGAATTTAAAATAAAAGAACTGAGGAGGTCTGTAAAACATCTGTCACAAGGTTTCTTTCCTTAACTGGAGCTTACTGTAGAAGTTATTGGGTCATGACATTAAGACCTAGTACCACACTTATGTCTAACTATCAAGAGTGCTTTTCCTACTAAATGCTATGGTAGCATCTTTTCCTCTTTCTCCAGCATCTATGCTTATTTATGGCTTATTGATACAAAAAAAAAAAAATGTGGTCTTAGGCTGTAATGGTAGAAATTGCCCTGACACCTGCATGGATGGTGGCACAGACCTGCAGCATATATTTTTTCCATTGCAGAGAAAAGACTCTTTGGGGTTCCACTCAACACTCTGTTGGAAAATGACCAAAAACTGCTCCCCAACACCAAGGTCCCCCTGTTACTCCAGGCAGTAAGTTCTCTAATGATTTTACTTGCACTTCTGAACCTCGATCAGGAAGGCTTTGAAGTTTGTGATGGGGAAGGACTGACTTTTCATTTTGAGTAACCTAAAATTGTGATTTTTGTTGTTGTTTTGTTTTCATCTCTGTTCTTAATAGTTGCTGTCATGTCTGGAAAAGAGAGGACTTGAAACTGAGGGCATTTTGAGAGTTTCTGGGTCCCAGACCAGAATCAAGGTATGAGTTCTTTGATAGTTATAAAGTGTCAGAGATATCAGTGAGCACGTTGCTGAATTGATACCTAGATGAGGTTTAAACCTTGTCTTTCCTTGAATTACCCTGTCTCCCTTCCCAGTACAATTAGAAACATCCATTGCTGAGAAACTGGAGAGTCTGTGAGGGCCTCTGCAGTCTTCTCACTTAATATTTTGCCCTTAAGTATTTGTGTGTGTATTTTTTACATATAGAGCCTGGAGCAGAAACTAGAGAGTGACTTCTATACTGGCCTTTTCCGCTGGGATGAGGTCCATCAGAATGACGTGTCGGGGCTACTGAAAAGATTCATCAGAGAGCTGCCCGCCCCGCTCCTCACTGCAGAGTATCTGCCTGCTTTTGCCGCTGTACAAAGTGAGTCCCTCTTTTGGCTGCTTGGTACCAGTTGCCTGGTTTTGAAAGGGGGGGGGCGGGGGGGAAAGTTGCCTAGTTTTTGCTTGCTTTTCTGGGAAAGTTCTGCGGGATTTTGGTTCTCCCGTCAGTGTTGTGATCTGGTGGGAATAGGACATTTAGCCAGTCAGATTGGCTGTGCTAAGCACGATAGATGCTGCAGCGCATCAGCCTCTACCTTAGTCTCCAGCGGTAGGTTATAAACAAGAGTTTGTGAAGGTGAAGGAACACTGTCCTGGAGTCTTTATATCATTTGAGGCTGCAAGGTTGCCACCAAGAATTCTGCTATTGGATAAATAACCACATGCGTGCTGAGCTGTGGCATGCTGCCACGAGAAATATGGGGTGGGAATGTCATGTTATCTCTTTATCCCTCTCTAGATATTCCAGACCTGAAGCAAAGATTGCAAGCCCTTAACCTCCTTATCCTGATTCTGCCAGAGCCCAACAGAAACACTTTAAAGGTAATTGTACCTATTCTTGATTTAACTGGAAAGCCTCAGTATCCTTCCATGTTTTTATTCTAGGAACACTAGCAGCGTTTATAAAGGAAGGTATGAGTAATGTAAGTCATTACTTACACACACATTACACACACATTATTTGTGTGTGTGTTTTTATTTCACTGAATTGAGGATGGAAAACCATTATAGGGGAGCAGGCAAATCTCAAGCCTGTGCAGTGAGTGTAAACTGTAAGTGCTGTCTGTCCTGGTGGGATTAGAAGTTGGCCACAGCACTTCCTGGACTGGAGTGTTGGATGTGCTACTAGATATCTGGAAATGCTACTGATCTGCTGGTCTCTCCAGGAATGCCATGCTAGTTTTTCAGGATATTATTGGTAATATATATCTGAAAGTCCAACCTCTTCTCTCACCTTAGGCACTACTTGAATTTCTCAGCAAAGTGGTTGCCAGGGAGAACAACAACAAGATGAACCTCTGGAATGTGTCCACGGTCATGGCTCCCAACCTCTTCATGCACAAGGGGCTTCCCAACAAGATTCCCGAAGGGAAAGAGAAGCAGCTGGCAGAGGGGGCGGCTGATGTTGTGCGGATGATGATCCATTACCAGGATCTGCTCTGGACAGTGAGTTGCACGGGTGTTTTGTAGTGTGGCAGCTGCCTCTTGGTTGGCTAGAGCTGGAATAGGG
The DNA here is from genome assembly GCA_034781795.1 of Crypturellus tataupa. Taxonomy (NCBI): domain Eukaryota; kingdom Metazoa; phylum Chordata; class Aves; order Tinamiformes; family Tinamidae; genus Crypturellus; species Crypturellus tataupa. The sequence goes on from JAWLRI010000180.1 coordinate 6,008,946, forward strand.
GACAAGATAGTTTTGGAAATGTCAGAGCAGTTAAAAGCCTATAGACAAAAGCTCTGACTGCTTTAGTTATTTTCAAGGTGTGTATATATATATATATATTTTTTTTTCCTATTTGCAGAGCTTGGCAAAGTGATGCTTGGTTTCTTAAATGGAATCCTTATCTCTCACCAATTTATTTTAATTTCTATTTTTTTCCGTATCCTCTGCTCAGGTCTCCTCCTTTTTGGTAGCTCAAGTGAGAAAACTGAATGAGAGCAACAGCAAAAGGTACCAGTTCTGTGACAAGAGAATAAAAAACTTGTTGCGGAGGATCCACGCTGATAAAGACAAGGTGGAAAAGAACCAGGCAGAGGTGAGTCAGGACTTGAAAAATTGTGCCCTCTCATAATGGGGTCAAATACTTTTTTGAAGTTTGCAGCAGCATTTCTTTTTACCAAAC
>JAWLRI010000180.1:6009484-6042231 GCA_034781795.1 Crypturellus tataupa
ACTTGAAAAATTGTGCCCTCTCATAATGGGGTCAAATACTTTTTTGAAGTTTGCAGCAGCATTTCTTTTTACCAAACGAGGCAGAACGACAGCAGAACCATGAGAAGCAGTTTCCTAGATTCCTCTTGCTATTTTGTGGCAAAAGAAAGAATCCCAACATCCAGTACACTGAAATTTCATACTACAGAATGTGGAGTTAAGGTGCTGCCTGCTTCCAGGAGAAAGGGGAAGGGACCAGGAGTTCAATTTTTCTGCAAAAATTCTGAAAGTCTTATTAGGGTTGACGAAAATAGTTTTGACAAAATAGCATTTGGATTCTGTTCTTAGAACCAGAGGTCGCTTCAAAATTGAAGTAGTGGAATATTGCAGATCTCCAATAGTTTGTATAATACCATTCAACAGTCTAACTTCCTTTTACTCTTCTTTAAATGAGTTTCAACAAAGTCTATCAGACTTGCACAGAACAGTTTAAACTATCCTGACAAATGCTCGTTTCATCAAGGCTTGTGCTGCTCCTCCTGATGCCAGTGCTGCATTTGAACAGCAGGGAGCACCAGCACATGCTCTGATGAAGATCAGTGCTTTTCTCCCCAGCCTCAAGGCTGGGCCCAGCCGATTTGTTTATAATGTTCACCTTGATGCTTTTATAACCTTTCCACCATGTAGCATGTGTGGAGTAAGGCACAAGCATCAAGCACCTGAGCAATAGTTTGATTCTTTCCTCTCCCCGATCTAATCTGAAACTTGATGTTGTACTTGGTACCGTGGTCTAGCTGAATTTAAGCACTTTGTCCTTCTTGCCTCTTTGCCTTTCTTGCTCAGCCTTCCAAGGTTGTGAAGGTCCATGCCTCTCTTCTCCTGAAAGACTCGCTGGAGGTCCATTTGAACAACGCAACCAGAGTTGCTGACGTCCTGAAGCAGTTTCAGAAGAATCTGAGCCAGAACGGCTGGAACATAGTTAACACCGTCAGCCTCCTCAAATGGTAAGAGGTTCTCTCTGCTGTTAAAAGTAATAATAATAATAATAACAATATGAGCAACCAGTGTAATTAGTGTGTGTTTCTGCCTTGTGGAGGTGGCACAGGGAGCAGGGAGAGGGCAGTTTTCTGCCTCTCTGTTCTAAACTTTGGAAATAATATGTTGAGCGGAGCAAGGAGGTGTTAGTTCAACTTAGCAGCTCCCTCGCTGTGCCCAGACTGTCAGGAATTTTCTGGTCTCTGGGAAGACAAGTGAACTGCAGCAGTCTATGCAAAGCCTTGCTGGAGGGAGGGGAAGTGAAATAACATTGACCCTGCAAAATGAAGTTGTCTTTGCCCTCCTAGAGGGCAAACATCACTGCCAGGGCAAACTACTTGCTGGAGGAGCATTTCCAAAATGCATGTGTAAAGGCAGGGGATCCCCAAATAAGTTCTGCCCAATGCTTGCTGGTAAGAGTCCCTCTCCCTCCTCCCCTGCACCCATGTAGCTGGGATGTTAGTGCAGCTCTTGAATGCAGGAGACATTCAGACGTGGAGGGAAGATTTGCAGTTGGCTGCGTACGGCTCAGCTGGGAGCGAGCATCCATCTAAGAGGCTGCTGTAGCTGCTGAACAATTCCTGAAGTCCTAACAGAAAGCTGCTGGTGAACTTGGGTATTTGTTCTGTTTGTCCTCCTATTGAGGAGTTAGTGACTGCATATAGCATGTTCCTCACTGCTTGTGAGGAATATCTGCCTTGTTTCCCTTTCTCCCTCCCCACCTCCCATTTTGGTGCCATTTTCAACAGTTTCTCTGTTCTGCAGCATCAGCAAGACTGCTGTGCTGTAGCCTACAGCTCTCTTAACCACTGCTGGCTTCCAAAACATGAGCAACTCTTTGGATGCAAGGGACAAAATGTCAGACCTCTCTCACAGAGCTCTGCCAACTTTTATGTCATCTTTTTTGTTTGCTTGTTTGCAGTAACAACTCTATGGACTCTGCAAACCTGCTCCTGTATGAAGTGGGAGGCAATATTGGTAAGACTGGGTGATAACTCTTATAAAGACTTTGATATCAGGACTTATCAATACTTATTATACTGGGGCTCAAATTTGGAGGGAATTCCAAAAGCTAGAAGAAAAATCAAAAAGTTTGAATTAAGCTCATTCACAGTGAACAGCATCTGCCAAATTTCCTGTGTGCTCTCTACATAGTTCACATGTTATCACTGCAGAGATTTTATAGGGCAAATATGTGGGAAGGTACATAACACTAATGAATCATTTTCAGAAGAAAACTGATAAGGGTGGAAATTCCAAATTTCTTGAGTACAGAGGCATGCAATTCATCTGCCGTTTTCATCCCATTCCCTTAGATGTGCCAGGAGATAAGATACTCCCTCTTCACTCCGTGATAAAGGCCCCTGTGTGGAATTTAATGTCAACCTTAAAGCCATAAACTGCTGTCATGTAGTTAAAGGGCAATATCATCCTGTTCCACTACATGTTTAAGCGTGGTGCTTCTTATCTGAGCATTAAATAAGCATGGTCAGCTGTAACAGTGAATCTGGCTAACAGCTGCTGGCTCCAGTCCTAAATTCTGCCTTTATTTAACTAGAGACTTTTTTACAAAAGAACGAATAACACCTTGGATGGAAGTTTCTTAAACCATTTGGTCAAACAAGTTGTTGATTTTAATTATTAGTCACTGATTTCCTCTAATGAAATAAGGCAATGCTGTCAAGTGCGGAGGAGGCTTAGCTCATGAGAGTAGCAGTGGAAAGGGGGGGAGTGAAAATGAGAATTAATATTTATGTCTTGTTGTGGCTGCAAACTGTCAGTAACTGGAGTTATTTGGCTGCCACTTGGTGTTTTTCTTAGAAAATGTTTATCTGACTGGAAATGGTCCACTTAACCTCTGCTGGATTTGAATCCTAACAGGTGTCATAACTATCTTCATGTGTTAAAGTTCCTGGGTTAAAGTTATTAGGTGCTAAAGTACCTTTTCAAATATTGCAGAAAAACTTTTGAATGTTTGTCATTTCAATGGATGTGAACAAATATTGATTTTTTTTTTTAGGAGAAACTAAGCATATAAGAAATACTTTTTTTCCTGAATTTCTTGTTTTGGTAGGTGAACACTGCCTGGACCCAGACACGTATCTCTTAGACTTGTACCACATCAACCCCCATGCAGAATGGATAATCAAGCAAAATCCATCTTGCCCTCGGGTGTTCTAAGGAAAGCATGAGCAAAACCTAAGCTTCTGCATCTGGAAGGCAAGTTCTCAGAAGGCGAAAGAACGCTCTAGAGATGTTCCTGGTGTAGTCATGGACTAGACAACGTTGGTGTCTTTGAAGGGGCTTTATTTGTTATTCCTGTAACAGCTGCCTGCGAGAGCTCCGCAGCCTAAATGTTAACAGAAGAGTTGACAACCAGCAGGAATTATCATTAACTAGTATAATTTGCAATTATATATTTAAAAAAGGCAAAAACATCCCTCTGCAGGAAAAATCAAATCTGCAAATAAAACTACAAGATTTGGGCAATAAGGATGGAAGGTGAGAGGAGAAACTTCCTGAAGACGGTAGAACACGTGTTTCTTCTGGGTTTCCTCTTTCTTTTGATCAACACCATGTCTTGGAGGACAGAGAGCTGAACGCTGCAGTGGTACTTGGCATCTTTTTGATAAGAACCACTACTAAACTGTTGCCTTTGCCAAAATAACTTGTGGGCTTGTGTTTCACTCTTAAGGTACTGCAAATTTCTGAAGAGTGGAAAAGGATGTGTTTAAAAGGCCCAATGTGATGCAAAACTAACAGCCTATATTTAATGAGTGCAGTCAAATATATGCAGCACATGCAGGAGAATTGTTTTTGCTGGATGAAGCATGGGATGCATGGAAAACTTCTCTCAAACAGACAATTTGCTAAGAGGTCTCTGTTCCACACAGGTCATGCTGGTAATGCACAAACCTGCAGGCTACCACTGTTGGTTGTGGCAATTGTTTCTTTTTTTTTTTTTTTTTTCCTCTGTACAATTACAAAACCCACCTGGGAAGTGATAACTGAGGGAAGTATCCTCCAACGAAGAGGAGGTTGGTGGTCTCACCAGACTGCACAAATGAAATTTCTTTCTGGAAGCCTCTTTGGACAGATCTGTTTATAAACAAACAAACAGAAAACTGAGATGGGCAGTGGCTGAAATAAGGTCTGTGCCCCTCTGTATCTGTGCTCTCTCCAGCAGTTACTGAGTGGAGCCCCTCACTCAGCTGTGAGAGCATCACAGGAGCGCGGGCGAATCGCCCTGCGGCTGGGGCAGCTGCAGAAACCTCCCCGGCCGCCGCAGCGATGCTCAAATACCTCACGCGAGGGAGCCCGCGATGCAGCTACGGGGGATGGACCAGGCTGCGTTTCTGAGAACCGTCGTTTTTATACTGTTTTTAAAACTCTCGGATATTTATTCGTGTGGCTGAAGCAGGGCTGTCCTGCAAGTGTATACTCCAAGGATTGCATTTGCCAAGTCCTACCTGAGCTAGTGACAATTTCCAGTATTATTTCTTTTGTTTATCTGAATTTGTTTCCACTGCAATCTGAACTTGATCTCCTCCTCCTTTTCCCCCGCCCCGTGCTGATGTGTTGCTGTCCCTCTTTGTTACCTTTCAGTCGTGATGCTCTAAGAGCACTCCGGTCTGTGGTTTGTCTGTCTTTGCAGCTAAGTTCTCTTGGGGATTAAGGTCCTTGAGAAGCAGGTGAGCCATAGATGTCTATGTTCTTTCTAACCTGTTACGAATACTGTATGTGTGAACGCTGATGTCTTACTGTTGTATATTACAGTGTGTGGACGCTTTTGGCTATAATGATGCAGATTCAGAGGTGCAAGGAGTCACCCTCATAGTTGTCTCCCTGAGACGTAGTAGCAACTTGAAGAAAAAAATGCACCCAAACAGCTCACCCGCAACCCCCATGTGAAGGCTTTTGGGGATGCCCATGTTTTATAGAGCTTAAATTGTGCCTACAAGGGCTGCCTGCTCTCGCTGAGGATGGGTGTGCTCTCTAAAGCTCAAGCTGCTCTAAGATTGGGCATTAGGAATCAAAGGTACCTAGTCACTAACCACCTCTGGAAGCTGCAGGGACAGGGCTTAGCAAGGAGCAAATGCCAGGAATGTGATACTCCAAAAAATACCTAATATGCAAGAGTATCTTTGAAAACAAAGTAACGGTGGGAGACAAAGACCTGTTCCTGCATAAAGATGTTTTGTGTGTGTGCTTTGTAGAGAGTGTTTAACTTGCATAATCTTAAAATTGTCTCCACCCCTCATGTGATGGATTTTTTTAACACACTGACCTCAGTACTTACAAGGGGGAAATGCTACATTGCTGCTTCTGTAAGCAACGAGGCCGAGGGATTTTTTTCCTTTTTTAGAACACAAGACACTGTGAATCGGTGCTGTGAAAAGCAATGCTAGCAGGAGAATCCTTGGAGATAGGTATCAATTCTCTGTTTTGAAAGGAAAATGTAGTTCAAAAAAGAAAGAAAAAAAAAAAAAAAAAAAATCTCTGCCCAAAAGAGATGGTGGTTTTTTTTTTTTTTTTATTTTTCTTTCTTAACTTTGTACCAAACAGCAAGAATGAATTTGGAATATTCACTGATGTGCAACCTCCTTTTGAATGCTGGCTTTTAATAACTATTTTTTACAGATTTTTAATTCTGTATTTAAAATCCCTTTAATCATTGAAACAATAAATGCAATAAAAGCCTTTGGTTCCTGTGTTCTTGGTGGCGTGGGACGGGTGAGCACAACATCCCTCAGTACCTGCGGCCTTCATGTGCTTGGGTTGAGCGGGATGTTCTTGGAGTCCCAGTGAACCTGACACCTGCGTCTTGTGCTGGGGCTGCAGTGGAAGCTCCTGCTGGACTGGCCTCCAACGGGGCTATGCGGGAGGAGGAAGAGCTGGATCTCGGGTGCTGGTTGAGGAAGCCCAGCACAGGTTTGGGAGCTCCTTCTAGGAGGTGTTTTTCTCTCAGTTTGTGCTTGATGAGGTCTGGTCAAGAGCAGCAAGGGGCAGTGACTTCTGAAGGATGAAGAGCTTCTGCTAAAGATCCAAGTTTTAAGAAGAGGAACTCTTAAGTCCCAGGAGATGTCCACCTTGATGCCCTTCATCCTCTCTGAGCTGTGTTGGGTGTTACATAGAGCTGGAAGGGTTAGTTCTTGGCCAAGAATCATAATAACCGAGGCTGAAAGCGTGGGGCTAAATAACTAATATTGCTCTGTATGGAGTGATGAAATATGCCATAAATCACCTGCTATTTGTGTAAAAAGGGACCAGCAGCAGCCTATCCTCGAGCCAGGATGCTGGCTGTGCCATCCTATACTGAAACAAAAGGCAATGAGGAGGAGGAGTTCAGTGGCCTTAGAAAGCTTTTCAGAGCAATTATCTGAGGAAAACACCAGCTTATCCAACTCATTCCACCCATTCATCTTCCGCAGTATCAAAGTGCTAATCTCCTCCATCCCCAAGGGCGTTTTTTGATTGATCATTACTCTGCTATCTCATCCGCTCAGACCGAAAGCCCCCTATTTATTCTGCATGAACTTCAGGTCCAGTGTGCTGCGATAGCAGGAAAGAGCCTAAAAGAACATTGCACATACTGGTTAAACATGTTTGGGGATGGAGTGACACTGACTTAAATACCGCATTTTAAAAATAACAAATAATTTGCTTCAGGAAAATTCTGTGCAGAAACATGATGCTTTTAAAGGAAGAGAGGATGCTCAGCACTTGGAGGGAAACAATTAAACACATTTCCTAGAGCAGAGTGAGTAAAAGACTGGATAGTGATTTAATGGATTGTCATTACATTGCAAATAAAAAAAAACCTGCATTTAATTTAAAATTGCTTATTTCTTCTACTGTTCTCCCTATTTATCTGTTGGAAAATTAGGCAAGTGACATCTGTGTTTCTGCCTGTTCCCTTGCAGGTCTGGCAATGAAACTGTTTCTGTGCAAGTCTGATCTCATTGCTCTTGGACGTGGCTGCACATGCACATGTATGTGAATATATGTGACTGCAGCTTGGCTTCTTCCAGCAAACAGCCTGCCTCATCTTCCACAGTCTCTGTGCACTTTAATATGCCCAGGTGGAGGTGGCCATCACTCCACAAATCTCCCCTGTGCAAAGGGATTTGTGGGGCACAAAGACAGGTTAAGGACCCAGCGCTGCTTTCTGTGCCTCTAGATTTCCCTGTGCTGCCCTTCCTGCACGGCGAGGACGGAGCCTTCAGCACCGCGTGTGCCCCACTCTGCTCTGCGCTTGGGACCAGACGCCTCAGGCGTGGGCAGACCGTGATGGTTAGGCTGTGATCTGGTCTAGATGTGATCTGACTTAGGTGCGTACAAATTAAACCTGGCTTGTGCTATTGGAGAGTTCTTTATTTTAAGTCGTACCACAAATCGCTGGATAGAGGAGAAAGGCCCTAGATATGTCAAGACTGGATATGCTGAAGTTCACTGAGGATTTTGGAAACAGTGAGGAGGGGGATGATGTGTAGATCCCCTCCCTGTGCCCCCGTTATCGCCAAGTCAAGCAAGCGACTGTCACCTGGGCCGGTGCCGCGGCCGCGAGCCCTTTCCTGGGTGCAAAAGGGACTCGAGAAGCGGCGCAATCACCTGTGACTTGGGACCAGTCTGTAGAGCGGGCTCAACGGGGACAATTCAGGGCATTGCGTTGTTTTCCTGGAAAGGAGGAGTCGCGGGGGTTCCCTAACAGACCTCCCCATCCGGCGCTGCGCTCGTGGAGCCCCATGTCGTGCACTGCATTTCTTATGAGCCGCTTATTATTATCCCCCATTATGTAGCTGGGGGGAGGCCTCGCTTTAAACAGCGAATTTGTGACTTCGGGAACACTCAGCTGTCTGCGGTTAAGACAAAATTACTGTAATTAACAAATCGAGCAGCCCTGCTTTGCCTTTGCCTGCCTGGGACGGAACAAACGGGCTAAATGAGACCTATTTAGTGCAAAGGTAGAGAAAAGGATTTGCAGAGCTGGGGATATGCAGACTTAGAGCTTTTCACACACTGCTTTTAATGGTAATGTCACATAATTGTCTCTTGTTGGATAATTTTGTCTGAACAAAGAGCACTCACGCTGCGATGGCTTCAGCTGGAGGGAGCAGAGTGGAGCTGGGGAGCAACCAGCTGCGTGGTGGTAGCGCAGCCGAAACCCCCCGTCCTGCTGCATGGGGGCCCTTGGGCCCTGCTTAGAGGTGATACAGGGAGCGCTGCCTCATTTTAGCATCCTGCCGTGCACTCTGGCCAGTTCCATGGATCTGGACAATTTAGTTTTCTGCATTTTCAGCCTGTTTTTCATCTCTTGGCTTGGTATGGGATGGAAGTTGGAAATCTGGTTGCCCCTTCGGAGCTCATGTGAAAGCCCCTCCAGGGTGTCAGCACACTGTTATGGGCGAGGAGTGACCTGTGTGACACCCTCGTCCTCCTCCACCCTGTGCTAGGGACAAAAGCCCAGACACGTTGTGCTCTGCTGCAGATCCCCTTGTCAGCCTGGGTGACCAGGACCATCAGAACCACCCCCAGCAACCGCCACCCTCTGGAAGGCTGCTGAGGGGCATGGGATGTGGTGAAGGAAATGCACCCACAGCTGTTCTGAGTTGAGAACACGAGGTTCTGGGTAGAGAGAGAACCCCCAGGGATGTTTTGAGGAGCCTAGAGTGGTTATATGTGATAAGTAAGAAATGAGTCCCAGCAGCAAAAGGACGGGTAGGATGGGCTGCCCCTTTGTCTCCTGATGCTGTTGTGGCAGCAGCTGTTTTGCACCCCAAGAGCTTTTGCAAACTGTTGGCTAACAGTGACTGTGGAACAGAAGAAATCCCTCACGTTATTTGGGTTTCCTGTTAAACGTGCCTGGGTTTGGGGTCCCCTAGCTGATTTGCTTTGCATCTTCTCAGGGCACCTGACAAAGCGCTAGTGCAGAAATAGGGCATCTGAGTGCTGTGTAGAGAGGTGTTTAGTAGGGAATTAGTAACTGTGTAGGATTATTGTACTTCTGCGGCTGCGGGCAGTATTGTGGAAATCTATAGAAGCTGCTTTTCTGCCGGGAAGATCTGCTATTAGTTTCTGTATTGCTGGTGTCTGCAGATCCCACCAGAAAAGTGTTGATATTGGAAGTGGCTTTCTGGAGTTAGAAAGAGGACATCCAAAAGAAGCATCCTCCGGGCATTTACACCTGCTGGGAGAAAAAAAAAAGAAAAAAAAAGAAAAAGAGGTATTTTCTTTCACAAATTAGCTAGTGCATCAAGCGACAACAAGTAGAAAGAATATTATTTGCATCCTGTGAAGCTCCTTTTTCTTCTCTGTCCTTTAGCATTTCAATATCAAACAATAATACATCTTCCCTTCTTATTAGCAATTCAGTTTTCACACTGATTCAGATTAACTTGGGCTTTCACTGTATTAAATACTTTAAGGAAAAAGCCAAAAGCGCTTGGGATGTTTATGAAAAGCAATTTCCTCAATGCCAGGCAGTTTAATAACACTGGAGCTGGTGTCATTCAGGCTCATTTATTTTAAGCTGTGTTTCCAAACTGTGCTGGGTCAATAATAAATAAGCTGGGGTGGTAGATTTTGTCCATCTGCAAGCTCATTTTTGAAGAAAGGAACATATGTATTTTTGGTCTGGGGTGCAGGGAATAATGTGGCTTCAGGCCTGCCAAATTAATAGCTCTTTTGAGAAGCTGAGTCCTTTTATAAACAGTATTTCCTTGCTGAACTCTGTCTACTGCAAACTAAAATTCGGAGCTGGATAGGGTAAAAGAAAGAAAATTCTGCTCCTCTCTTATCCAAATAGTTTTGTATTTCTTGTCGTGGTATAAATGTCCCTCTGAGTATTGGTGTGAATTTCCTCTTTAATCGTGTTCTGTGTAGACAGGCATATAGCCCCAGGCAGTGCTTTGCACCTGAGACCTAAGAGCCATTCGAGCAATAAATACATGGATCACAGCATGTTTCAAAGGACCTGTTAAAATATTGGAAATCAGTATCTTTTAGGAAACAAAGTGAGTAATACTGTTGTTCAAAAACGCCTTTTACAAACCCTGTGGGACACTGAGCGGGTCATCTGGGAATGTGTGACAGCATCCACCTTCCTTCTACTTCCATCTGTGAATATTCAAACACAGATGTTGGTGTTTTAAAATGTATGTTCTCCCTGAAGCCTGGGACATGCTGATGTACTAAGATGAATTCCTCTCCTTAAGGAAATCTTGTGCCGTCCTGCTTGGAAAGGTTTTGTCCTTGGAGTCTGTCATGTCCAGAACAACAACTTGAGAATGTGAATGAGGTTCAGGATGGGAGCAGCCAGAGTGTTGTCAGCACGTGGAGATGGAGAAATTGGCTTCCTTTTGTGAAGCTTTCTTTCAAATTATTATTTTGTAGAAAACGGTGACCCCCCTTCTCTTCTCTACAGAGTATGAAGTTCCTTACTAATCAGAATATTAAGCTTAATTAAAATGTTATCTACCTTGCTAATATTTTAGACGTATCTGTTGGATAACTTCTGAGGATAATTAAGTGGATAGATTGTCATTTGTTTCAGACCCAGCTGAGAGGTTTCGAGGTGATTAGGCAGGGAGGGGAGATGGTTCTGCCTCTGCTTTTTTATTTGGATGAACGCTAAATTTATAAATGAGGTGCCCAGCATGAGTGTTTATTTAAGAGTTCTAACTTTTTTCCTATAATGGCGCTGAGTGCTCACTCATTAGGAAACTCACACTGTGAACCTGCAGGAATTGCTGAGGTGTTTTCTGACTCCGTGCCTTAAATAAAGGGTCTGAGTGGAGCCTGCAGGTCCTGGACGCACGTGCAGTGCACTGGGGTTGTGTGTTCCAGCCCCAAGGAAAGCGCCCATCGTGTCCTGGTAATTCTGGAGAATTCACACAGGTCTGTTAGAGCCATCCATGTGTCAGGTCATCTAAGCCACAAGGTGACTTGTGCCAGGGTCTCCTCACAAGGTGACTTAGGACCTACCGGTGGTTCCTGGAGGGAGCTGTAAGAGAATTAAGAGGGATGCCTCTCTCCCACACATGAGCTATTTTTCCCCAAAAACAGGGGGTACTGTGAACATACCCCCCGTTGTGCTGTGTTTCTCAACGGGATTCCATGAAAACCTTCTCCATCGTTACAGAAAGGGCTTCACTCAACACCAGGGCCTTGTGTGAGCCCACATCTGGGCTTCCCAACTTGAAGCAGAGGCTCCAGGGATGGATGGGATGATGTTGCAGTGATGGACTTTTCTTTGGTGGTCATGTGGATAATGCTAGGAGCAAAACCAGAAATATGTCCAAAAAAGCTAATGAGGAATTTTACTTAGCTCATCAGTGCTTCTTTGTGGCTTTCATCTATGTTATTGCAAGTGATGGTTTTTACATAGGGTAGTCCCCTGCTCGTGACATTCGGTTTGTGGTTACAATCCAGGCATATGCATCTAAAAATAGTCATGTCTCCTTGTTGTAGCACTTCAGTACGTCTGTTTATGAGACAGAAAGAACCCCCTAAGCCCTGACCTTCTCGGAGAGGCCAGGCACAAACATAATACCCTGTCCTCCCCTTCCTTCCCTGCATCAGGAAGCCCGTGGCCTCTGCGGCCGGGTGAATCGGGGCTCCCGGCGATATCTGTGCTGTGGTGCTCGCTGCTGCTCACAGGGCCGTGAGATGGAAACGTCATTTGACTCCAGCTCTTCCTGCCCTGTCTGTGGCTGCGGGGAAAGACACGCACACAACAACCCACACTAGGTGCCTGCAAGTGCAGGATGCACCAACAAATAGTGCTGCTTCGGGAGCTAAAGGTTTTTGTATGTGTGTGTATATATATATATATACATTTATATATTATGTACATGTATTTTTTTAAGCTTCCACAATAAATCGAGTGCTCCCATCGCCTGCTTGCACTAGCGCGGATTAGCTGGGGAGGCTGCGCTGTGCCTCGTCCTCCCACGTTCGTGTCCGCGGGGAAGTCTCTGCCCTCTCTGAGTCACCGCTCGGCGAGCTCGGCCGCGGGGGCAGTTGCAGGGGGACTCGCGTGGTGCCATTGGGGATGTCCTCCCGCCCCTGCGTGGGCGGCACGCGCTGCTCGCTGCTTCTGGCCTTCCCTCTTTAATTCCTTGCATTTAAACGCACACTCTCAGCGTGACTGCTTCTGTTTTTCTGAACGTCTGTAGATGCTGCTATTTGCAGAGCCAAAGAAAACAAGGCTGTTCATCCAGACTGGTTGTAAACCTCCAGCTATGGGTGCTTTTATTTTGCTTTTCTGTTCATATATTGGCTTTTCTGTTCATGTATCACACATGTTTTGCCTTTGATACAGATCTGAAGGGATGAGGGGTTTTTTGATCTGTCTTTCCTTCCCAGATATCCTGCTTGCTGCATGCTGTATATTGTGGAAAACTCATATCTGAATGAAGCCCATGATACCTGATTTTGGGCTTCCTTTCCTGAAAAACAGAGTCTCTGGGCAGGTAGCTATGTAAAAAAATCTGTCAGAAATAGATAGTTTGCTGGTCTGCTCGCAGCTCTGGTGTCTTAGTCCCAGCTGCTTCCAGTCTTTACCTTGCTAGGGAATCCATTTCCATGATGATGATGGTTTGGCAACTAATCTCTCAGTGCAGATGGGACAAAACATTTTCGTAATCAGCTTCTCGGCGTTAGGCTGCTCACTTCTATTTCTGTAGGCCTGCGCCTGGCTGATGTGCAGCTTTGTCTGCGACGTGTCACAAAACCGAGCAGACGTGGGCGACTTAAGCCCCAGGACTGTCATATTGCAGTGCTGGGAACGCGTCACGGTGATTTTAGCACAAGCTGGAAATCCAAAGCAGGAAGCCCCATGAAAATCTTTGAAAAACTTTGCATGAATCATGATGAAGAGAAATCCCAGGGTTCAGCATGGTTAAAACACTGAGAGGAGAGATTTTTTTTTTTTTCTTCTCTTTATTGCAACATGACCCTTCTGCTAACAGGAGTTTTGGAGGAATCTATAGTCTTAAAGACAGAAATAGGAAACAGTGACTCACGCTTCCTCAGAAGGGGTACAGGAAAACAGGCAGCAGCACGTTTGCCTGCGTCCCAAAGGATGTCAATTACATTCGGAGAGAAAAAAAAATATATATATATATATATATTTTGATGAGTCTTCTTAGACGGTAAAAGAATGGAGGTGGTAGAGAATGATTTGAGTATCGTGTCCTCCAAGGTCCAATTTTTGGTACAATACATGCAGGAAAGAGATAAAACATTTAAACTTAAATAAAATAAAATAAAATAAAAAGCTGTTTCAAGAGAAAGATGGGGCAATATCTGCAAGATTCAGACTGTGTTTGGAAAAGCTGTTTTAAGAGCTTCTCACAGGTGAGAGAAGCTGTAAGAAGGTTTCTGTTGTAAGGTTTTGTGCCTCCCTAGTTTAAATTTGGGCTAAAAGTATCCATTTTGTTGTGCCTGATGAGCAGCGCTCTGTTTTCTGCTAATGATTTCAAGCTTTCAGTGTTGGCCAATCTCATGCTCAGCCTCTCAGTGTAATTCTGATTCCTTAGCACCACCCTGGGAAACCTGGACACAAACTTTCCTGCAAGGGGAGGGAAAAGCCGCTTTGCATGTGAAATTTGTTAGTTTGGCCTTACCAAGTCTGTTGCGAAAGAGTTTGTGGTCTAAAGGCTTTTAGGAATAAGGTAGAGCCCAGTTAACGCGGGTGAGATGTCTCATTGCTTAAGCCAGAGTATTTACTTCCGACTTACCTTGGTTCAGGAAAAAGGCTGTTACCCAAAGACACTAATAGCCAGGTTGATTGTGACTTGTGTGCGTACTCTTTGCCTCGGTGTGTGCATCAGTTTGCACTTAACGCTGAGCACGTTAGATTTGGTTCAAGTCGAATGAAAGACTGGCCACGCATTTAGGCAGGATAAGTACACATTCACTTGGTCTTAGGCGATGAAGTGTGTTAATTAAACATAAAAATATATCAATGAGTCCCCAAGGTATAGACAGTTGAAATGAAGATGGGACAGTGCTGAAATATAATCAATGCCTTGGCTAATCCTAAGATGTATTTTTAGGAGCCAGAACTCCTAAAAATGAGTCCTGTCTCATGACTCATTTTGGACATGATACAAGGGGAAAAATGGCATATGGCTTTTTTCCTTTTAAGACGATTAAAGAAGAAAGTTGTTTGCACATTTGGAAATTGCTTTTTATTTCTATTAAACAGCCCGTGAAAATGTGTATGTGGAAGGTTTTGAGAAAGAAACTGGCAGTTGTTGTATATTAATGGAATAATAACACTTTGATGTGGATAAAGATGAAAACCAGTCCAAAGGCTGGGTCTAGGCATAAATTCTACCATTTATCATCTGTGTTCTTCTAGAAACAAGAAATGACGGGCATACATGCTTAATTCAAACTAAATAGCCTATAAAACAAGTTCCCCCAAGGCTAATAATAATAATATCAGGAGAAATGAATATAGCGATGATTGAATGCAGGATACGCTGCAGAGTGAATGTGGAATATAGATACATATCACGCTATCAAGAATGGCCTGGTGTTTATGGTATGCTCGAAAGTCCAATCCATCATCTGACCAGGGAGGATAACGCGCTTGGAATGGAGAACGAGGCTCCGTTGGAAGCAACAGACACACTTTATAAAGCAGCAAATGCAAATAATCAATCAAAAGCCGCAAGCGAGCAAAAGTGGAATATCACCAAGCAATAATTCAGATTGCAACTGTGATTATGAGCAATAGCTTTACATTTGCTATTTAATTAATATTAAGTCTCTGACACCCTCTATGATGGGGCACATAAGCCTTCTCAACCTAATATAATAGGAGAGTGTAAGGTTATGTTCCTTGCATGTTTAAGAAAGCAAATTATCCATTCATGGATCTCTCCTCCAAAGCTTTTGGATGTGTGTGTGTATAATAAGGTTCTCATCCAGACACCACTCATGGAGTGTCTAGTTTTTCTGCCTTGAGATCCCTTGTTGGAGATACCAGTTTGCACAGGAACACTCAGACTCAGACTCAGGATCTCTGTAGCTTTTGGTCCTTTTTTGGCCCTGCTCTGGTGCTCTCTGCTCACCTGGGAGGAGGAGAGGTGGTTTATACCGGCTGGGGGTGCTCCTTTTCTCAGGTCACACACTGGAGGCCACTCACCTTGGCCAAGAGTAAGTGGTTGAACTTGAGTCACGAGGCTCTGACAGATGCTCTGGTATTTCCAGCAGATGAATGGACATGTGGAATAGTGACTTGCACCCGTGTCCTTGTCCTCAGTGTTACTCTGTGCACATATCTGAGGACTGAGGCTTATTGCAGGCAAGTGCACTGACTGCTGCTTTGATTATATTAGTAGTAAAATTGGATAGTCTCAGTGCTAACAGAACGGCTCTGATTTCCAAAATTTGGAAGCGAGCAGCTTCCCTCACATTCCTCTGTTTTGTGTCTGTGTGTTTAAATGACCTTTGGAATGAAAATATTAACAGAAAAGGAAAACATGATTGTAATTTATGAAATGTTAGCCCAGGCGCCTCCAGGGGGAAACAGACCTTTCTGTCTTCAAGCTGATACATCACCACGGTGCCTGCCTTGACACAGGTGCATTTAAAGAGTCAATTAAGGGAAAACTGTGTATTTACACAGGCAGAATTAATTTCATGTTTTGGTGACTTTCTTTTTAAATGTTTGAGACTGCTGATATTGCTTAAGGAGGAAATTTGTTCAGAAGGTACCAGAGGATGGGGGGAAACACCAGGCTGCTAATGGGGAGTTTTGGTGGATGCTGTTCTTGGGCAATGGGGTAGAGGGGACGTCTGACTGCACACGGTGGGGCTGCCCTAGATGGTTGGATCTGGGTTCCTGGATGAAAACAGGGTTGGCAAATGGCTGCAAGGCCCTGCCAGGTTTCCAGGGATGTTCTCTGGAAAAGAACAAAGAGAGAGGGTCCTCTCCTGGCAGTTGCTTTGAGCAGTTCAATTTTCTGGGTAAAAGCCCTAGGTTTCAATCTTCATTACCGTCCAGGAGCTTCCACATAGGGCTTTAAAAACCTTAAAGGGCTCTCTTTGAACATTGGGGCTAGATCAATGCAAAATGGAACAGGGCAAAATTGTTTATTGCGGAGGAAAATACAGCGCTGTGAATAATAAGGAACAAAATGCAGCTGAGGGCTCAAATTGAATCTCTATTATGCCCGTGATTAAAAATAATGTGCTAGGAAAAAAGGAAATTACAGGAGGGTTTCTATGTGAGGTTGGATGGTTGGAAATGCAGTGATTACTGCTGCTCCCTCATTGGCCTGGGCTTGATGTCTAAATCATGGGGCTATTACAGATAAATGAGCTTGATGCTCTAAGTGCAAAGCCCCTCCAGTGCCCAGCTTGCTGGGGGGAACTGGGTCTGCTTGGTGCTTGAAATCTCCCTGTCTCTTGACTTTTTCCTTGGTGATTAAGGTTTTGTGCTGCTTTGTGGGACGGAGGAGCCTGTCGAGCTCCTGCCCTGGTCTCTTGTTGGTGGCACCGGGAGCTCTTTGCTCGCTGGGGCCGGGGGGAACCTGCACGTGCCGGGGCCGTGGAGCAACGGGAGCCTCGGGATGGTCCGTCACAGAGGAGTTACAGTTCTGTGTGGTTTTGCTGTAAACACACTACAGCCTTGGACAACTCCCTGCCTCTCTGAGCATCTCTGATAATGCATATAAAGTAGGATGATAATGTTTGTTTTGGTCTGTTTTAAGACCAAAAAAACCATTATATTTGGCATCGTATTTGGTTGAATTCTCTAGGCTTTAGCAAAATAAAATGATGTGTACAATTCCCATTGAAAAGGCGCCTGGGTGCTGTGGGTACCATGCACTGAACCCTGGCAGGGCTGGAAAGGAGATACATGGCTGGGGTCTCTAATAGTCTGACATGAAAAGGACGTTTTGTGGAGGTACAAATAAATTGCCTGGTTTTATTTTCGTATTGCACACCAAAACAATTACTGCTGTTGTTATTTGGCAAAAATAAATTTTTATTTTATTTTTTTTAAATGGATTCCATTTAAACAATGTTGTTTTCCGTAGGGATGAGAACACATATTTGAATTTATATTTTTATTTAGTAGTCTCAAAACACTCCTCATAAGTTTCAGACCCCTTTGGTGGCAGAAGGCTTTTCTCTGGGATATTTGTTCCACCCCATCCTGAGCCCTGTGAGCCCTGATCTGGGAATTGCAGCTATCGGCAGCCTGCAGCTCCGCTCCCGGCTTATCTGCCCCGGCGCAGGAACGGCGCTGGCGACGGCTAATCAGCCTCGAGCCGCAGATCTCCGAGAAGCATCAGCAGCAGCCGCGCTCTGCCCTCTGATTTCTTTTCTCCTCGTCTTATGAAAAAAAATCATCTTTTACTGTATGTAATTTCCCTAAGCTTAAAAAAAAAAAAAAGGTAGGTTTTTAGTTTTAATATGCTCATAGAGTCATTACAGTGGCATTTAGTTGAACTTCATTTTTGATCACGGAACAATTTAAATGCAATGCAATGTTATGAGACACAGTTTTCCAGACTTTACTCAGGTCTCCCTCAGCAAGGGGTAATTCCCCAGGATGGACAAGAGCAGGAAGGTGCTTTAGTGCACATTGTATCTGCTGCAGGAATGTACTCAAAGTTCTAGTCTGGTCTCTCATCCATGTAGCTGTTTTGATGTGGAGTAGATGCACGTGCTAAAGGCCCTGCTCTCCAGGCCTGTGTCAACCTGGATGTTTCCTAGGGCTGCCATAAACATCCACCCTAGGATGTTTCCAATGCTTCTTTATGGCTAGTGAGAATCCATGTCCGCCCAGGCTGAGGTTTCATGGCTATTTCAGACCCCAACCTCTAGCCTTCGTCCCTTGTTATTTAATCCAAGCAAGGTCAAAGCTACAGTAACTCATTCCTTTTATTTTTATTTTTTTTATGGTTCTTTTGCAGTAATTTTTTTTGAGATGTGTGCAATGAGGCAAAGGTTAAATCGCACAGCTCCCTTCGCCAAGGAGAGATTTGACTTCTAGCCCGAGGCAGGGATATCCAGCTCGAACTGTTATATTGCTTGTTAGATTCTGGTTTTCCCATGAACAAAATGTATCGACAGCAAAACCTCCTGTGCTTGTTTTGTGTGAGGAGGGATTGGTTTGGGTCAATCGGTGTAAATTTGATCTAACACACATAGGTAACATGTTCTATAACCTCAGGATGCCAAAAACAGGCTGCTCCATTTGTGTCTGTTGATGTATATGTGGAAGAAGTTGGGGATATACCTACATCTAGTGTCTGCTGAGTGGGAACCAAGCTTTGTTAGAAATATTTCCACATTTGTTCCCCTGTGAAGTGAGGTCTCTGTTTCCCAGTTGTGACACAGTGGGTATCGTGACTCGTGTTGTGGCCATGAGTGTGGGCACGTAGCCTCTTCTCCAGCAAGGAGTTTGCAGGCCCTCTGAGTCTTATTTTGTAGGTCTTCCCTCAAAACCAGAAAGTGAAGCCGCAGCAAAGGGAGCCCCGGCTGCAAGACGGCGGCGTGGGCCCCTCCGTGCGCCCATCTGGCGGATCCGTGCGGATTGAGGAGCCCGCAGGGCCCCGTGGCCAGTGACACGCGGAGGGAACCCGAGCGGAAACGCGGCGCTGCTCACTTCATCAGCGGGGACCGTGCTCCAAATGTGACATTTATAATAGCAATCATCTTCTCGGAGGCCTCCTGTTGTTAATTCTTTTTACCCTGTGATGTGGCAGACCTCGCATCTAAGCACCCTCCATTTTTCTGCCCTCTGCATGTTTTTTCTCAGGAAGAAGGCAGCAGTTTCTCTGACTGATTCCTGGTTTCTGCAGTCCCTCCAGATTCCCTTTGTGCTTTCAGGAGTCTTCCCAATCACATTTGAATGTAGTTTCAGCTTGGTGACCAGAGCGGAGAATTGCAAGAAGTCCAACACAGTTGATTGTCTCAAATAATTCCTAAGATACTGCTGCATCAAGCCATTTCCTTCTGCCCGTTTCTTGCAGACATCCCTGTGTAAGTAATATATCTATAAAATAAATATTTTGATAATCAGCCCCCACATTATTACAGAATGACTCTCACTTTCATTACAGAGGCAGAAAACCTGTTTTTGCAGTGAGGGCCCATGAGCTGACCCTGAACTGAGCAACACAGAGGCCAAAATACTTATGACCGCCTTCCGGGTCACCTAGTTTGTTCTGGCAATCAAAAGTGTTAAGACCCCAAATCTATTGCTCCCTAAAGCTGCCAGCATCTAAGGCGGATTTTGGAGAAAAAAAAATGTATATATACTAAATGTATAATATTTTCTTTCTCTTGCAGAGGGTTGTTAGCGGAGGCGCTTCCCAAGCCACGCGGCTGGCAGGGAGCCAGGGCTCCTCGTGCCGGGCAGCCCCGTGCGCTGCCCCCCGGCCCCGCTGCCCCTCCGGGGAGCGTTTGGAGCGGCCGTGCGTCTGTCTGAAAACAAAATGAAATCTTAATGACTACAAAGCAGCCCCCCCGCCCCTCTCCATCCCGCTGCGCCGCTGGAGGGAGGGGGAATGTGCGAGTCGGGGAATGCCCAAGAGCAAAGCAAAATGCGGGAGCAGAACAGCTCTCACCTGCCTTACCCGGGGCTGCATGGTGATGGGGATGAGAGAAAAAGCAGAACAGAGAGTTTAATTAGCCAAATTAATCTTGGATTGGTTTTAACAGCAGGAGTGGGAAAAAGTGGCTGTGGAACCATTTGTTTTACTCTGCAGCGGGTGACGTGGGCAGTTGGCTCTGAGCCGCGAGCAGCGCCTGGTCGCCCGGTGCTCTTCCCTAGTGACATTTCCAAATGAGTCCGAGAATGGACACCAGGGAGGAGCTGGGTTTCTGGAACGCACTGAGCACTCCGGGTCACTGCAGCAGAGACCTGGGTCAAGTCCTAGAGGGTGCACGTGGGGAGCCCCGTTGAGCCTTGGCCTCACCCGATGCTCTTGGTCTGGGCTGAGTCTGTCCCTCTGCTGATGTTCCCTTGGGAAAGCCCCATGTCCCAGCACAGCTCCTGTCCCGCTGGCAATGAGCAGCAGCGCAGCCCCGAGGCCAACCGCGATGAGCAGCAGTGCCCGGAGAGCCGGATTCGTCGCTCCGCATCTCCTTGGTCCAGCTGACGGAGACGCGTTAGGGAATCCCCGAGGCTCCACAGCCTCCTTCCCTGGCAACCACTTGGGTCGGGAAGCCCTCGCTGGGTTCCCCTCGCCTCTGCTCACCATCACCGGTCCCTTTTGCACCTGGCGTTTGCTCACAAGCAGAAAATACAGCCGCGACCATCGTCCTTATCTAGTCCGTGACTTTAGGGGTTAATGTAACGTTCCTGACGGCTGTGATTTGATTAGGGATGCGAGGTCTTGGCATCCAGAAATGACAGCGCTGGGCGCTTTGTGAATGTCTCTGTCTAAAAATACGTGCAGGGCACAGCGCTGCTGGGATGTCTGAGCAAGAGGACAGGACACGAAAGCTTTCCGAGCAATGCTTGAGGCGATAGCAGACTTTCTGGTTAAAACTGTATTATTTAATTGGATGATCTGATTAAATATATAGGTTACATGAGGACCCAGTGCAAATCCCCTTTGGAAACTGCTGCATACATGTGAAAATGTCCTAACAACCAACGGCTTGCGAGGCAGAGATCCAACTTATGCCGCTCTTGACGCAGTTGCGCTGCCGAAATTGGTGGCAGATGCATTCTGCTGTTATTTGGATTACAAAAAAAAAGGCTTTTATCCCCGAGATGAATCAGTTTATAAACTGCGGCGAATTGTTCCTTGCCAAGACAACGGATTAAGTCTGAGTCAGGGAGATGGGGCATTTTGCTCAAGTCTGTCCTGTTTATCATCACGCGCTCGGTTTGCACGTGCTGATGCTCAGCCCCTCGCTGCTGCTGGGGCACAGACCCCGCCACAAGCTGCTGAAGCTGCTTTTGGACCCCCCTTAATTTTGGCAGGAGCCCTTGCTAGCTCTGTGGGTAAACGGAATGTGTTTAATTCCGAGTTTTTTGAAGCCAGATCAAATCATTTGCCATTCCCAGCTGGTGGCTGTTTATTAGCGTCCTTAATGGCGCGCTATAAATAGGCAACCAGGAGGTGCAGGCTGAGCCCTGCCTTCCGCAGCCATCTCCTGGGCTGCTGCCCACGGTCTGTCTGTCCATTATTTCTTTCCCTCCGTCCCTTTCCCATTTCCCACGTTGATAAATAGTTAAAAGGCAATTACGGTGTTAATTTGCTGCGCTAACGTGTGCGGTGGGGAGCCGACGCGGATGCGGCCGCAGCAGGAGGAGGACGGGCCACGAGCGCGTTTATCGGTGCTGACACCGCGAGCGATGCCATCACGCTCGAGTGTCCCCGCGGGACCCGGGGAGTGAATAAAGATAAAGCCACTCAGCCCTCTCCTCCGCCGGGAAGGGAAAGATATTATTAGCCGAGCAATAAATCTCACTCCCGAGGCTCCTGGTTTGGGGTTTTCCCTGCTTTGCTCCTACAAGGAAGGTGGATGGAAGGACACAGCATCCGTACGGGGCACAGACACACCGCCGCCTGCCATGTGGATGAGGGATGCAGGACACTGTGGGGCTCTGGAGCAAGCTGCAGTCCTTCCCTGGGGTTTATGCTTCTGTTTTCTCCTTCTGGTAGCGCTTCATTGAGAACGGTGGTGTGTTTCCCTCAGGCACAGTGTCCTGCACGCCTGTCCTGTGTCGGCGATGGGGTCTGCCCAGGCCCCAATGCCTGTTCTAGGGCTTTCCCTCAGCAGCAACGTCAGAGCTTCTCCCTCTTCCCTTGCCTTTCTCCCTCCAGCATAGGGCAGAGTGTGCTCCTCTTAGTGCCTGAAAATGGGAAGTTCCTCTTGATTTCTGGTCCTGAAGGATTTCTGAAGGAAAAACTGTCTGCAGGAAACCAGTGCAACGTCGCTTCTCCCCGGCTGCAGCAAGACACAGTGCAGCTGTATAATCCTTCCATGAAACAGCACCGTTTATATATATATATATATATATATATATATATATATGTATGT
This sequence comes from Crypturellus tataupa, assembly GCA_034781795.1. NCBI lineage: Eukaryota > Metazoa > Chordata > Aves > Tinamiformes > Tinamidae > Crypturellus > Crypturellus tataupa. The sequence continues at coordinate 6,031,532 of JAWLRI010000180.1, forward strand.
ATATAAATATATGTGTGTGTGTGTGATAATTCACGGGCTGAGCAGCAGGAAAAGCAAGTAATTTCCAAGCTCTTCAAATGAGCAGTCAGGGTTGGGAGGGCACTGTGTCCTGCCTCCAAGCTGCCTTCGGGCTGGTGGTCCCTCCCTTGGTGATGTTTACTGGAGTCGTTAGCTGCAGAATCCCAGCTGAACGGGATATTACTGTGAATCTGCAAACACAGACTATGGGCAGAGTGTTCCAATAGTTTATCCCAACCTGAAATTGTATTCCTGGCTTTAAAGTGGATGCAAGTTTTATCTGATCTTTTTATTTTTTCCTAAGTAGTTTTCTGTTGTTCTTAGCTTGCTTAAAAAAATAAAATTACCTATATACCAGCATGCGAGTAGAAATGACCACATTTTGGCCTTTAGCTAATAGCCTGTTTATTCCACCTCCCCTCCTTTCTGAGTGCTTATCAAGTAAAAATTGCCCAGGAGTAATCCATATAATTTCTGTTCCTTGAATGATAAAGCACACCTTAATCAAATGCTGTTTGGTCAGGGAGTCCTTAAACCAGAGGACTTTATAACAATAAAAAAATCCCTTTTTTCCAAGTAGCTGACCTTCCAACGAATTATAACTCATTAGCCTTTCCCATTTAGAAGAAAAAAATAAAAAGGAAGGCTTTTAAACACCAATTGAGAATCCATTTGCCAGCTCTATCTCTAGAGCTTTTATTGCCACTCGGATCCAGTGAGAAATCCCTGTGTTAAACAGCCAGAAAGCAGCAGTGATCTGGGGGAGAACTGGGATTTCTGAAATCTTTTTTTGTTTTGTTTTTGCTTTGTAAAAACAAAAAAAAAAAAATACTAAACTGGCTACATTTCCCAAAATGTCCACGATGCCTTTAAAGGCGAGAAGTGAAAACTTGGTGCCAAAATGGGCAAATTCCAAGAAGACAAATGGCACTTTCCTGCCATCATAAACTATGGCCCATGCACAGTGCTAACCTCCTTCACTTCTGTTCCTCAGAGAGGAAAAATAAAAGGATTTTATGAAAAGTATCACATCAAAGTCATAAAATCAGGCATATGATGATATAATTCTTTCTCTCTGCATTTACTTTTTATTTGATTTTTATGTGATAAGAAACGTAACACCAAAACCACCTGCGGTCAGTACTGGTGCTCTTTGTTTTCTTGGTTAACTACTTGACATCTTGAGGTCTGATTTTCCAATAGTTCCTCCAGTTCGCCATTGAAGTCGATGCAATCTGGATTGTGAATGTAGCAGTTGCCTGATAATACAAAATTCCCTTTAAAATTAGATGTTTCAAGTTTGTACACACAATTAAGGATGAGAGGTTCGTCAGCTGCACGACATGAAGAGGTAAAATTAAATAACAATATTCAACTGAATATTTCACTGTGGCAGTAAATGTTTGGGGAATATCAATAAGGATTAATAAGACTTTGTCCCACGGACACCGGGAGAGCAGGGTTTGGCCCTCATAAAAAAACTATAAAGTAGTCAGAACTGGAAGGAGTGCTTAAATGTTATTGTCATCAAAATATTCCTGATTTATAAAGATGGCAGCTGGAGACACTGCCACATCTGCTCTTTCCTGTTGTTACTCCTTGATTTGGTACTTTGGGTCTTTTGGGTCTTGCTCTCTTACTGTCACACTGCTCGTACTGGCTCTCTGACAGTGTCTGAAGCTGTGTTGCACCCAACAAGAATCTCCAGTTGCAATAAGGTCAGACTGTGAAAAAAAAATGCATTTTTCACCTGCTATTGATATTTCCCTATGACCCAAGGTACTCACGATGTGAGTCTATGGGGTATTAGGCTACAAATCCTTTAATAAACATCATTTTGCAATTGCATCCTTTATAATGGTGTTGTATGAGCACACTACATTAGCAAGGTGCCTCGCTTGAAAATCCTTCCTGAGGAGAGTTTTTCTCTTTATGCAGATTTAAATACTTAGATTTAAACGCCCGCTTTGCCAAGAGAGGCAGCTTGTTAAAGGCCATAGAAACTCCTTGCCTCTCGTGGCACTCTGCAGTGCCACACGGCTGCTGGGAACTTCAGTATTATCATCTTCTTTCTAAAAAAAAAAAAAAAATCAAGCCAATTTTAGAAAAGTAAATAGAGTTTTCCACCAAACTCAGCTCACCTCCCTGCCCTTTAAATTTTTATAAATAGCAAAACATCATCAACAGACTCCTTCATTGTGCAAGAGCCTAATTTCTTCCCCTCCGCTGGGATCTGGTGTGTTTTCCAGCCTCTGCCATTAATTGTGCTGTTGTTGTGTGCGTTTTCTGCTTCACTAGTTAGTCAGATAGGCAGCAAATGGAGTCAGCTCTAGGTCACAGAACACAAAAAGGCAACTCCTGCTGTCTCCCAATCAGGTAGAGATATTGAATTGGGCTCCACGTAATTGAAAACATTAGCAGGGTGGAAAATAAGCCAATTTTTAAACACAGAATCCAGAAATGCAGGAGGGAGACAGGGTTGTAAATTTGTGATGAGCCTGAGTCTGCTCAAAGCAGTAGAAATTCTCCCGTCCCTTTCAATGGGAGCAGATTAAGAAATATGGGGGGAAAAATGAGGGTATAGGGATTTAAAGGTAGAGATCAAAATATTTAATGAGCAGATCGTATTTCTCCATGACCTGTTGAGGGGGAAGGAGGGAAAAAAAAACCTCTAGTGTTCCTGCTTTTCAAACAAGGATTTTGTAGGGATTTTTTTACCATTGTTCTCAGAAAGAATGAATATGGACTTTCTCTCCTCTACCAATAGAATTCATAGGCATGTCTTGTTTGTTAAGAGCTTTTCCTCTCCTAATTTCGTGTCAAGGTGTTGTGAATATTTGTCCTTCCTTTCCTCAGCTTGTGTTGCTGGTTTGGATGCCCATGCCCATCACTTTGGCCTTGTGACTATGCAGGAAAAGAGGTTCCATGTCCTGTGGTGCTGCTTTTCACACGCCACAGAGCAGGATTGATGGTGGAAACCAGAAACTCCAGCTCCGGCCGGTGTCACAGCTAGGGCTGCATGGAGAGCTCTGGAGAAGGGTCTGCTCATGTGGAGCATCCCAAAGGCTTAGGCTGAGTCCTGCCTCTGATTCTAGGATATCAGGAAGGGGACAGGAGGAAGGGAAACATGCACACATTTCTGGGATAACTCTCATTATTTTACTGCTCCTCGTTGACGACTGTGATGAGATTTAGTGCAATCTTGCCTATTACCCTTTACCATGCGAATCCTAGGATTCCTTTTCTGATCTCCACTGAGACGCTAGCAACCAGCATATGCATTTTAATCGGAATTAATTTGGATGTGCTTTCTTCCAAATCTCCTTAGATCTAAAAAATGCAGCATAACCATTGTGGCCAGGGATGGATGTAGGGCAAGGAATTGTACAAATGTGCTTGATGGAGCTTCCCTTATCAGGTGAGCAGCGCTGGCAGACGTGCTCTTTTGGGACCTGCCAGAAATGACGATGTCCCCTGAATGAAAGAGATAAGGCAAGGAATAATTCCCTCAGATAAGGCAAGGAATTATCCCCCCTTGCTTGCTGCTGCTCTGCCCAGCTATCTACATCATCGCAGCCCCTTAGCCCGTGTCTGCCGAGCATTTGGCAGGCGTCACAACAATACGTGTGCGTCAAATCAGCATCAGAACAAAATGTTGGGGGCTCGTTGCTCTGAATCTGCTCAGCTCGATGGTTTTGTGTGAATGGGAGCTTGCTGCTCTTGTGCTACTGCCCCACAAGAGCAGCGCAGTTCCCTGAGCAAAGGGAGCAATGTGAATATACGTGGATGGATGCTGATGAATGGCAGCGCCTGCCCGCTACCCTATAGAAAAGGGCCTTAAAGAGAATCTAGGGGTATATGACAAACAGAAAAGATCTCCCTTTACCAAATGAAAAAGATCTACTGTAGCTGCTGTATTTGTACATGTAGCAGCGAGGTGCGTGTGCAGGGTTCACCCTCCCATTTCGTCTCCTCTACCTCTGCTTTTGAAAGGCAATTTATTTTATCATGGCAATAAAATTCAAGATGCAGCACTGTGATAACGTGTGCGCCCATTCAGAAATGCTTCCTTACAACCTCTTATCATACAGGGTGAGTACAGTACGGATTTCACATTACCATTTGGGCATAGGGAAATACTCCAGTGATGCAGCTGGATACAAGCCAGAATTTGCAGTCTGCCTGTTCAAGCATGGGGAGTGTACGGGGAGTTGTACCCTCATGTGGATGCACAAAGAGGTGTGAAATGCTCAAATGTGGAAACAGATTTTAGTGTTGATTTCTCTTCAGCCTCACTCAGAGCCCTGTCAGCCTTGGATAACAAAATGTTGGGGAGAAGCAGGGAGGTGCTGCTTTGATGCAGGTAAATATATCAATGGTGTTGATGGTGCCAGCAGAAATCTCTTAGCTACTTGTGATGAAAGGGGATGCTGTGAACATCTGAAAATAGTTTTGTGGAGGATTCCTATCCTCTGCATGCTCTCGTGCTGCATCAGCCCATATTATTCATCCACTTGGTCCATGATGAGCATAGAAAAGCAGCTGCTAGGAAGTAATATGAATATACATTAAGTTTCAGAGTAAACACCACATGAAGATAAGGCATTCCATGAAGCTCAAAGAGTAAAGAAAGACAAGCTTTTAGGTTTCGTAAAGATTCCAAAAGGTGAGAATGAATGTCTACCTTGACCCAGCTGTGAGCTGTTAGCTGACATCTTCAACAACATCTTTTTACTACCAGAGTCATTGGGGCGTAGCAGCAGCTGAGACCTTCTAACAGGTTTGCACATGCGACGTTGGTGCTCACACATCCATGGGGGAGAGCAGTTGGCATGTGAGGGCAGTGAGATATTTCTCCTGAGTGCCCATAGAGGGAATGAGTCTCACATGTTCTCAGGTCATGTGGGCTTTGGGTTTCTTGGTACTGGCCCTGAGTTGCAGTTGGATGGGATCTCTAGCTCGTTCAGTGTTGGGTCCTACCTTGTGGTTGCAGGAACCTGGTGTAGTTATGGGGCTGCTGAGATGTTTGGTGTTGTGTCAGGCTGCTCTGGTTAAGGTGATTCTAGGGAAAATTGTGTCACTGCTGCTGAGCTGCGCTGGGTTGGGGACAGCTCCATCATGGTACTCTGCAGAGGGAGATTCCCCTTTCCAACAGACTCCCTGGAGTAGGGTATATAAAGAACAAACCCCTTATCCCATTGGCATGGGAGAGATTTTCTTCATAGAGAAACCACTGGGGATATGACCTGGGACCTGACAGATTTACAGGGTGGATGCTGCTGTTAATCACAGCTTCTCTGGAGCTCCTATGGAGAGAGCAGGGTCCCTTTCCTCCCAGCCAAGAGGTTCTTCTCTGCTCTGTCTACATGTATCTACATGGATGCTTCTTCCCGGCCTGATCTGCTTTTCAGACTGTAAGAAGGTGTGTAATGGACTAAAATCTCAGGGTAATGTTGATATCTGGAAATATTAGGTTAAAATTATACTATTCTGCACTAAGATGTAATTTAGAGCGCATCACATTTTGTGTTTGCGTGTGTGTTTTTATACTCACAAAATGGCTTTGATGCTAACTGAAAATGAAAAGAAACCATCTGATGGGAACGAGAAACAAAGCAGAGAGAGATACAGGTTTTGATTATAAAATAAGACTAATTCTTATAAAGCCCCGAACAAGATGCAGGAGGAGCAAATATTTGTTCTGTTACTGACCTTCTCAGGCAAATAGCGCTCCAGGTCCGACTGGGGCGACATGCGTTGCAGGGAAGTGAGAAAACGCTAAACGCAAGGAAGGGTTTTAGAGAAGCAACTGGTTGCTCAGGGGAACGCTAATGAATTCCCCAATTTCAGTGCGATGAAAAACCGTTATCTGGATGAACGTGGCCAAATAGCACCCTTGGATTTTCACTCATCTGTCCAAATAAGCATAACCTTCCCGGTTGTGCCGGCATGCGAGTGGTGAGCAGGTCTCGGTGCATCTTTGGACTCGGGACTTGCTGCATTGGGACACTCTGGGAGGATCTGGGACATCGGCATCCCCATTGCCATTGTGTTATTTCTCTACTCGTCTTTGTCTTTTAAAATGCACTAGAATATGTGCCTTTTGTGGGCTAAGATGAGAGGAAATGTTCTTTTTGTGGAAAACACCTTTTAATGAACATTTTTGAGCACACCAAAGGCCCAACCTGCCCTTGCTGGTCTCTGTAGACATGCGATCCAGTGAGGGCTTGTTTTCCTCTGATGTTTTGGACGTCTCTCTTTGCATTCAGATGTTTCAAAAATCTAGGCTGCAAGGTGGTTTTTGGAGCCTGCTGACTCCTGTGCTGTGGCCAGCCCAATGCCGAGAGTCCCTTGAGACACCAGAGTGAGAGCAAAAGGCCAATCCTAGTTTTGGAAGCCCGAGGGAGCTACATGTATTCCTGATAAAACAGAAGTAAGAATAAAAGCTGTCTAAGTTCTTAAAAATCATGTGGGTTGTCCACTCCATCCCCTTGGAGTGATGGGGATGGACCTCAAGGACCTGCTAAGAAGCTGCTAAACTTGAGTGGTGGGTATGAAGCATTCTTATCTGCATGAAGGAAGATCCAATGTCAGAACTGGATCCATAGCACATGGTGGAAGGCTGGGTGAGCACTGCTGAAATGTGGCTTCTGCGGGTTTTGGACAAAACTCAGCTGACAATCATCAGACAGATCCATAACTTAGAGAATAAGAAGCTCTTCTGCATAGCTAATGAAAGATACTTTTCTCTTGTTCTGATTTACTCTAAACTTTATTCAGTTTTGAATAGCTTTCTCTGGGTCAATATTTTTTTCTGGAAATATCAAGATTTGCTTTATTTCTGCAGGGCTAGGGATTGTTACTGCTGAAGAGAAAGAAATGTTGGTGGTGTGAGTCTAGATCTGAAATCCAAGTGCGTTTTCAGCAGATGTGTCATTTTCTGCAGTCCTGCTGCTGCAGAAGGGATTTACTGTGTTGAGCTGCGAAACGATCTTTGAGCAAATTTGGGTAGAATTTGCCATTCCATCACACAGATAAGTTAATCCTGGCACTGCTGGTGTCTCCGAGGGTGTTCATTGAGCTGCAGAAATAGCTCCTTGCTTCACCTCCTGCTATTAAAAGCGATTTTGCTGCTCTTTCACGTGCACTGGTGGGCAGAGCAGCCCATGCAGCTGGTGGTGACTCCTCCAGTCTGGTCCTTGCCCCACCTGGAGGTATGGGTGGATTTAAGATGCAAAGGGGAAAGAAGGGCCTGAAAAAGAGCTGCAAATGCAAATACTACCTGACCGTAGTTAACAGTGTGTGCAGAGCTCATGGGTTCACCTGCTCGTTCCAGAGCAGCCCTGGGTCGAGGCGGCGGCTCCGCGCAGGCAGCCGATGAGCTCCGTAACGAAGCCATTTGTGACTAATCTTGCAGGATTAAAAACGAACTGTGTCTGCCGCAGCTTCCACCTTTGCCGCATAGCAACGAGAGTAGAAAGTCAATTAATTACCTCCTCGCCGGCCCCTCGTCCTCGGCTCAGCCGAGTGTGTAATGGAAAAGGGAGCAAGGCAGCCTGCGTCTGGCCGGCTGGGAATTGCATGCCAAAGTGAAGGATGAGCTGTGGGAAAACACGGGAGGGAGGGCGCTGGGGGGAAATCCTGCTCCTACAGGTTCATTAAAAGACACCACTGATTACACAATTATTGACCTAGCTGCCCGCGCGCAGCCCTCGCTGCTGTTGTGCAGGCGCCTTCGTCCCCTCGTGCCGCGCTGGCCGAGCTCTTGGCGATGAGGGATCATCTCCACTGAGTCCTTCCCTGCTTTGGGTCTGTCATGTTGCTATTCGCTCCAGTGATGTTTTCTTCTTGGCTCTCTGAGCCTCTTGCATTGCCCGGGCAGGTGGCCGGTAGCTGCGAGAACTGGTTTCAAAGGTGGCTTCAGGGTGGCTTCCTATGGAGGAGGCCAGTGGGAAAGTAATTTTGTAATTTTCAGGGTCACTTTATTTTTATTTTTATTTTTTTTTCAGAAAGATTTGCCTGATGGCAACTGTGAAAACACAGGAGGTGATGAGAAGGGAGGCTGTACAAGCACCACCCAGGTGGGCTGTTTGCTGGGCCAGAGGTTTGCAGCTAAAATAGGGTGGATTCAGTGTTCTGGTCTGATTTTGCAGAGATGGAGCATTCTGCTGCTATGGGACACAAATCCAGCAAAACCCACTCTTGACCCCACTTGTCTCATCAGAAGCAGGGACAGGGAAGCTTTCCACACTGGCATGTTTGATAAATTATAAGGGATTGCTGCATCTACTGTACAAGGGATGTGCCCCATTGCCGTGATGCGATGTGGAGCCAGTAGAGGGGCTCTGCTTGTGGTCCCCGATGATCTGCGCCGGGATGTGCGGGCGATTAAGCCCTTGTGAGAGCAGGAACATAGGTAAAGCTGCTGCCTGTCTGACCTGTGTGGACCGTAAGAAAAACAGGCAAATTCCCTACCGCCTAAAATAGACATAGGTAAACTGTGTTTATCTGCATTTGCCCTCGATTGCACCATTGGTGCAGGTGAGGCTGAGCACCTGGAGCTCTACAGCAGGAGAGGAAGCAATGGTGCTTTGTATTTGAAAGTCAAAGCTAAAACGCAGTTATTTCCTTGGACAGGCCAGAGCAGGCATGTCTGTAGATGTTCAATTGGTCAGTGATGAAGGGGCAACACGTTTGGTCAGTGAAAATGCTCTTCTGCTCCTGGGAACAGTTCTGCTTGTCCGGTGAGCTGGACGTTCAGCATAATTGACACCCCATGGCTTTCACTTCATTTTTAGGGTAAAAAAAGACACAATTATATTTAATTCTGGTTTATTGGGGGTGTCTTTGTGTAGGTGTTTCAGTCACATTTCGAAGATGCTTTTACTTCGCGGGTGATGGAGGTTTATCAGGGCTCCCCCTTCCTGGTGGCTGAAAATCACAGAAATTCGCGCACAAATTGGCTGCCACGTTGCAGCTCCGAGGAGGTCTGCTTTATAAATAGGGAGATGAAATCAGGGAGCCTATATTTAGCTCCGGCGCTTTCCCCGGGGCCGAAGGGGAGGATGATGATGGGGAGCGGTGACGCCGCAGCGCCCGCCCGCTCCTCTCTGCTCCGCGCCATTTTGTGCCCAGACGGAAAGCAGGGACAGGGGGACGTGTCCATGGTGGGTACCTCGTCCCTATGTGTTATCCTGCAGCCGGCACTCCGGCCAGGGTTGTCTTTCTGCCCATTCGGTCTTACTGCGCTGAATTCAGTCCGGGTGAAAATGCAGGGGACAAATGGAGCATGTGGGAGCAGTGATTCCCCATGCAGGGCTCTCGCTTTATGCAGTCTAAAAATGGGCAGGGGGCTCCCATACCCAGGGCTGCTTTTCCCAGCTGCTGTAGATGCGGCTGCTGCCAACGGAGACCCCCCTTCGCATCCCTACAAGCCCCCGGCGCCGTTAACTGGGTCACGGGAGCTGCTCCCAGGCCACCATTTTGCCTAATTGCCTTTTTATAGTTTGCTCTTTATTACGCTGTCAGCGTCGCCCTCGCCCGAGGCGCAGGAGCCAGCGCTGCAGCCGCGGCCTCCGGTGTGGAGCCGGATCCGTGGGTACGTCCAGCCCTGGGGTCACCTCCCCGGGAGCCCCGGGCAGGATGGGGCAGGAGGTCCCGGCCTCCCCGGCTCCTCTGCGGATGTGGGAGCAGTTTTGGGCACTGGGGCTCTGCTGTGGTGGAGGCGGGAGGCTTAGCAGAGCGTTCGAGGGCTGCGTGCTCGGATGCAGCCGCCCACGCTCCGGGTGAGCATTGGACAGGAGGGTGATGCTGGGCGCCGAGGACTGCCCTTAAATTCCCTTTCTCACATGGAGACGTTCCTAACACTGCCATGTCCTCCGAGCAGCGCTCAGCCCATGGGGAACAACCCCAGGCAGGCTGGGAGCACAACTACGGAGTGAGCAAAGTGAGCTGCTCCTCCTGCTTCCCAAAAAATCAGTGACTGTGCCCAGCAGCAGCCCTGAGACGGGCTTTGTGGGGCTGGAAACGATGGAAAAAATGGTCCTATCCCCTCAGTTTGTTAATTGGAAGCGCCAGCCCCGCACAGGCTGCTCTGTGGAGATAAGGCAGCATCGTGCTGCCTTGCTGGGTTCTGGGGAGGATTTGGGCAGACGAGGAGCCTTCCAAGGGGAAACAAGATCCTTCTCCCACCCCAGGAAGGCTGCAGGAACAGCAGCTGCTGCTGGAGACACGGCAGCACGAAAGCCCCGGCCGGAGGGGAGCTGCGTGGCCGCGCACTGTTCAGCCTCGGCTCAAACGATCTGCAGCTCAAACGCCCCCGAGACTCGCTAACCTTTGGACAAGGCTTGGCTCTGTTATCCTGCTTGGGTTAATTAGGGGTTAGGGGAGCCCGGTGGTGACGCGGCTGCCTCCCTCCATGCTTCCCTGCATCCCTCCACGCTCCTGCCTGCTCCCGCCAGTCCCGCTCCCCGGCAGAGCAGCGCGCTGCAGGCGGCGATGGGGAGAGAAGCAGAGGTAAAAGCCAAAACCCTCCTCTCTGTCTCTCTGGGCTTCTCTCTCTCCTCTCTTTCCTCTGTCTCCTCTGCCTCTTCCTTTTTTAAAAATTTATTTTATTTTATATATTAAAATACATATAATATATATTTTTTTTCTCTGGCGTGTTTTGTGCCCCCTCTCCCCCC
>JAWLRI010000180.1:6049742-6070438 GCA_034781795.1 Crypturellus tataupa
GTCCCCGGGCCGGAGCGGCGGTACCGGGACGGGGGAAGGTGCGGGGGTCCCAGCCGCCTCCCTCACCGTTTCCTGCTGCTCTGCTTCGCTGCGGCTGCGGGTCTCGGCTCCGCTTTATGGAGAGCACGAAGGGAGCAGAGTGGAGGGAGGTCTGCTCTGCTGCCCTCATCTCCGTGTCCCACATCACTCCCTGCTCTCACCTTTTGGGTGCTGAGAGCAATTGGGGAGCTAAGTCCCCACGGAGGGCAGCTCCGTGCTGAGGTTTTAGGGTCCTTTGTCTGTGGTTCCCCCACCCCGGGGCTGCAGCAGGCAAGGGGCTGCACCCAGGGCATCTGGGGCAGTGGTAGCACATCTGCATCCCCTGCTCTGCTCCCAGGCTAACTCATAAGGTGCCTTTTTCTCCTGCTCTGCAATATCTGGACAGTAGCATCATCTATGGCTTTATCAGGATGTGGTGGGGGAGTCACGGCAGCAAAGGGCTCCTTGTCCCCGCCTTGGCCTGTGCCAGGGAGGAAGATCAGGTGAGTATGAGCAGAGAGCATCACTCTGCATGTCCTCCCTTTGTGCACCAGCCACCCTGGGAGCAGAGACACCTCAGCCAAGGAGAGAGCTCTGGCGCAGAGGTCCTACCCATGGCACATGTGGCCCTGTGCGCATCCCCTGGGAGCAGAGGACACTGCCCACGTGCACCAAGCAAAGCCCTCCCTGCCCAGCACCCGGGCACGGCTGGGCCTGGAGGGAGGCTCTGTGGAGGTGGGAATCCCCCCTGCGAGGCAGTTTTGCTGCTGCTGCGGTGCCTTGCTGGATGCAGAGGGTGACGGGGCTCCTCAGCTCTCCACTGCGGTGAAGTCACCCAGACATCACTCGGGAGGACCCAGTGGGCTCTGTCATGTTGTCAGCTCCGCTCAAGCACCGTGAGCTGCAAACTGGGGCTTCGTCCTCTAGACTTGTCTGTGGCTAAAACGAGCGTGGTCGTTTGTGCAGCCCTTGGGTCTGGGGCTTTAAATGCCCCCAGGCTGCTGCATGTTGGAGAGCACCGATGCGAGCGCACGTTGTGTGAGCGCGGATGTGCAGCCTGGAGCAGGGAATGCAGTGGGGTGATCCACGCAAACGCCAGATAACAGCAGGTATGGATAATGAGCACAGCGGGAAAGGAGGATCCCTAGTCCAACTGGCTTTTGTCCGCAGATTCGTAGCATCTGGTAATATGCTGTGCCCAACCTTCCCATTCTGGAAAGGAATAAAACAAAGGCCTTCTCTATCCTGAAGGAAACAGATTTCTTTATCTCCTTGTGTCTTTACAGCTCAAGTACAGTAGGGACCTCTATTTGGGATAGCTCCCCTAGACACCAGTGTAATATAAAATATTCAGTCTTATCATGCATGGGCACTGCTGTAACACTAAACAGGGGCATCCGTGGGAGCTACAATGGTGGGGAAGGCTTATCCCACCTCTCTGCAGGGTGTTTTTGGTGCTGGAGCTCAGAGAGGGATAATTATAGCCCTGCATTTTACCCCGGTATGTGGAGTTGGTGACCTTGGCAAGAATAACCTACTACCTCGGTGTAATGGATCTTGAGTTCCTCAAATCAGGTATCCAAGACTGTTTCCAAAGATGTTTATTTTGATAGCATTTATGTTTTCTTCTAATGGATGTTGTCCATCAGCTGATTTTTATAATCACATCTTTGTGTTCCTTTGTGTATTCAAATCATGCCATTCATTTTTTTGATTTTGTTTTGGTTTGTTTTAAACTTGGACTAGTCCCAGCATGGTTCCTCTGGGCACCTGAAGCACTTGGGTCTCGCACGCACCCAGGGCTTGGTCCTCGCTCTTCACGTGTCTGTTCTTGCATGTGTGCGGCCCCGGCGGGGAGCGTGAAGCCGGAGGAAGCAGCAGGAGACACAAGTGATGCTGCAGGACGGTTGCTCCCGCAGAGCTCAAGCTTCTAGGTGCTCCTGGAGCTCCCGTCCACCTGAGCCTCCACGCACAGGGTGGTGGAGGCCAACAGGAGCAATGCTCAAGGTGACAAAGCTCCACGGCAGATGGACAACCTCACACAGCTCTTCCGTCACCAGCGAGCCCGGGTGGACCATGTCCAGATCCAGGACTTCTCCGAGTTCCCTGCTGCCCGGTGCTGCTGGTGTTTGGAGGTGACACAAGCCTCATCACGTCTGCTAGGACCCGGCGCGTGACCCAGCAGAGCCTCCGGGGAATGGAGCACTTTGTTCTGCCCTCTGCACTGCCCTTGGAGGTGAGACGCCCTCCAGGCCCCCCAAGGAGGTGTTTTATTTTCTCTCCCACCTCAGTTCCTGCGCCTGGGGCCCCTATAAGTGATGGCAGGGTAATCATTTACTTCCTGCCGCAAGCCACTCCTACGGACTTTCCTTCGACCTTCAGACTAAATCGGCAAAATAAAAACACCCGGAGGCGGAGAGGCGAACGCTGCCTTCTGCAGCTGGCACGAGCAGCTGCCCGCCCGCTCCTGCTCCGGGATCCCAGGGCTCCCACGCGCCGCTCTTCACCCCTTGGCCGGTAAAGTTGATTTCCTTTCTCATTGACAATGGTGACTTTCTCTTGCCTTAAGGACGTAACTAGCTCTGGAGAAGCACAGCTTGGGAAGGTCTTGTCCCTTGCTGCTGGGGATTAGGTACGGAGAGGTCCTGGCTTGGGAGAGCAGATGTGGGCATGGTGGGTCCAGCTCTGTGGCAGCAGCTGAGCACGGAGCGGGGGAGATAGTTTGATCTCTAGAATTGGAGGAATCTCCAGTTTGATCTCCAGTTATGGAGGAATTCCCAGTTATTCATATGAATCACTGCAGCTCCAGAGAGGAGAGAAGCCCTCCTTGGAGGCCCAGAAATGCTCTGGAGGGTGGAAAACTCCCCGTGTCTTAGAGCAGTGATTGGCAGGGGGCAATCCACTACCACCGGGCAGGGGGAAAAGGACCTTCTCTCCCCTGCTTGTGTCCTGAGTCCCTCTTGAACTTGCATTCCTGGGATCTGAGGAGCAGCCACAAGTGTTTCTGATCCCACCTGATTTCTTGACCTGGCAGGTCCATAAGAAGGAGTTAGTGACAAATCTTGCCCCAGGCAACCGGTACAGAGAGAGGAGGTTGGGACTGCATTAGGAGTTTGCAGCCAGCACCACGAGGGTGAGAGTGCACCAGAAACTTGGGGTATTTTTGGCCGCAGCCTCCCAGCCCCCTCTGCAATGGGCTGCACCTTGTGACGTTCAAGGCTGCTGTGTCCAGCACCCCTTGGCTGGGACACCCCGGGTCACTTCTTGGCAGGACAGGCTGTTTCTGCAAGACAGGAGAGTTCAACACGGGAGAGGATGGCGGTTCCGCAGAGGTGAGGACTGGGTACATGCGCAAACCTGTTTTCTGTCCTGTTTGGGGTGGCTGGCTGGATTCAACCGCTTCTGCACAGAGGCTCACAGTCCCACATAGTGCCCTGAGCAGCATTTGGCTGGGGCTGCTTGCTGGATCCAGTATTTAACTGTATAACTTTGGAGATATATAACTTTGGAGATAACCTCTGGCAGCACCAGCTGTGCCTCAGGTTTGAGCCGTGGTCAAGGCCGGCACCTTCCCCAGCTCCCTGCTCCTGGGGGAAGGAAAGGAGCAGGGCAGGAGCGGGGTCGAGCTCACAGGTTTGGGGGCCAGCATTCCCAGAGATGCCATCCACGAGCTTTCCCGATGAATTCATGCTGTGCCAGCAGAGTGAAGGCTGGTTTGGGGGGAATATTTGGCTGTAGGAGCCACCTCTTAGCTGCTCGGTGCTGCCGGGGAGCTGCCTCTGCCCTTGCTGCGTTGAGCTGGTCACACCACAGGGCTGGAGCTGTGGGCAGCGACCCTCCATGTGCACCCTGCATCAGATAAAAACGAACTTCCCTGCAGGAGAAAAGTTGAATTTGCTTCAAAAGGCCACGTGTTTTGTAAAGAAAGACCCCAAATTCAAGATTCCCGCCCCCCAAAAAACCCAGCTATTCCAAAATCCTGCTGGGGAGGAGAGAACAGCAAACAGGAGAGCTGCAACATCACCCCGCGCTTGGGCAGCTGAGACAGGAGGAGATGTTTAGAGTTTGGCTGCTTCCAGATTTGTTATTAATTCTTTGAGACAGTGCCAGCACTTAACACTCAGGAGCAAGTCCTAGCCAGCTAATATAAGGATAGTAATAAGATCAGGTATTTGTTCCTCTGAAGAAGCTGAAAGCTTTACTAAGGATGAGTAGAGTTCTGCCATGCTTGTGATTGTAGAAATTGAGGCACAGAAAGCTGCAGGCATCAGTCAAAGCTGCGTCTGTCCTGTGGAACGGGGACCCAAGAAGACTGGTCTCCTCTTAGCTCCTTTCACTAAAACATGGAAAAACTCTTAGCATCCATAGGAGACTCCTTGGCAAAATAAAGGGATAGTATCTTGGCAGAGCCCTGGTTTGCTGAAGCTGAAGAGAAGTGGAGAGAAGGAAGGTGAGGAGAAGAAGGAAAAAAAAAAAAAAGAGATTTCGAAGAACCCAATCACTCACCACAAATCTATTCAGTCTTTCCTGAATCCTCTTAAGAGGAAGAAATAGGCTGAGATCTTTTACAGAGCTACGCTGTGCAATGCAGTGCTGTTCCTTACATACAGATAATGGAGCAGCCAAACAGCTCCCAGTTGGGCTGCAGGAGTTTCAGGTCTCCTTTCACTGCAGGTTGAAACACACTGCTCTCCAGGGAAATGTTTATTTTAACCTTATCTGGACCTTTCCCTGCAGTTCTGATTGCTTAGTCTATGTAGTTCCTCTTAAGCGATATGTTTATGATCATGGATATTGGTGTATAAAGAGATTAAGACAGGACAACATTATAAAACAGATGAATAGCACACAAAAGGTTATGAACTGGAGCACACAGGGGAGAGCGAGGGGGGCTTCTCTGCATGTAGACGTGGCTGGGCCCACTGTCCATCCCCTCCATGGCCCCTCCACAGCAAGGAGGGCCAAACCTGGTCTTGGCAGCGCACAGGATCTGTGTACCGCAGCTTTCACATCGTCCTGGGATTTGGGAAGGTGAAGGCAGCTTTCCTCTCCCAGAGGCAAAAAGATAAATGTTTCCAAGTGCAGGCAACGTCCGGAGGCTCCGGGCTACCCCGGTGCAGGCAAAGCCCAGCTCTCTGTAGTCAAGACTTGCTCCCGGGCAGCTCCCTGGCTTTGCCCCTTGCTGTGCTGAAGCACAGGCCAGAGCTGCGTGCACAGGAGGGGTTAAATGTCCTGAGAGCTGCTAATCACCTCCAGCCGGAGCTGGCACAGAGGGCAGGGAAACAAACCCCATGCCAAGGGCAAAGCAACTCCTGTAAACCCAGCAGACACAAGCAGGCCTCTGGCTTAACCCAAATAATTCAGCTGTGTTTAGGAATCAGGTTCAGGCGATGAGCTCTGTGCGTGGTGCCCTGGCCAGGCAATGCCCCCTCTGCACCTGCACAAGGAGCCGGGAAGGGGCAGAGGAGCGGGGGCTCCCCACAAAATCCTCCTTTGGGACCTCCTAGAGTGCCCAGCCGCAGGATGAATAAATGTTGAGGATGAAGAGCCGAGGCTGAGCTCTGACGGACGCAACGGACTGGGGTCAGGAGCTCCAGCAGGGACCCTTGTGGTCACTGTGATCCTGCTGTTCCACCCTGCAGCCCAGGCAGGCTGGAGGGCATCAGCCCCACTGCCGTTTCAGGCGAGACCTGGGTGCAAATATTGCACTGCAGGCCGTGTTTAATCATTAAAGAGCCTGTTCCTCCTCTGCTTCCTGCCCAGCAGCAAAGGGGAAGAAGATCCAGCCTTGGTGCCTCCCACGGTGGGTTCCCACTGAGCCACACTGCTTTGCAGCAGAGGGATGGTGTGTGTGGAGGCAGCGTGAAGGTGCTGGGCTGCAAACGGGTCAAACTCAGCTCCGAGGGGTGCCCACGGGAGAAGAGGTGCAAGAGCACCCATGACAAGTGCTTGTCTTGGCCTCCGGGGTCAGGCTGAGGTGGGAATCATTCCTGGGTGGGAATCGTTATGGGGTCTGGCACTGCTCTCCTCTGTCCCACTCATGTCACCAGCCAAGGGGACAGCTGCTTTCCTAGGTTACTTGTCCTTGCTGTGGGGTTCTCCAGGCCAAGCAGCTGCCCCAGCAGTCTGGGGGCACCTGGTCCCTGATAGTGACACCCCAGGTGGGAGCCTGTCCTGCGGTGGGGCTGGAGAGGCCCTCACCTGCGTCCTAGAGCGCTCTCCTTGCGGGGGTCACCCATCCCCAGGCAGTCAGTGGACGTGTGAGGAGGATGGGTTTGACCACAGCTCCTCAACATAAGGGAGTCTAAAGGGAGGGAAACTGAGGCACGGGCAAGCAGCTCCCAGTAGGACAGAGTCAGAGCACCTTGATCTCCCTCAGACCTCTCCGTAACCTCACACTGGATCAGGGTGACCACACAAGAGTCAGGGAGCAGGATGCTGTGTCCTGTGCCCAGAGCATGGCAGCTCCCCTGTGCTTCTGGCTCCCTCCAGCAGGAACCCCAAGGACCTGCTCTCCTTCCTACCTAAGACACGGCCTTCGTCTTTGCAGCAGGAGAAGGGCCGGGCTGCGACTTGTGAGCTGGGCACGACCTGCCTCCTGGACGGTCACTGAGCTCCTGCTCCGGCTTCCGTGGACTTGATGAACGTGGATGGAGCCCTCAACCACCACCCTGGGGAAGACCAAGGGTAATGCGCCTGGCCAACGCGGTGCCGCTGGGGGCTGAGAGGGCAGGGGGGAAGAGGAGGGAGAATCCATCGCGTTATATTCGGCAGCCTGGCCCGGCTGGAGCCCATGGTGGCAATGGGAAGTCCCAGGTGTCCCCTGCTGCATGGCTTCCACATGGGCTTATTTGGCTTGATGCTTGGTGCCCACTTTGGACAGGGTACTTTTCCTGCAGATATAAGGAGGCCAGACACAGCCTAAACACCACTTTTTCCATCACTGCACATCATCCTCACTGACCTTGCTTTAGCTCACTTATTTTATATATTCTAGATGGTTAAAAAAAAAAAAAAAAAAAAACAAGAAACCCCCAAGAAACTCCAACATTTTCTTCTAGAATCCTTCTACTTTCTCTTCATTGTATAGAAAATGGGCTTTTAAATAAAGATCACAGAAATCAAATAAAATTTAAAGAATTTTATTAAATTTTAATTAAAAGGACACAGAAATCAAATAGATTTTGTTGATTTTACTAAAGTTTTCATTGAAAGACACAAAAGCAGAAGATATCGATTTAAAAATGGAAGCTACTGAAACCAGGAGGTATTCCGAAATCTGAGCATTCCCATTCAAATAAGGAAAAAAAGGAGAAAAAAGAATATTCCTATATTAACCCTGCTATGTTAAAAACATAATAGAAGGTACTGTAATCTGATAACAGCTCAGGCTGCAAAGTATTTATTGCCTTGCGTTTGCCACCTTGCTAGCCCTGCTCGCAACAAGGCACCCCGCTCCCACTATCGAAGGGTGGCATCGCCACGCGAAGGAGATTTTATAGGAAATGACAGTGCAAGCAAAAAGAGGCCGCTCTATCTATCTATCTATCTATCTATATGAGGAGGAAGAAAAGACACCAGCCCCAGGTGTTTATTTTGCATTCCATGCTCACACAAAGGGCCAGCGTGGCCACGCGGGCCTGCAGCCTCCTTTCTGCCATGAAGGTCAGTGCTGGACCCTGGAAGGAGCAGGTTTGACCCAAACTGGGTGACAGTTTTAACCTTCCTCCAAACCACGTGGCAGCAGACAATTTTACAGATCACTAAAACATGTATGAAATTGTTCTAATCCTCCCTGCTCGAGCAGAGGGGTTGGGTTACACCTTAGGGGTCTCTTCCAACCTCAACCACCCTGTGATTCCATCTGTGATCCTGCCAGGATCTAGCTGGCTCCTCCCACCACCCACACTCCTTCCTTGTCATTGAAAACCATCAGTCCCCAGCTAAACTTCGGCTCCTTGGCTGTATCTAGCAGGTGCTTTTTCCCAGCTGATCAGCTTTTGTGGCCCTCTTTAAAGGGCTGCAGAGCAGCAGGAGCCCAGGCCCTGGGGCAGGTGTTGATGTTTGTGGGCACCATGAACTGCTGTGGGCACCAAAGCTACTTCTCCCTGGGGTTGAGGAAGCAGCCCTGGGTTTCTAGGCTGGAAGGGTGGTTGGCTGCAGGGTGGCTCAGGGCAAGGATGGGGAATGAGGGGGATGAGGTGCCTCCACATCCAGCAGCTATGGAATGCTTCCCGTGCTTCCGGACGCAGGCTTTGCTAGTGGATGTGCTCCCAGGTGTGTTTGATGCTTTATTCTTTATTTTCTTGTGATTTATTTATATATGTGTGTGTATATATATATTCAAAATGCTGCAGGCTTTGGCCACAGGCTGTTTTTCTGAATTTTCATGAGACTTTTCCTCTAAAATCTATTGTCTTGCTTATCTCTGAGCTCCAGTTTGCTCAGAGACAGGATGGCTCTGTTGGGGCCTACCTCTGGTTCCTTGTCTCTCTTGCTTGGAGGATTCCCCAAGTCATAAGCTCTGCAGGGGATAGCTAAGCATGTTCCCAAAAATGAAGGAAATTGTTGAAATCTTTCCTATCCTTTTTCTGGGCTGTCTCAGCAGGGACCCTGTAGATGAGGAGGTGGAGGGGGAGCTTGGTATGGGATTCCTGCAGGCTGTGGCCTCCCAGATTTGTGATTGGGGAAGCCTGAGTCTTCCCCAGCTGGTAACAGCCTCTGTTTGGTGACTTTCTTCCCTTCGTGCTCCTTCTGAGCTGGAATTGGGACAACCCCCTCCTAAGTTTCTTGCAGCCCTGTGCTGCATGAAAGCCCTGGATGGCTCCAGGCGCCCTGTACTTCTCCCAGGATGTTTCCTGCTGTCCCGAGGGCGGCCCGCCCGGCCTCGCTGCCTCTCTGCACCGGCAGCCGGTGTCTCCCGCAGCGGGAGCGGACGAGGCTCTTGCTCGGAGGGGTTTGCAATCTAGGTTAGGTAGAAGCGATGCCGAGAGCAGCGACACCAGGGAGGAGGGTGGGCGGCAGCCTGCGCGTGACGAGCGGGGAGGTTGCCTCTCGCGCAAGGTAGCGTTGCATTAGTAATGCGCTTGCAGCAAATAACGCTGGGCTGGCATGGGAATGTGGGTCACCGCCGGCAGAACCGTTGAAGGAAGAGGGAACTGCTGGTGCAGCAAAGCGTGTGCTACCGAGGGATGTTTTTTGCAGGGGGGATCTAGCTGTGGCGGCTGCTCCGACTTGTAAGTAGCAGCCTCGTGTCGTGGGAGGTGGTGCCCGCGCCTTGGGGGCACCCTGGCCGGTGCGTGGGGTCTCTGGGGAGTGTCTGTGCATGGGGGGATGTTTGGGGTGGGGATGCGGCAGTCTGTGCTCGTGGAGTGCAACGGTCGCGTCTTGTCACGGAACTTGGACGTGTTTCCTGCTGCCGTCTGCGGTCCTGGCTGTGCCTGGAGCATCCCTGCTGCCCCAGCAGCCGTGGCGAGGGAAGCAGCCGGGCATGGATAACCGCGTATTCCAGTGCATCTTTGTGACCTATTTCTGGTTCTGTTGTTCTGTGTGAGTGCGCTCGGAATATCTTCATGCAGTAAGAAAAAAAGCCTGCTTGGTTTGAAGCTCCCGAGCAGTCAGAAACTACCCTGGGTTTGCAGGTGTGCTCAGGCTGGACAAGGTGGCTCTTGACTGGTGTTGTATGTGGTGCAGGCTGGGGACATGCACATTGCAAAAAGGTGTGTGGGACTTCAGTCCGGAGCAGAGACTCCTGCCTCAGAGCAGGTTCATTCAATAAGTTGGCTCTGTTGCGAAAGCTGCCCTTGCTCAGCAGGGACTTGTTGAGTGGCCGCGCTCAGTGCAGAGCAGGATGGACAGGAGACGCGGGCGCTGCAGCCCGGTAAGGGCTGCCCGGACCCTGTCCCGCTGCAGAACCAGCCAGGCACGGCAGCGTGTGCCCAGCCCGCAGAGCAGGCTCTGCCCTCGGCAGATCTCGGTGATCCAGTGAGATGGACCAGTGAGGAAATGGGGGAGGAGGGAGAACTATCCCGGTACTGGGAGCTGCCTTGGTGCCGTTGCTTCTGCTTGCCTGCAGGGCAAGGCAGCAGGCAGCGCTGGTGTCTTGGTGGCCTTCCAGTGTTGTAAAGCTCTTGCTGAATGGTTTGTGGATAGTGGTTTATTTATTTATTTGGAGGATGGGGGATGTTGTTTTCTTCCCTCTAGATTCCTGCTTTTTTCCCCTCCCAGTCCAGCCAAACTCTGAAGCCACTGCCTGGCTCTGCTGCTCATGAGATCTGCACCTGGTGCTCAGAACTGCTGCCTGTGCCCAGGCTAGTGGTTCTCTGGAGCAGACCTAGTCCACCTGCTGGCCACACATCGGTTCAGACCAGCAGGGAAAGGGCTCTGCACGTGGTCATGGACTTGCGTTTACCTTAAACCTTGTTCCCCAATAGGGTGATGAGCTCGGGCGACTGATGCTGTTGAGTTCTGTCCAAAATGACATCTTACTTGTGTCCCCAAAAGCACACTTTAAATAATTAAGAAAAATAAGGTGCAGGATTCTGGGAATGTTTTGATTCTTTCCCTCCAACAGCAAAGCTAGGGCTGAACTAGAAGGTGAGAAATGAGTCTTTGGCTACTTTCATTACCTACCACTAAACAAAATGAGCGTCTCAAGACTGACCGGAGTTGAGGCTTCCCTCATGCTCCACCTGTGTAGCGGGGAGGCAGCTCGGGGTTTTGCTTTCCTCCTCCCACGCAGCAGAGCACGGGATGCTGCGTGGTGGGAATCCCAGCTCCAGCCCTGCTGCGTGTCCCTGGGCCGCTCGCTGGCCGCTGTGTGCGCTGCCTACCTCCAGGGCCCTGAAAGGTTTCATTCATGTCCCTGATCGCTCAGGGAGCCCTGAATGAAAGGGGTGGTGTCTGTGCCAAGCCTGACGTATCCCGGCACAGCATCCTCCTTGTGAGCTCTGCTCCCTCCTGGGTACGCAGCGGTGCAGCTCAGGGACGCTTGAGGGATGTTTTTGACCAAATCTGTCTCTCCAACCTGGGATAGCCTGTCTATCTAGTGCTTATCCCTGCCCTACGAGCTGCTGCGGGCTCCCAGTGGGGCTGGGAGGGTGTCCTGGTTCCTATAATTTCCTCGTTATTTTGGTATGTGGGTAGAAGCAAGCAGAAGGGTGGCTCTGGAGAGCAGCGAGGTCCGTGAGGAAGAACGGAGCCTCCGCGCGCTCACGACGGTGCCGCCGCCGCATGGGTTTAGAATTTCCCAACTTTTCCTGCAGAATTCATAAAGCACGGCCGCGAGAGGATAGGACAAACCATCAAGGCGTCCGGCTCCAGGCTCTGCTCGTAGTGAGTATGGAGGGCCCCGGGCGGGATCGGAGCCCTTTAAACACGCGGCCTGCGGAGCCGCGCTCGGCGCTGCGCAGTGAATAGAGCCGGCTGGCACGGGCCTGTGTGGGCAGGGCGACAGCGCTGCCGCCGAGCGGCCCGGCCACGCGCGGCCCGGGGACGTGGGAAGGGCCCCATGCCCGTGGGGTGAGCGGGCACTGCGTGGAGGTGAGAGCATCGCGTGGAGGGGGACGCTGTGACAGCCGGGACAGGGGCTGCGCTCTTCGGAGCTGCCCTTTGGGAGCCTGGAGGGGCTTGGGGGAATGGGGAGCTCCCTAGGGCAGCGGGTAGAGAAACTGGATGTTTAAGAGCAGCAGCGGATGGAGGAGAGGCTGTTTATGGCACCTGCCTCCCAAGGCTGCCCCAGCTGCTGCGGACCCTTCACCGGGGACACGAATGATCCAAGCTGCCCTGTGCGGGGTGTCCTGGTCTGTGCTGGCCTGTGCAGCGCGGAGCAGTGGCACCTGCCTGGGCTGGCAGCCGCTGTGTGACATCCCGGAGGCAGGTCCTGGCCGGGACTGAGCCCTGCTCCTGGGCGGGAGCCGCGTCCGCCCGGAGAGGACTGCCCTGTCCAGCCTCGTGATCCCGATGCCGCGGGGCTGTCACTGACTCTGTGTTGCCTCCCTTGCAAATGAAAGACTCATCAGGGAGTGTTTATGGAGCTTGGTTTGGGTGCTGGGTTTGTATTTATTTCATTTTTATCCTCGCTTGCTCTTCTCTTCCCAAGTGCTGAACGAGTTGCCTTTTTAATGGACCGATCCAGAAGCCCAGACACCAGTGTCCAGGTGAGACATGGCTCCGACCTGGGAACCATCACTGGGTTCATGAGAGGGGCTGGTGTCCGCAGGAGCAGTGAGGAAGGGACAGGGGGATTCTATGGGGAATTGTTAGCTTAGGGCTTGGAGCAAACAAATCCTTCCTGAGGTGTTTAGTGACTTTGACTGGGAGAGTTTTACCTTGTCCTTGTGGTCTGTGGGTGATGCTAGTGGGACAAGAGAGGCCCCAGGCAGCCTTTTGGACTTGAGCCCAAGGAGGGGCAGATCCCTGGGGAACAGCCATGGGGAGGGGAAGAACAGCCATGCACATATATACATTACTCCCCTCTAGGAAGAGGGTGGTTCTACCTCTGTGGCATGGGACTTCAGCACAGATTTTGGCTTGTGAAGCCTCCACACTGGGTACGGTGTTGCTTTAGGATATAGTTTTGTCCTCCCTTTCCTGGGAGGACACATGCTTCTTGATAACTAGTGTTCCTCAGATGTTGCCCTGAGGGAGGGAACACAACCCATGGCATTTCGCACAACTCCTTGCAACTCACGCTGTTGTCGTCCTCTCTAGCCCCCAGCACCAAGTGACAATATCAACCTTGGACCTTCTGCCAACCCCAAGTAAGCTTCCTGCAACAGCCAGGTAGGGCGTGGAGCTGGCAATGAAGGGATCTGGAGGGGAAACCAGGCAGCCCCTTGGTTTTGCTGGAACTTTTGTTTGCAGGTGTCACCCATGCAATCGCATTGCCCAGCTCTCAGCACCATCTATCTCCAGTGCACCTTCTTTTGGGGCATTCAGTTCCAGTTAGTCCCTGTTATCATGGCCATCCTCTGCTGTACATGTTCTCTGTGGCCCCTTGTCCCGCCTCCCTTTTGAGGGAGAGCAGGAGATGATATTTGACATGTCTTTCATCAGTGTTGCCTCCCTGGCTAGTTTTCTCCCTGGAAAGAGGGATAAATTCCCTCCCCTTTGGAGGTGCCACCAGCAAGAGCTGTTGGGCTCAGCAGGTGGAGGGGTCTCCTCCTGACACACACACACGGTGAATTGCCCAACTTCCTGACAGTGCCTCGAGCAGTGAGGGTGACCTGCCTGCTGTTCCTTAATCCTTTCACAAGTGCTTTTATTTCCAACAAGGAATGTTGCTCTGATAGTAGTGCTGCTGTTAGATGTTTCTCTCCTAGAAGCACTAACTTGCTGTCTTTTTGTCCAACAGTGCCAAGCCAACAGACTTTGATTTCCTGAAAGTTATTGGCAAAGGAAGCTTTGGAAGAGTAAGTGGGTTTGGACAGATGGGTTGTAGTTTACATCTATTGAGAGTGGGGCTGAGAACAAATGAGACCAAAGACAGAGGTCTTTATCTTTACTATTTTTTTTCATATTCTAATCTTGTTGAGATTTCTTTCTGGAGAGGGACTGCAAGATGTGGGAAGTGTTTTCTGTGCAATGTTTTATGTCTTATGGTGGTGAGGAGCAGTGATTGCAGGGAAAAAAAGCCTCAGGCTCATTCAGCCAGCAAAAGATCCCTAGATAAATCTGTATCTGGTGAGATGACAGACCTGCTTCAAGAGGAATCCTCTCCCAGCGCTCCAAAACCACTTGCCGTTGTGTGGGTGATGTGTATTTGGAGAGTCTTGTACCCTTCTCTCTCAACAGGAAAGCCCTGAATTAGGGGGAGTGAACAGGCTGAAACTGAGCTCTTAAAATTTGGTGCTCTGAGTATAACCATTAGCATGAATGTTGAACTAGTGAGGAAAAGCTAACCAAGTAGCAGAGGGTAAGAGACTCAGATCTATGACTGTGACTTTGTTGCAGGTTCTCCTGGCCAAGCGCAAGTGTGATGGGACCTTTTATGCTGTGAAAGTCTTGCAGAAGAAGACCATCCTGAAGAAAAAGGAGGTGTGTCTACAGGAGAACCCATGTAACTCCTCAGGGAAGGCTGGAGGAGCCTTTCACACCTCAGGCTTTCAGTGCCCCAAGTAGGAGTATATATTAATACTCCCCAACAGGGACTGCATAGCAAAAAGATAGGAATAGAGCTCGTCACTGGAAGGCGATGTGGATTTGGTAATAGTCAGCTCTTCTCGGTCCCCTTGGAGGACTGAATCTACCCTGGCTGTGCCCTGCATGGGGCCAAGTCTCTCCCACCCTGCAGCATAGCTACTACTTTTCCCTTTCCTTGGCTACTTCCATAACTACTGCTCAGTGTGTTATGAGCAACCCTGCTAATGCAGCTGGAGTATCTTGTGGTTGAGTGAATATTCATGTAGACTGCTGGCATGTTAAGTGTGGACTTGGGAATGCAGAAAACTGAGGTGGATCCAGGTTAGTGAGCAGAAAGCTTTCCATTCGGGGACTGGCAATGACCACTGTGGATTCCTAGCCTTCCTTTGCTCACAGCAGCAGCAAGCTCCTGTCTCACCTTTGGCTGGACCCTGGCTTGAAACTAATTTTGTGGCTTATTGTGTTTTTTTTGATAGCAAAACCACATCATGGCAGAACGCAATGTGCTCCTGAAAAACGTCAAGCATCCCTTCCTTGTGGGCCTCCATTACTCCTTCCAGACTTCAGAGAAGCTTTATTTTGTGCTGGACTATGTAAATGGGGGTGAGGTGAGTGCAAACACAGCTGTTGTCTTTATTTAGTCATTCCCAACCTGCTGCCTGCTTGTCCAAACATATTTTCTTTTGGCCAGCAATGATGCTGAAGTGTAATGTTGCTTTAACTTCTAAGAACCAGTCAGAAGTGGCTGGCCTGCAAGTGAAGACTTGCTGGATATACTGGGGTGTAAGTGAAGACCAGAACAGCATGAAGCATTCCAGAAATGACCCTGTGATGCTGCCTGTCCCTGGCTCGGACACCCCTTCAGCAGATCCTGTCCTCACTGTGCAGCAGTGTCCTGGGAAGGTGTCTCATCTCAACCTGAGCTTCATGGGGAGAATGTTTTCCTGGGGAAAGCATGTTAGCAGGGATATGCTGCTGCTCCAGCTGCTTCCCCAGCTATTCTCCATGTGAGAACACTGAAGGGAAAAGAGGGAGGGAAAAAAATCTGTGCTGCATTATAACATAAGCTGTTAGAGAACCTGAGAAATGCTGCATCTCTGGGACACTGGTGAGCTCAAGGCAAAACTCGCTTGTGTGCCAACTCTGGGTCTCAGTCAAGTGTTTGAGTAACACCATTGCAGGAAGCTGAACTTCTATTCTCTAAAAGCTCCTTTTGCTTCATCTGTTTCAACTGCACTTTTTCTGACCTCCTTGAGCTTGGTCAGGAGATGTGATTTACACTTTGACAAGACATCTGTGTTAACAGCATCAGGCTCAGCTATAATATGACATGATAGCGGGTTCAGCTCAGTATTCATCTGGGTAGCTCCTTTTAGGCTTGCTCTAGACAGCTTTCAACCTCAGGAAAACATGACACAACCCTCTCTGCCTGCAGCTCTTCTTCCACTTGCAAAGAGAGCGCTGTTTCCGCGAACCCCGGGCACGTTTTTATGCTGCAGAAGTTGCTAGTGCAATTGGGTACCTGCATTCCTTAAATATCATCTACAGGTAAGATGTGTTCAAGTGAGCTCTTGCTGAGTGTGTGTCGTGGTGGGGAGGGAAAGGCTTCTGGTGGCAGTTGTGCAAAGAGCAGGACTGGAGTAGCTAGAGAACTGCCTGCTCCACACACAACTCTTCTAAACTCTTCTTGCCTCTTGCAAGACGGTGCTGTCCAGACAGGACTGGTTGGGCAATAAGTATGTATAGCCTGGGATGGGGAGGGAACTGCTGGGGAAAGCTCTAGGAAAGCTCTAAAATCCAGCTCAGGAAACAAGAAATTTTGTCTCAGTGACAACTAATGAATGCAAGGAAATACAGGCTAACACCTGACCCTGTGTGAGCAGTCTTTCTATTTTACGTGCAAATGTTGATTCCCAGCAGCGATGGGAATCTGTTCTCTGGGAAGGTCTTAATGATTCTGATTGTCAAGTCCTGGCAGCTCCTCCTGCTGCCTCTAGGCAGCTCCTCCTGCCTGGTCTGGAACAGCTGACACTCTTCCAGATCAGGCTCTCCTAAAAACACAGCCAAATCTGCTCAAAAAGTAATTTTTGTCTTGCAGGGACTTAAAGCCTGAGAACATCCTCTTGGATTGCCAGGTAGGTTCCCTGTCATGTTGCCTTCTTTTGGCTCCAAAAGCATTGGGATCACAAGCAGATGTGGCTGGCTTCACTGCCTGGATTTGGTGTGTGCCACTGTGCTTGTGCACAGATTCTCTGAGAGGAAGTGAGCGCCCCAGCATAGCGCTGCTTTTGAGGGCCCTACTGGTGTTCCTGCCCTGAGCTGGGGTCTGCCCTGATGGCAGGAGTCTGCACTGCTAAAAGGAAGTCTCTGCTGCTACTCTGGAGGTGTCACACAGTGTCGCCTGGCCCTGGGATAATGAGTTGACAGCAGAGCACAGATGAGTGCACTAGGTGCCTTCACAGCCACATAATTGCAAGCACACTTGAAAATCTCGCTCGCTCTATAGGCTCCTGTATGTTACAAGATGCCTGTAAAGTCAGGGAGGGGAAGCATGGGCACTATAACATAATATGCCAATCTGAAATACCTCCCTTTTCCTTAGGGACATGTGGTACTGACAGACTTTGGACTATGCAAGGAAGGAATGGAGCAGGAAGAGACCACGTCTACGTTCTGCGGCACCCCGGAGGTACAGCTTGTGCTGGAGGGTTTTGCTGAGAGCCAAGAGACGTGCTGAGGTTTCAGCTATGAAGGGCTCAGCACCTCCGAAGCAGGGACTGCAGGAGCTAGGGACCAGCCTGGGGCTCTTTGAGGTTGTTGTCCTGAAGACGGAATTAAAATAAGGCCTTTCTTTGCACAAGGGAGAAAAGTTTACCCGAAAAAATACTTTAAATGGGCTGTGCTGTCAAGGACTGAGTGTCCTGGTATGTTGGAAATGGCTGTTCTTGCGAAACAGAGGCCATTTGAGGTGACTCTGGAGACAACCTTGACCCCGGAAGCCTGGACGCTGGCAGCTGCAAGCCGGTTGTTTGCCTGTTCCGATGTCCTTGGGTTTTGGGACACAGAGATGGCCCTGGGATATGCACGTCCGTGCACGTCTGGCCCTGGGATATGCAGGGGCTGCAAAATCTGCCTTCTGGAGAAGACCAGGCTGTGGAGAACAACATCTCCTGATTTGGGCAGACTTAGGAAGCCTGAAAAACTAGTGCTTTTTTTGGAACTATAGAGGACACTTAAGTGCCTATAGAGGACACTTGTGGCATGTGTCACTTTAGGACAGGTTTGCTGGTTGAGTTGTGGTGGCAACTCTTTGTACATGTTAACCACAAAGAATATTCTGCAGCCCAGAAAAACATCTTAGGGCTGCTGGTAGGTGTCTTTCAAAACCACTGCTCTGAAGCAAGTGGAGGGCCAGCTAAAAACCCATAGGAATTGCAGCTGGGTGCATTTGTTTAGATTGAACTGTGATCAAGTTTGCGCTGTTAGGGGCAGAGCCCTTCCTGTGTAACTTGATTCAAGGTGTTTTTTTTTTTTTTTTTCCTTCTGCCTCTTCCTATTACTTGGCCCCTGAGGTGCTAAAGAAGCAGCCAGATGACAGGACAGTCGACTGGTGGTGCCGTGGAGCTGTCCTCTACGAGATGCTCTTTGGACTGGTGGGTTTTGGAGCTGTTTTACTCTTGAGGCGGGGGGGTAATTTTTTCTTAAAGGCTGTGAGGTTGGCCTGGTGTTCATATGACACATGATATGGATGACCAAATCCCATACTAAAGGACTCGGTTCAGCTGTATCATTGACCTTCTAATGGACAGATCTGGCAGGTCTTCCTCATCCCCTCCCTGCAGAGCTAGTTTATACCTATGACATATGGTCCCTTTCAGTAGTTGATGTTCTATCTGCTTCTCTCTCTTCCAATCTAGCCTCCTTTTTACAGCCGGGACGTGTCTCAGATGTATGACAACATTCTGCACAAGCCGCTCCAGGTCCAGGGAACCAAGACCATAGCGGCTTGTGACATCCTCCAGGGACTGCTCCACAAGGACCAGAAGAGGAGGCTGGGTGCCAAGACAGACTTTGTAGGTGCCTTTTCCTTATGGTTGGGAGAAATGACAGGTAGAAACCACCTTCTGAACTTTCTTTTGTGATAACAGCACTGCCTTGGGGGAGCACTTTCCAAGTAGGTTACTCTTTCTCCAGTCCTCAAAGGAGCTAGTAGGGGAAATGGGGCTTGGGTAAAGGTTCTCATCTCCAGACACGGTTACTCTGTGAAATCCTTCAGGGCTCCCTTTGAGATCTGATCTAGCACAGCCAGCTCATACACCTCCTGTGAACTGAAGTCTGTTTTGCTCCATGGTGGCCAATGCTGGGAATATACTAAGGAGCCATGTTTCAGAACCCATGGGAAATGCTACGGGTCAAGCTGTGCTTTCAGACTAGGACACCGCAATGTAAGGTCTCTTTCCAGGTGTTTACCAAACCATCATGCTCATGTAATGAGGATTTTCTAAGTGGGTTATCCATAAATGTGTGCTAGCTCCACGTTAGGCTTCAGCAATTTAGCTAATATGAACCCAGCATGGGAAAAGGAAGCGGGCAGAGCACTGACTTTTTCTCTCTCTCTGCAGCTTGAGATAAAGAACCATGTATTCTTCAGCCCAATAAACTGGGATGATCTGTATCACAAGAGGATTACCCCTCCTTTCAACCCCAATGTGGTAAGTGGGTATTTCTGTTGGCATCTATTTATAAGGTAGCACAAATAGAATTGAGTCGTCAACGTTCCTTTCCAAATGCCTTGTGTTGACCCTGAGGTGTGCTGGAGCATGGGCTCTGCACCTCAGATGGGGAGATGACAACTGTTTTGGGAGAGCTCCTGTGTTAGAGTGCCCAAATACACTCATGAGGTTGAGGTCTACTCGTGAAGTGATGCTGTGCCTCTCTGCTCCTTGGTTTAGGCCGGCCCGGCTGACCTGCGGCACTTTGATCCAGAGTTTACGCAGGAAGCTGTCTCCACCTCCATCACGCACACCCCTGACCTAGCAGCCAGCAGCTCCAGTGCCTCCGATGCGTTTTTAGGATTTTCTTATGCACCCACAGAAGAGGACATCTAGGTTTTTATAAAGGCTTTGAGAAGCCGGATTTTAACTGAATGGCTTTTATCCTTTTTGAAAGGAATTGTACTGTCCTTTGCTCATGGTTTAAGGAAACTGGGACTAACACACTAACTGGCTGGGACAGAGTGGGATTTGGTGGGTTTCCCTTGGAATGACTGTTTCTCTGGTAGGGGAGGTGGGACACAGATTTTTTTTTTTTTTCCTTTTTTTTTTTTCCTTCCTGGGTGTTTTTATACAATTCTGGCAGAATTGTATCCACTCTGTGTTTGTATTTATGGTTGAGGTATGTACCATTAATCGGATTGGGAACCACATCCCTTCAACTGGCCACTTCTGTGTGGAGTTAATTCAGCCCAGCTGTTTCTCTTCCCCATACATGCACACTCAGAGATACTGATCGCACTACCTCCAGCAGTAGGAAAAAGCAGTGGCTTCCTTCCTTAAATAAGCACGAGTCCACTCAAAGTGGTTGGGAAAGGGATAGTTTGTTCACTAAGGGCCAAACTGAACTAGGTTAGCTTAGCAAGTCCTTTCTCTAGGGCTAGCAAAAATGGGGGAGCTGCTGAGGTTCTTGGCTTGCTGCTGGTGGGTGCTAGAAATGTTAATAGGGGAGGGCCATTTCTGCATGCTGCCACGGTCCGTGGCTCCTGACCTGTGCTGTGCTTGTCCAAGCTGCCCGTGTCCCTGGGTGAATGGGCCTTGCCCTCAGGATGGGGCTGGTGCTGCTGTGCAGGGACAGCGTTTCAGAAATCCCCGGCAGAAGGGGCTGGGCAGCTTGGCCCCCTCCAGCTCACCTTATGGCCCAGCCCTGCCTGGAGGGAAAGGGCTCCTCTGGCGGCGCAGGCTGCACACTTTGCCCTCGCTGAGCAGTACAAGCACCATGGAGCACAGGCCACTGGCCAACACAGGCCCTCAGTGCAACTCCAGCCCCTGCACAGGAAGGAGCTGCTGGTCCTGGAGCCCCTCTCACCGACACAGAGGAGCTACTTATTCTGCCTTAATTTAAATGCTGGTATAATCACCTGAATGCCACCTCTCTGCCCCTTACGAGTTATTCTGTTGGGGGTGGGAGACAGTATAGCTGGGGACCTTCTTATTTTTATGTGCAACGCAGGCCTAGTCAAGAGCATTTCTAAGCCCTGTGAAACTATCCTGCTGTTGGGAAGCCTCGAGGGGAAGTTTTTTTTTTTTTTTAATTACCAAATCCTCTTGTACATAAATTTAAGACATGGTTTATATTAAAGTGAACACACAGATGCGCTTTCACTTCTGGTGCCTGTCTTTAAAAGGGGGGGAGCAGCTGGCTGACAGCTGTTTGTAGGCATGCATACACCCTACCTCCTCTTTTTTAAAAAAAAAAAAAAAAAAAAAAAAAAAAAGCAATGGGGGAGAGCAGTGAAGGGGGGGGAGGGCGGTAGGGGGGCG
>JAWLRI010000180.1:6074854-6085753 GCA_034781795.1 Crypturellus tataupa
GACTCCGCACCACTGATCACCACCCTCTGAGCTCTGCCATGCAGCCAGTTGCCAATCCACCTCACTGTCCACTTATCTGTATAGAAAGGAATTATCAGGAAGATATTCTTTTTTTTTTTGGCTCTTTTTGGATTGCCAATCAACTTTTCTCTAATCTTACGAGATGTAGATCAGTATTTTTAGTAAATTTATAAACCTTGTAGAAGTGAGCAGACATGAACTCTGACAGGAATTCTGTATTCTTGTGAGCTTACCATCTTTCAAACTGCCTTTGGCAGTATTTTTTCCAAAGTTCCCATTTCTTTAAAATCATTTTGTAATTAAACAGCATTAATGATTGTGTCTAAAGCTTTGACCTGGAAGATTTTATTGCTTTATTTTCTTTGTTGATAGGCTAGAGGTGGAAAGATGGCAGTGTTGGGATCTTGCCACATGTTCTCGGATCAATATTTAGATAAAGAAGAAAACAGTAAAATCATGGTAAGTTTCAAAATAATGTTTTCTTGGTGGATCTTTACAGCATTTACAAAACACAAGTAACAGGAATGTGTTACTAAAAAAAAATTGATTATGTTATGGAACTCTGAAAAGCTTTTCGTGTTTCTGTCCACCATTTCATTTTTATTGATATTGAAGCATTTGGTAGATTTTGGGTTATTACTTATTTAGAGCTTCTTTAGATCTTGATTATGCCTTGATTATGTTTAATAGTAAACGTTTGCATATATAGCTCTCAGCATTTAGAGAGAGTAATGGATTTTCCAAAGTACAGTATGTAATGTTGTCATGGTGTGTGTAAGAAAGAGTGTTTTTTACTGAGGTATTCCTTGAAAGTAATCCTCTAACACGAAAGTGTGCCCCTTGTTCTGAGCCATTGCTTCCAGTAAACAACATTTATATTTTCTCTGTATGGATTCTGTGGTTCATTACACATTTTTCCTTAATTTTTCACCATGTTGTTAGATTTATTATGAATGTTTAAACAGTTATAGCACTGTAAGAGATTACTTGAACTTCCCTGAAATTATGTGTTTTGCCCTTCTCCAGGATATGATTTTCCAGTGGCTCACGACTTCTGATATCCAGTTAAACCAGGTGGATATGGAGGACCCCGGGGTAAGAGAGATCAATTAATCAATCACAATGTAATAGAGAATAGTTTGATCCAAAAGGACCAGTGTGGCCAAATCATGTATTTAGCAGGAAATGCAGTGCGATAAATGCTACTGTTGCTGCACACCTTTAGTTCATGGCAGGAGCTTGGCAAGGCAGAGGACCTAGACATTAAAAAAGAAGGAAGGAAAGAAAAAGGCATAGAATGTCTGTCAGAGAGAGATTGATGTTTATTATAAAACTTTGGTCATAAAAAGTATGTTCCAAATTTGCCTTTGTGTGTCAGATTACTTGTTTCAATTCAGTAGATTTGTACTTCAGGGCTGAGCCCTCGGGCAGGAGGAGCATATAGGAGTAAAAGGAGATTTTCTGTATTTGAGTAGGAATCAATTTGGATATTGTTTTCAGCTGACTTTTATAACTGATATATGTAAATGCTGTTCCTTTATTTAGAAACAGCATACATGACAGAACTGTATAATGCTTACGTATAAGAAGAAAGCTACATTTTTCATAATTGATTACAGTGAACACCATTTCATTTTGTTAAAATACAGCTATTTGGCTTTACATCTAAGACAACAGGGACTGTACAGCTAACCTAGTAAACTGCAAAAGGCAGTTGCAAAAAGTAAATTGCAGTTGGTCATTGCTGGTAAAGGGTGATACAGTTATTTATAGATTTTAAAAGAGGTAAAAAATTAGAAAGACACTGTGCAAATTGTGTATTTTTTTCCACTCACAGCAGTCTCTGTGTCCAGATTTCAGACTACACAATGATCCCAGATACAGCAGCGTTGTCTGAGCGATTGAGAGTCTGTCTGCAAGAGGGAGAGGAAATCCCAAGAGACTTTACGAAGTTATTTGATACGTCTCTTTATCAACTAGATACAACCGCCCTCCCTTCAGTTATCAAGTCAGCAGTTGTGATTTTTTTTTTCTTTCTGTATTTGGCATTTTCTGTTTGTGTTTCGGTGTGTGGGAGGTTATGAGCAGAAAGGTCTGAGCTGAAAGCTCAGAATACGGATACACTCAGTTACAAATATGGATACACTAGAGATTTGATTTATATTGTGCCACAGTGATTTTTTTTTTCTGCTATCTCTTTTTTTTAGTTGTAATTTTTGACATTCTCTTTGCTTTTTTGGAATACTGCTAATTGAATGAACTGGGATTTCTTACAGAACTTTCCACAGGGATGCTGGGTTTCTAAAATTTCTTCCTGAAATGAGACTTGAGAGCTACTTGTTTTCCTACTTAAGTTTACTATTAGGCATATATTGATGCTGAATTTCATTAATCTTTGCATTTCCTAATAATTCTGTATCTTGAGATCCATTTACTACTGGGTTTTACTACTTGCAACAGTGCTATAAGTAACTTGCGTTTTTTCCAATTGTAGATTACCTTTCTGGGCTTCTACTTGTGTGTTGTGTTGGTCAGTCTCTTAAGGCTCATTTGTGATTTTTATGCTATTCCTTTGTGAAAAGCATTGATCCTGGTACCTTTGGAATATTTTTATCTGTAAGCAGCGATTGGAAGTGGGTATTTTACTGTTGGAATTGGATATTGTATTGTTGGAAATGGATAGTGTATCATTTCTTCTCTTCACACTTTGACCCTTTTCTGTGCTGCAGAGCTTACGAGCAGCTGAATGTGAAGCATGAACCTCTCCGGCTCATCCAGCCTCAGTTTGAGACTCCTCTACCTCCCCTTCAGCCGGCTGTGAGTAACCTTGCTGATACAGGTTATGTAGAATTCTCCTTTCACCTATAAAATCTCTGTGCCTCATTTCCATAGTGCTCAGGAGAGAGAGGGGGCAAAAAGATGCTTTGCTAATATTATTATTTGAGAGTTGAATACATCACAAAGACTGTCTTTTAAAAAGGGTTATTTGTCTACAATTGTAATATTTTATCAACAGAGCTTGAAAATGAAGCATCTGGTGTCACAGCACTGCATCTGGTGTCACAGCACTATCGCAATCTATAGAGCTCAAAATGACTTGCCTATACAAATGACTTCAGATTCTGCCTGTGTGTTCCCAGTCCTGCAAGGCGTTGAGTTCAGCCTTTACTGTGAAAACAGAACATGCTATTCAGGAATGCAGTGATGCTTGGTTGTTGCTGGAGGAGCCAGTTTGTCTGCAACAAGGGCTGATGGAATTTAGTGGGCAGCAGCAACATGAACTTCAGGGCTAGCAGATTTATTTTAAAGAGCAGGTGTCTTTTAGATTGTGCTGTTGCTGCTCTGTCCTTTCCTTTTGCCCCTCAGGAAAGATTAGTGCGATCCTTATGGCTGCAGTGAAGCCACTGAAAGTAGTGTCTCCTGCCCAGCTCTTCAGCAATGTGTTGTTGAATGTGTGTGCTCTCATTTCAGAATGGTGATTGCATGAAAAGAAAAATACATGTTTCCCCTGACTTTTGCCAGAATTAATATGAATCCTTCCAGGGGGAATTTTCCAACCTGTTACCTGGACTCTTTTGATCCAAAATTGAATTGTTTAAATCTCATGAGTAAAAAAACTAAAAACAAACTACATAAATGCAGTATATCTTTTGTTGTTGCAATAGGTGGCAATTGTTGTGGCTAGGTGGCAATAAATTAGATTATTCAAAGCTATCTTCCACATAGATCAGAAAAGTATCTAATTTTAATGTTTGGTTTCATTATAAGAATATCTGGAATAAGAGTTGAAGGGGAGAAATTCTGCTATGTATGTGACTAAACTCTTTTGGAATATTTAGTTATTTTTATGAAATCTAAAATAGATTTTTAAAAATACAGGTATTTTCTAAAGTCTGATCAAACTCCAAAGCTGTCTTCCTAATTATCTACAAAGTGTAAGAAAATTATTTGCCGATCAACCATGCTAATTCTTGTCTTCAAGGTTTTCCCGCCTGCTTTCAAAGAATTGCCTCCTCCCCCACTGGAGCTGTTTGACTTAGATGAAATATTTTCCTCTGAGAAAGCCCGTCTAGCAGAGATTACAAACAAATGTAAGCAGAGCACACTGATTGTTTAGATGTTTATATATAAAATACAAGGTTTTGGAGGAAAACTGGTGATAAATTCAGTGTATTCAGAATGCTGGGAGTCTTCAGAAGGTAGTACATGTGACTTCTTGATCTTGAAATATCAAACAACATCAGTGTAGCTGTTTCTTCCTTTCCCCGTGCGTTTTTCTCTTTTCAAATAGATGTATGACCTTCAAGGGATCCTGTTACGATAGAGAGTTTTGGCTTCTGTTTCTATAATTTTTGAGTGTTATTCTTGAAATTACCAGGGCAGAAATTAGTATTGATTATTGCTAAGTGCCTGTGTGCTGCTGACCTGGCTGATGAGACTGCAGCTCATTAAATACAAACATTTTGTTTCTACTTTCCATTCCCTATATCATTCATAAATCACTTTCCACACTGTTGCTGATAAACTTCACATCTTTTTCTATTTTAAAGTAAAAATGATGAGAATTATTCTGAAGGCGCTTAAATTTAAACAAGATGAGAAAGTGCCAGCTGCACAAGTACATCATAGCTAGTCCACCCATTGTTACTATAGGACCTTAACCTCTCCAAATGCTAGTGACAGGTAGCAAAAAGTAGTATATTTTTGCACGGGTAGTGTAGCTATGTATGTTATCCATTTCTCTCGTTTCTTGGGTGCTTTTCAGGTACTGACGATGATTTGGAGTTTTATGTCCGAAAGTGTGGTGAAATCTTAGGAGTAACAAGCAAACTCCCAAAGGACAAGCAAGATGCCAAGCATATCCTGGAGCACATCTTCTTCCAAGTGGTTGAGTTTAAGAAACTGAATCAGGTATTTTAATTGCAAGTGAATAAGTTGTATTATCAACACAGATGCTGCTAATCAGTAGCTTTGTAGGAGCTCTGCTTCTCATAGGCAAGAGTGCAGAGATACGTTAAAGACACTTGCTATACAGTAAATTAGACCCGTGAAGTCTGATCCAGAATATTTATGACTGGTATTCTTTATAGAATATGCAGTCCTTGATGTATTAAATCTTTCATTTATTTTAATTGGGGGATTAATACATGCAAGTGTAGTTCAGGTAGTTTCAGCTTAATATGGCTCATTGGTTGTACACACTTTGTAAAAGCAACAATCCTCACCATGTTCCCATTGCTTGCTAATCCCAAATGAGAAATGAGCAGTTGTTCACAAGGAAGATAATGTTTTAAGTAACTCTTCGCTGTAAATTTGATTATTTTTAAGTCCGTTTGGGATATCTCCCACCAAGATCAGTTACTTTCACTCACAAGTTC
This sequence comes from Crypturellus tataupa, assembly GCA_034781795.1. NCBI lineage: Eukaryota > Metazoa > Chordata > Aves > Tinamiformes > Tinamidae > Crypturellus > Crypturellus tataupa. The sequence continues at coordinate 6,080,254 of JAWLRI010000180.1, forward strand.
CACATTTGTTGGATAGTCTAGTTCAAAAGAAAATCTTAAATTTTTACCTTATCATTAATATTCTGATGTATTTTTTTTCTCCTTCTCCTATACCTTCACTAAGGAACATGATACCGACACAAGTGAAACTGGATTCCAGAATGGTAATTGAGATCTGGCTTTCTCCAGTCAGAGATTTTTTAGTAAGAAAATACTTTTTTTTTTTTTTTTTTTTTTTTTTAATGTGCATTATATTATTATTGTTTATATTAATTGGGATCATTATAGGGGTATGAATGTATGGACTTTTCTGTGTGGTATTTCAGATGATCCAAGCATTTTGAGGAAGTGCCTTGTATTTTGCAACCATTTTCCAAATAATTCCCTATTTTTTCTACTACTTTATTGTAACTGTGATTTTTTTCAACATATGAAAAAAGTCTAAATAAACTAAGGATTTTGATCCTTCTTTCTGACTCTAGTATTTATGTTCTGGTAGTAAGGCTTGCAGTGAATGCTTTTAGTGTACGCTGGGAGAAAGATCAGCTCTGGAAGAAAATATTGCCATAAATGCAGGACTTGCTGAAGTTGTGCTGATCTGTCACTGCAAGGCAATCTCTTTTTGGCTGTCTGCCTAAAGGGACCAAAAAGAGGTAGGATTCTTACTGTAGAAGGAAAACTCCTCTTCACAGGGAGGGAAATAAGCCATGGGGACAGTCTGTTGCAGAATACTGCCTTTTACAAGACTGGAAATGCATTGTTTTGAGGAGGGACCCTGTTTGAGTAAAAGGGACTTGAAAGATTTAATGGGTTATTATTAAGAAGATGTGATACTGTGCAGCAACGTTGGGAGTAGCCCAAATACAGAATATATGTGAGTAAAATACCTATAAGTTAAAAAACATCCCAAGGATAGTGAAGGAGGCACAAAAAGGAAGGCTTCAGTGGAATTTACTGGCTGTGAATATTTTGGAATTCTTTTTACATGGACATGATGAAATGGCACACGCTAATACATCAGCAGTCATGTGTCTGCTCCCCCTGTAACCCTTTTTTCCACTTTTTAAGGTAGGTAGATGGCTTATTTTGCACAGATACAGGCATTTTGCTGGAGAATTAACAATATGCCTGCCCTTTTCAGTGCACTGGCAATAGTTGAAATCTACTCCTTAGTTGTTGGTCATAGCAACATGCTTGAAGTTTTTTGCTTCTGTCTTTTTGCTTTAATGACTCAGTTGTGTATTTTTACAGAGAACAGGGCAGGTTATGTTCCAGCAAGAGATTTACACAATAAGCTTAATCCTCCCTCCACAATATCAATACCAACCGGTCAACCAGCACAGACCACAGTTGAACCAAACATCTGCGTGATCCTTTGGCTCATTACAGATCTGGTTTGTATTGTTCTGTGGTGTTTGTACTCCAAACTGTAAATAAGTTTCCTTCCTAAGCCATTTTTGTGAGTTGTCACCTGTTCCTGATGTTGTAATGTGTTTTAGGAAGAGTCAGCTGAGCAGCCTGAGAATACAAGCAGCTCTGTGTTCAGTATTTGGCATCTATAGCACCACTCTAACAGCTGAAAGAGAATAGATGTTATGTTGCCCAGGACTTCTAGTGTAAAATAGATATGGAGGCAAGAGGTTTCTCCTTTAAGGCTGTTCCTGTGTCAGCACAGGAATATGGTGCTCATCAGGTTTAGTGGAAGGATTTTTTGAAGGAGTTCAAAGGGATGAATATTTTTTAACAAATTGATGGCAACAGAGTACCTGTTAACCCATAGCTCACTCTGGAACCCAGAGTGGTGATCAGAGGGCTGCAACTCCAGGCTGTTGAACTGATCCAGAGCCCCAGTCCACACTGGATCCAGAGCTTCAGCAGCACAGTTTTGCCCCCCCACCCTGGGACAGGCACACTGCCCCATCTCCCTCCTGCTGCCCCCTTGCAGTCTTGCTAACTTGTCCTCTCAGACAGGAGTCATGCCCCCCCCCCCCCCTTTTTTTTTTAACCTCCCCCTACCCAAAAAATAAATAAACTTGCTGAGCAAACACTTTTAAACACATTTACACAACTTCAGCCTGAGGAAGTACTGACAGTCAGGGCTTGCCAAGGCAGTGAGTGTCAGAGACCACACACAAAATAAAGTTTAAACCTTTATTGCAACAATACAAAAGACATGGGGAGGGGAAGAGAATGAGCCTGGGAAACTGCTCAAGATGCTTGTCACCGAGCAGCACCACTTTGTTGGCACTAGCCATGGAGCTTTTTCTTGGTTACTCCTCACAAACAGTATATAGCTTCTCCAGCCAGTAGTGCTTCAGGCAGTTTTCCCACCTAAGTCATCTCTAATTGGAAGATTAAAAGTTCCACCATCAGCAGCAACAAGTAGTTTCATCTGCAAGGAAACCCCTGGCTCAGCTCAGAGTAGGACACTGGGCTCTGATCTTCTGTGCCGCAGCAGGCACATCCGTTGTGTAGCATGTGCATCACAGGAGCTACCTGAAGGTGTCTGGTGAGGCACACAGGAGCTGAACACATGAGTTGAAGGATTCACTTAAGGTGGGAGCTAGAGCAGCAGCATCACATGGCTTGATGCAGAAACACAGGCTCAGGATCACTCAGGTGAGTCTCACAGGTGGAAGACCTGTGGATCAGAGTAGGGCCCCTCTTGAAAGCACCAGGCCAAGCCAGGGGAATTACTACAGAAGAGGTCTCCAGGAATGGGTTATCCGATTTTGAGCATCCCAGCAACTTTAGCTCTTCTGCACTTAAATCAAGTGACAGATCCATGTCCAGAGGGGCTTTTATTTCAGAGATCTCCCATCTGGGCGCTGGTGGCTTCCCAAGGGTTGAGATGTCAGTTACAAGCTCAGTGCTCTTGGAGAGCAGATTCTCCAGTGTTTTGAGGTGCTTTTCTGTCCCGCATGGTGTGGATGTGTTCTGCGAGACCACATCCAGCACGGAGTGGCAGCCCAGGCCCCTGCTGAGGGGCTCAGAAGGCAGACCAGAGAGATCGAAGAGCATTTGGTCACGAGGGGTCTTGCAGAAAGAGGCAAGGCTGCTGTCAGAGACTCCCTGGCTCAGGCTGTGCAGGTCAGTCTTCACACAGCTACTCAGAGACTCTGGCTGCTTGATCCCGTACAGAGAGCTGCCTTTTGCTGTGTTGTCCAAGTCTACAAAGAGCTCCCAAGCATCAGGTCTTGAGGCACTGCTGGACTCCACGTAATAACTGCAGACAGGAACACTGCTGTGGCTGGAGGCCCCCCTCACAAAGCCACTTTCCAAGATTTCCTTCAGGGTCAGGATACTGGTGCTGTTCTTGGTGGTGTACATAGTACAGTATCGCAGCAGTGTCAGGCTTATGAAGGTGAAGATATCTTTAGCAGAGTAAATGCTGTAATAAATAAAAATCCTGTAGGAAGGTGAGGAGACATGTACTCTCCAAGGAAAGTTAAGCATCCAGATTGTAATTTTCCTCTGGTGTAAGAGCTGCCTGTTCATAGGCAGCCAGACTACAGCCTATTTACTGCTCAGAGGAGATCACCATTGTCAGGGCTCTAAGAAAGGCTTCTCCAACCCCTGCAGCACCCTTGCTAAGTCGAGGGCAGAAAGGAGCATCCCCACAGTTGTTTTTTTCAGCTTTTGACCAGAGATTTGGAGAAACCCTTGGATGTTCTGCTAGGCAGGGCTGCCCTCAACTGGAGGCCAGAAGGACCAGTCCTCCCTTGGGTTAGATCAGCTCTCACAGCTGAGCTGAGCAACTGAAGGGCATCACCCGGTGTCCTACATACCACACTACTCTTAGTTTTGTTCTCTTAGATGTGAAGAGTCTCAATAAACCCCTTCACCTGTGAGCAGGGAGTAGATGTGGAAGCAGAAGGAGCCCTTTGCTGACAGATATTCTGGCCTCATTCCTCAATCTAGGATGCATTAACCTCAGAGTGGAGCTGCCCTGGTCCTGGGCTCTGGTTATGATAACTGAAAGTTTAAGAGCAAGAAACAGCTCCCCTGGTACATTTAACTCTGCACATGGTGAAGTCCCTGACTGGAGATTTGTGGGACGTCCTAGTAGATACATCCTGCTGGCTGCTCTAGGCTTGCTCTGACGCTGCACACAAGTACAATTTGCTCAGCCAAGAACAGTTTCCTTCACGTTCCCCCTCCTCTTGCCAGGAAAGTTCTCTCCCCTCAGTCAATCAGCGAGTGCTTGCTAACCACATTGAGAAGGGATATACAGAGACAAGGTAAAGCAGCCAGGAGCAGCATGGGTCAGTGCAGAGGAAAAACATTCTTTAAGAAACTGAAATACTTTTTCATTAAAGACACTTTAAATATATCAGTACATGACCAAAAAAAAAAAAAATCTACTTCCAAAAAGGATGGGGGAAAAATAAAACCTCCTTATTTACCTTCAACTTCTAAGGAGACTCTCTTGAAGATCCTGAGCTTTCTCTAAGGGTGATGCTGGTAGTATTTTTATAGTATGGGTAGTTAATTAACAAGCTAATTTCCTAATTAAGCTAGTTTGGGAGAGGGAGGGGTTTTAGTTTAATATGGTGAGGACTGGGGGATGTGACCAGTCATGCTGAGGGTAAATCCTGGGGCCTGCAAGGGCTTGTTGGCAATGTGTGAGGAAGCACCTCAATCAGGAGGGTTGTGATGAGGTCTGAGCAGCTTTGGGGCTCGTGTTTTAGACAGTTTGGGAAGGACCTGTGCAGTACTCCTGCCTTGTGGGCCAGTGATGGAAAGGTGCCAAGTTCAGTCTGAAATGCTGGCCAGGGAGCACCTGTCTGCACAGACCAAACATGGGGAAAGGGAATTAAAAGTTACACATTGCTACGTGTGTGTGTGTATCGTGCAGTGCAAACCCAGGAGCAACCTGAAGTACGTGCGTGCGAATCCCTGCCGTGTTTGAGAAGGGCTACAGCTCACGTAAGCGTTCACACTTCTCAGTCCCGCTTTTTCGCGTTATGTGGTATAACAGTGCCGCCCCCTGGCAAGAAGGGGTAAGGAAGCTTTCCCAAGGTTTTCCAGGAAAGCCCCAGCTCTGCGAGCTCACAGCCCTGTGCTCTCTGCTTGGGGCCCTGCAGTGCCCCCCTGGAGCAGTGGGGCTGGAGAAGCAGGGCGGGGAAGGTGTTTATTGCGCTTATTTATTTATCCCGATGCGTTTGTGCCCAAGGGCAGGCGGAGGGAGCTGCCTCCTCGCAGTTAATCAAGAGCTGCGGCCTGAGGGGCTCGGGCTCCCGTTTTATGGCTTCCCCCCGGGCAAATCGTGCCCTGTGCTCAAAAAGCAGCACGTCCCCAGGCACACGCGCGGGCCCTGTGGGCTCCCCACGCGGGCAGCCGCCCGGGCACGGCCAGACACCCGGGACGTGGGGCAGGGGTGCCGGCACGGGGGGCAGACTCGCCCCCACAGCGCGTTTGGCACAGGCTTCCCCCGGCTCAGCCCGCGGGGGGCCCTGAGGCGCCGCGGGGGCTCCCCGGGGCTGGCAGCGAGCGCCACGGGCGCTGCTTTTGCCGCAGG
>JAWLRI010000180.1:6085903-6122808 GCA_034781795.1 Crypturellus tataupa
CGCCGGCAACGGGCAGCTGGGGATGGGGGAAGGTTCTCGCTTGTCCCCGGCCGCGGTGCCCCACGGCCGCGCTCGGGCGCTGCAGCGGCCCCGGGCGCCCTCGCTGCAGCCGCCGCGTCCGAGCCCGCGGCCTCTGGGGCGGCGAGAGGCCCCCCTTTTGGGGGTCCCCGCGCGGGGGGGACGGAGCCCCGGGGTCAGGGGGGAGGTTCGGGACCCCCAAGGCCGTGTACAAAGTGGCCGGGTCTCCTTGGCGGGACGGGCGCGAGGAGCCCGCGCTGTGGCCTCTCCCCGCGGATCCCGCCCTGAAACACCCGGCCGCGTCTTGGAGCGCTTCTCCGGGCCCCTCCGCGCCCTTTCCTTCCCGCCGGGTTGTCCTGGGACCGGCCTCCTCTTCTCATCTCTTTTGTTTGTGCCCACCAGCAAGCAGGGAGGGTGATGATCTGCAAGGAGGACAAGAAGTGCCACCCCCCAGATGCAATAGTCCTCATAGTCCCCAGTCGTCACAGCGGGGAAGAAACTAGCAAAAAACAGAAAAATGTGCATAGGAACTGCTAGCACCCACCAAGATCTCAAAACCAAGGGTCTGAACCCTCTGCGTTGGAGCTAATGGCTCTGAGACTCGGGCTGTAGATCTGCAGCTCTGCGCTGTCCTGTGGAGGCTGCTCCTTCTGCTGCTGCATTGCAGGAGGAAGTAACAATCTTTGTTTGCTTATTGCTTTAGAGAGGACCAGGACGACTTGCTGTGCCAGGATACCGACTCGGATGTGTCGGAACAGCGGGACAGCAGGTGCAAAGTCAAGTGGACGCAGGAGGAGGTGAGCGAAAGCCTGGCGCGTGCGGAGAGCAGGTGTTTCTGGGGACGGCTGCGGATGCCGTGGTGGTTTGGAGGCACCTCAGTGACTTCATCTGGCGCAGATAAGCTGTAGGAGGACAGCTGGACGCGTGGAAGAAAGTTGATGGTATGTGCTGAGGATGTCCAGTTACCATATTCATGAGCAGCTGGTTGTCCCTGGCCTGGCAGGGCACTTGAGGGTTGGGTGCCACCATCCAAGTTCTTCCTCAGTGGCTAAAACGTCATCTTCTCTCTTGTCTCGCTACTGGAAAGGCCTTGGCTCTCGGGTTTTACTGACCTGAGCCAAGACTTAGTGAGGAAGGTATTTCAGGTGAGTCTGAAGTATAACTGGGGAGTGGGATGAGGCATCTAGTGTGTCTGAGGCTCTCTAGTGAGCCCAGCGCGGTTCCAGAGGATGGCTGAGGCCTGGTGAGCTGAATCACACTGTGCAGATGCCCTCCCTCTTCTGTAGCAAGAGCAGAGGATACTGAGAGTGTTGGGATTGTGGTTTAGTCATCCTGGCTGAGAGCCTGAAAGTCATTGGGATGTTCTCTGCCCTCCTCCCAGTTCCTCCCTAATCTTTATTCTGTGAGAGAACTAGAAAATATCCTGTGTCCCCTGGGGTTTGGGCACTGAGCAAGAGCGGTCTTTGTGCAGAGATGAAAGGCTCCAGGGCTCGCGTTGGGCAGGGAATTGTTTCTTACCTCTTTGCTCTGCCAGAGCACGTGGGTGAGAGGGCCTGTAGCAGACCTTGCCTGATCTGTAAAAGTGGTGGAAATTTGTGGTTTTTGAGAGAAGTGCTGAAAGGTAGTAGAGTACTGTGCTAGCAGTGATGTACTTGGACAGCAAAAGCAGTGGTTGTGTTGATGACGGGCTGTCTGGTCAGGGTTGTGCAGGGCCTGGACAGGCAGGCAGGCGGCATGGTGCAGGTTCACTGTCCCAGCACAGAACTGAGCTAGTCCTGAAGGTCACCACAGCAGCAGAGCTTTTGTATTGCACCTCAGTGCACAAGCTGGTCCTCGTATGAAGCCTTGGACCAAAGAGTCCACACGCTTGGAGTGCTGCTAAAGGACAGCATGAGCTGCCTTCCTCCTCAGCATGTAGAATGACAAAAAAATGTGACAGATCGAAAGATCACACTCCTTTTCTTGATGACATTAGACCTGGGCATGCCTGTGGCACCTATTGCCTCAGCGTATGTGAAAGTAGATGTCGTTATTCTTTGCAGGATGAGCAGCTGAAGATGCTAGTGACACATTATGGGCAGAATGACTGGAAGTTCCTGGCCAGTCACTTTCCTGTAAGTGAATCCTTGCCCAGTTGGGAATCTTGGTGTTTGCCTGTTGCTTCTTGTGCTCGGCGCACTAGTGATATGTGTTTGTGCAGCAGTTTGCACAGTGGGACTCTGGTCTGTGACCGCAGCTCCAGTCTACTATTACGAAAACAGTGTTCTTTCAGGGCAGGAATACATCCTCCTTTCACAGGGGATGTTTAAGGGTGAGTCTGTTGGAGCTGGGATGAGAAATCGGGGCTCCTCTCTCTCTCTTCCGTGTCCGGTGCCCTAGCCTGTAGTACGTATTCTCCATGTGCTTCTGCAGGTTTTCCGTGGGACAGCCTGTCCACTCCTGTCGAGATGTGCATGTGGGGACTGCTGTGACCACAGAGGCTCCTGAAGCCTCCAATCTAATGCAAATGTTTTGTTATTCCTCCTTCCAGAATCACAACGATCAGCAGTGCCAGTACCGGTGGCTGAGGGTGTTGAATCCAGACTTGGTAAAGGGCCCTTGGACCAAAGAGGAAGACCAGAAGGTAAGCTGGAATTCCTGCAGAGCTCTGGACTGCTCTGAGCAGCCACAGCTGTAATGAGCTGAGGCAAGTCTGGGCCTCAGCAGCACTGCTGTATGGGCTGGCAAGGGAGAGGGCAGAGTGGGGAATTCATCTGTGTGCCTGTAGATCTCTCTGACTGTGAACATAGCAGAAAATAAAAGGGCTCTTCCTGCCACAGCAATCTAAAGTAGACATTGGACATTGGCAGGGTGAATTGTGACTAATAAGACTCCATTTCTCTCTGCTGATTCCAGAGTGAGCTGAGGGACTGGTTCTGATGGAAACATCACCTTGACGTGCTTAAAGCTGTTTCCCATATTATATATTTTCTGTTCCCAAATTTCCTAGTTAGTCACTTGTAACACTCCAACTCCTTCCATTCTCTCTTCTGCTGACATTACAGGCTGTTGAGTTCCCTTCTGCTCCTCAGGCCTCCCATTTATGTGTTACACTGAGCATGTCCAGGGAGACTTGTCATGTTGCCCTTCTACCTCCCTGCAGCAGAGCAATTGCTGCCTGCTCCCCTTTGCATGTGCTGATAGCACCTGTAGGCTCTCTGACTCCTTGGACCATGCCAAAGTTTGGCATATTTGGTGCATTTCACTGCACTTGGTAATTTGCAGCAGGGACTTTCTTGTCTGGCCCAAGAGTCCTAGGTAAGGGGGAAGTTGTGGAGTGGATGGTTCTGGAGTGAATATGGCTCATTTCTGTTCTGGAGCTTGCACTACTCATCCTGCTACTGGCAGAGCATGGAGCTGTGGCATGTCCTGGGTGTAACACCCTGCATTACAGGGAGGCCGTGCCTCTTTGGCAGGCAGAGCAGCATGGAGGGGATGGGAACTGTTCTCATGCAGCCAAATTCCCAGCAGAAGCGAGGCAGGAGGAGTCTTGGAGCACGTGGGACTTATTACTTGTTCAGAAACAAGCACTTGGTTTTAAACCCTGGCCCCTCTGCAGCCAGTGCACCTGATGGTCTCCATCTGTGCTTCCTGTGGGTCACCTGCCTTCGTAGAAGTCATGCAGCAAAATGGCTACGTGGAAACAGCCCTTTCCACAAACGGGTTAGGGTCGTTGATCGTGCGAGTGGCGGTGCTGCTGCCCGGCAGTGTTGGATCTCTTGTCAGGGGGCCTTTTCTCTCTGCCCTTACCTGTCCCAGCAGAGATGAATGGCAAAGCCCAAGGATGGCTGTACTGACCCTCCACTCCTATCTCCATTCCCTTATTTTCTACCCCCTCCCCCTCTCTAAAGGTAATTGAACTGGTTAAAAAATATGGCACCAAGCAATGGACTCTGATAGCCAAGCACCTGAAAGGGCGGTTAGGAAAGCAGTGCCGGGAACGCTGGCATAACCACCTGAACCCAGAGGTGAAGAAGTCCTCATGGACGGAGGAGGAGGATCGCATCATTTTTGAGGCCCACAAGGTCCTGGGGAATCGCTGGGCTGAGATTGCCAAGCTGCTGCCTGGGAGGTAGGGCCTCTTTGCTCACTGGTACCTTCGCGGCTGGGTGGGCTGCGGAGATCCCACGTGTCGGGCCCACATGAAGGGGCTGGGCAGTGCGTAGAAACTGCCAGCAGTTCATTGCTCTTGATGGTGATTTCTGTTTCCTTCCTCTTTCTCTGCAGGACTGACAATGCCGTGAAGAACCACTGGAACTCCACCATCAAGAGGAAGGTGGACACGGGAGGTTTCCTCAGCGAAGCAAAAGACTCCAAGTCGCTGTACTTGCTGGTGGAGGTGGACGGCAAGGAGGACCAGAGTCAAACAGGAACCGAGTGCCAGGTACCAACACACTTGCAGTCTGCACGTGGGCTCTGTCACCTGCCTTTCTGCCTCTGCCACAGCCAGGTGTCTACATAGGAAGTCTGTGCATTCCTCTAGCTTTTTCAAGATACCCAACTCCTGAAAGAGCTCTCCCTCCTTGTGGGAAAGGTGTAGCCTGTGTCTGAGGGTGTTACCCTACAGAGAGCGTCAGTCTGGTTATCTTCCCAGCCACAGTGTCATCTGTGCTGGGGTCTGAAAATCTGATGCCAGTGGGAGAGGAAGGCTGCTCCACACAGTGCAGAATCTGGGATCATGGTGGGATTGTGTTTATATTGTGTTTATTCCCCCTTTCCTTTTCTAAAGGAAATGCACACAATTATCAGCGTGAAGAAAATGCAATTTTTCAAAGGCAGGCTCTTGGAAAGTAAGAAACACTGAATTAGTGCTACCTGCTCAGCTTCTTGTTCAACTTCTTCCTGTTACAGTGAAGTCTTTAATTAAATACTCCTATGCCCTGTGTTGCACAGACTGCTCCCTCAAATGGTGTATGAGCAATAAGAGAGGATGGGGATGTAAGAAGAGCAAGATAGAAGGGAAGGAAAGCAGGAGAATCCCCCTGATTGTGTCCTCGCTCCTTGTCCCCAAAGCTAGGCATTGCTGCCTTGGTTTCTGCTAATTACTGGACTTTGTCCTTCAGGAGAAGACTGCCCAGCCAAACTGGCCAGCTGATGTCTCTGAAATAAAAGAAGAGGATGGGAGCGATGAGGAGGTGACAGGCGTGCAGGAGCTACCCTCAGAGCTGCCAGCTGCCGACCTGGCAGAGCACAACCCCGACGGGGCTGCGGGCGACGCGATGCCGGAGGATGCCTCAACATATGTCACGTCTCCGTACAAATGGGTGGTCGAAGCTGAGAACTATTTGTGCCCAACATCAGTGCCAGCCCTCAATGAAGCTCTGGACATGATAGAGTCTGTAAGGAACGAACTTTCGCTCCTCCTGGTGATATAGGGAGACTCTAGCACCTGATCCAAGGAGCCCTTTCACTCATGAACTTAGTGCTGTGGGTTTCCAGGGGAGGGATGGGTCTCTGTCTGGGTTGTGGCTTCCCACTGCCTCCTTTCCAGAAGGGGATTAGGCCTGCCCAGCTGGGCCGGTATTGCTCTGAGCCTGAAAATCCCCTGAGGTGCCCTTGGCCAAGGGCCCTCGTTGTGGGTGAGGGTGTTGTAGCTGGCAAACCTGGTCTTGAGTCCTCCTTTATCACACAGGGAATAGGAGTGTCCCCAGCTCTCCGCTTGCCTAATGGCTCATAGCGGTTTCCCTTCCTCTCCATCCTGTTGTGGGATGGGATAGGATGGGTTGAGAGCAGCCCAGGTCCACTGGTAGCCTGCAGGACAGATGCCCCTGCATTGGGGTGAGGCCACCTTTGGCTTTCAGTAGAGAGAGCCTCATGAAACTAAAAGTTCTGCTGTAGTAAAATTGTGCCGAGGTTCCCAGGGTGACCTAGGCATGCCAGGCAGAGAACCTGCCCAGAACTGGGAATCTGGGATGAATTTTGTTGGCAGTAGGACAAGGCTCTGCAAGGTGGGCCCTGCATGCAGACAAGTCTCTCTTTCAGAAAGTCTCAGTCCTGCGTGCCTGCTCTCACAGCCTGTGCTGCTGAGTCCATCCCCAGCTGCTGCAAGGGCAGCAGGGCTTTCACCTGTGTAGATTCCTTTAGATTAGCTTCCAGTTAAATATATAACCATGCTGCCTTTGACAGGAAGTGTCTCTGCAACCCCCACTCTGGCTAGGAGGTTTCTGAGCTGATGGTCTGTGAAACACCTGCCTTGCATGTGCGTGGCAGGACAGAGACTCCGTCCTCAAGGGCTTAATGGCCCCTCTGGGGGCTCCTAGAGGCCTGCCAATTCTTCGGGTGTGATGAGGTTGAGCTGTGCTGGGCATCTGATCACTGCAAGGGTCTGGTTATTTTTCAATCTGCTTTCAGGCGTGTGTTTTACAGCAGGGCCTGCCGGTACTTGTGTGCCTGGGACTGTGGTTTGGTGACAAACCGCGTTTTGTTTTGTCCCCTCCGTGTGCTGGTGCAGCTGTTTGTGCAGCTGTACTGTGACTCGAACCGGTCTGGCGTAAAGAAAGAAAACTGCTTTACACACAAACAAGAGCTTTCAGCTGGATCAGTTCCCTGCTCTGCTCTCAGCTGCGCTCACAGCAAAGGTGGGGAGGAGCGGGGGCTTGAGCTCTTCTTCTCCTCTGCCTGCGCATCGCTCAAAGTGCTCTGCTTTCCTTCCTGGGCTGTTCCTGATGGCTGCTCTTGTGTGCAGGACCCGGATGGGTGGTGTGACCTTAGCCAGTTCGACCTGCCCGAGGACCCTTCTGCCGGCAGCAGCAGCAGCAGCAACAGCCCCGTGAGGCAGACGCCCGGCAAGCCGGCCTCGTCCCTGCCCAACGTGACCGAGTACCGCCTGGACGGCCACACCATCTCCGACCTCAGCAGGAGCAGCAAGGGGGAGCTCATCCCCATCTCCCCGCACGCCGAGGCGAGCTTCGGCACGCCGCCCTCCGTGCTCAAGAGGCAGAAGAAGAGGAAGATCTCCCTCTCTCCTGTCACGGAGAACACCGCCAGCACCAGCCTTTCCTTCCTGGACTCCTGCAACAGCATGACACCCAAGAGCACCCCTGTGAAGACGCTGCCTTTCTCCCCGTCGCAGGTAGGGAGCAGTGGCAGAGGTCCCTCTGTGTCCCTTTGCTTGAGCGAGGTTGTGAACCACTAAGAATATCAGTGCTTTATCGCTTGCCTTGGTGCTGTGTGTTCCCACCACCCCTGCCAGCTTTCTGTTCCTGTTCCCCTGAACGAGGCAGTGCCCGTGCATGGGATATGTGCAAGGCTAAAACAAAGTGCAGACTCATCATCTTTGTTTCCATCCTCTACTGCTATAACCCCCACACGCATGTGCATACACATGATCTTGCAACATATGTCTTGCTGGAGCAGCACCATGGTGTTCAAGTCATGGGGTGCTTCATACATTTACATGATAAGGGTTCTTTCTGTAGATTGAATAATATCTGCTGCGTTGCTGTGTCCTCCAGACCGGTTCCTGCAGCCTACCCTGCTGTTTTCAACACTAGCTGAGTCCTCCAGCTGAGCCCTCCAGCGTTTCTGCTCTGTTTCTGCAGCCCTAGGTCATGTGTGGCCTCAGATGTGAGGCCAACAAGAACCAGGATTTGAGGACATGGCCTGAAACATGCAGTTCTGCAGTGTGTGAAGGCCTGAAATGCCTGGATTGAGCCTGAGAAAATTAAGTACATATCCTGTCTCTCAGACTCAACTCCAACCATTAGTGAATGTTATATAAACAGCTGTTCTTCCCTGACAGGGTCTTGGATATGAACCTTATTTCTTGTAGGAGTAAAGCTATGTCATTTATTAACTGTTCTGAAGTAAAACCCTAACAGAGAAAAGGCAGTTTGTGGTTTTCTCATGATTTAAGTTGAAGACAACTCAGTATAAAACTTGGCAGTTTGTACAGAGTCTAGATTATCATGTTGCTTGTACTTTCAGGTCTATTAATTTGAGTTGGAATAGATCTTCAGGTGAATTCACAGCATCATTCCTCCCCATATGCACCACTCTGGCCTTTTCAGTGGGACTGTAGTCCCACTAGCTGGTCCCTTACAGGAGGGCATTAGACTCCATAGGTGGTGAGGCAGCTTCCTGCAACTCTCATGTGTGTGCCCATAAACAAGGCTATATCCACAGTGGGAGTCATCCTAGGTCCTGTAGTAGGACAGACTCCCCTTAGGACACTCAGTGTTGGTAAGCTGGGAGGATTGTTCCTACACCATTTTTTTTCCCCATTATTTATGGAAAAGTGACAATTGTGATAACATGCTGGGAAAACTTAAGGCTAAGTGTGTTCTTCTCTTTCCTTCCTGGCCAGTTCTTAAACTTCTGGACCAAACAAGATACCTTGGAACTGGAGAACCCATCTCTGACCTCCACCCCTGTGTGCAGTCAAAAGGTGATTGTCACCACTCCTCTGCACAGGGACAAGACCCCACTGCTCCAGAAAAACTCAGCGTAAGTCCTTTCTTTCTCTTCTTCTTCCTCACTTGTCCCCACCTGGCAGTGTCTTTCCCCCATGGCATATTTTGCTACCTGGGCACTCCATTTGTCTGGTGGTTGTGTTGCGCTGCACTGTGAGCAGCAAATCATCCCCTTAAATTGCTGCTTAGATTGTGCTGAGGAAGCCAGCTGAGAGAAGTGCCTCAAACGCACAGGGCAAAGCTGTGAGTGCAGGCTTTTAAATTTGGGCAGCAGAACATGTGTCTCCCTAACACTACTAAGTGCCTTTTGCCTGGGCCAGGGCTGGGGGCATAAGCTCCTCTTGGATCCCCAAGGATGGATGGAATCGGTCACCTTTGCAGAGACGTCAGAGGCTGAGTTGCCTTCGGCAGCAGTCCCTGTCACACAGCTGTTTGTGGTCTAGGTTGGAGATGGGTTTGGGAGCTGATCTGAGCTAAGGATGCCTGCTGCAAAATCCCATCTGTCCTGTTCTTAGCTAGATAAGCTCTCCAGCCCAACTCCAGGGGAGCTTCCCCAGGACTTGTACTGGAAGGAGGACAGGTCTGGGAAGTTCCTTAAGCCAGTTTGCTCCCAAAAGGACATCTTGTTTCTGAGCTGCAGGTTGCAGTGCCCCATCTGCCTGGGGCTGCTGCCAAATGAGCACTATTGTGCTCAGCTGCTGGGTGTACTGTGGCCTTCTGTGCTCATCTTTATCTGCTTGGGAAACATCCCTGCACTGATCCCTCTGCCAGCAGGGAAGGGATTTGGTTTCCTCAGCAAGGGCTGTGCGGATCCATCCTTCTGGCTCTGGGTGCTCAGTTTTGTCTTGCCTGAAGGGCAGTCCAGGGTAGTGACCTGTACCAGACAAAACCTTGAGGAAGGTGGTCCAAACAGGGAGTACTTTGGTGGACCCGTCGCTGCAGCAGCACAACAATTTGGAAGGCTGGCTGTGCTGTTAAAAAAATGCCTTTAGTTTTGCCATTTTAGAAGGTGCCTGTTCACCTCATTGCTCTTGCTATGAGATACTTACCTCGGGTAATGAGAGAGCTTGGAAGGATGCAGGGTGGTTTTGTGGGTTATAGCATGTGCGATCCTCAGTCTTTCCTTCTCTCTGTTGCCAGGTTTGTCACACCAGATCAGAAGTATGTGGTGGATAACACTCCTCATACCCCTACGCCTTTCAAAAATGCCCTGGAGAAATATGGACCAATTAGGCCCCTGGTAGGTATTGGTGGAGCCTGCTCCTGCTGGTGCTTTGCTCCCTGGAACCCCTAGTGAATCCAAAGGGATATGGGATGGGCTGCAGCAGAGCTGTGAGCTGGGCAGGAGTAAGGTGGTTGGGATGGTAGTACTGGAGTGAGCTGGGAGGGATGAAGGGGACCTTATTATGAAGAATGTGCCATAATAAGTAGTCACAAGTCTCAACCATTCTGTAAACCATCTCTAAACATCAAAAACTGACTTTGGATTAGGCTGCAGTACTTGGCTGTTGGTAACCCAGAGGAAAAGCGAGCATACCATATAGTTGGGTCTCCCTGTGGAACTAGGGCTCTAGTATGGACATGGCTGGGTGCTGTGGGGATGGCAATTTTCAGTATCCACGGGCTTCTTTTTACCCTTGTCTCTTGAGGGTGCATCTGGAGTTGAGTCTCTTCATGCCTGGAGAACCTGTAAATCTGTGAGACTGACAGGCATTTTGTTTTTGAAATTCCTTTTCCTGCTGGGAAGCAAATACTTCCTCCTCACATCCATCTTCCATTAGAGTCTTATGCTCTATCCCTCGCCTCTTTGCTTCAGCCCCAGACCCCCCACCTGGAAGAAGACTTGAAAGAGGTGCTCCGAAGTGAAGCTGGCATTGAACTGATCATAGAAGATGATGTAAAGCCTGAGAAACAGAAAAGGAAACAAGGAGTGAGTGGATTCTGTGTCCAGCACCTGCTTTGGGGCTGCCCTGTGTTGCTGAAGGGTGTTTGCTGGTTGTATTTGTCCTGCTGCTGGTCCCAAAGCGCCTGTTGGGGTGTGTGGCTGCTGCTTTCTCATCAGTGGGGCTTCTTGTGTACCTGAGGTTCAGATGTGCTTGAAATTCTTCTGGCTGCATCCTGGTTTATGCTGATCTCAGTACCCGACTGGGAGGTGCTGCGTGTAGCTTACAGCAGGTGCCAGTGGCAGACTGGGACCATCTGTGGTGTGCTGGGCTTCCAAGAGGCTGTGGGCTGCTAGCCCCAATCTCTTGGCTCAGTTGCCGTTGGTAATGTGACCTTCTCTTCCTAATGTCACTTCTCTTCTGGCATCAAAAACCATCACGTCAGGAGGAGAGCAGCGAAGCTACCCTACCCTGTGGTAGAGGAAGTTGCAGCACCTCCTCTTCCTGAGGAGGTCCCTATCAGTTTCTATCAGCCCGGGGTGATGTGGACTTGGTGTGCACCGTGGGCACTTTGGTGACATTTGCTGAGCTGATTTGTGCTGACCCTTGTGTTTCTGTGTCCCCCAGCTGCGCAGGAGTCCCATCAAGAAGGTCAGGAAGTCTCTAGCCCTGGATATTTTGGATGAAGATACAAAGCAAAATATGCCTGCCCTCCCCAAGACCATCTGCTTCAAAAGAGCCCAGGTGAGGGGTGCTGGGTGAGGGCAGGGGTGGAGGTGACTGCAGCTTGTGCCAGAGATGAACTTGTTGAGCTCTCTTGGCGAAGATGCTCTGGGTAGGGATCCTGGCTGGATGGTTCTGTAATCCTTGTTCAGGATCCTCCAAAGCTGCCTTGGAGAGTGAGGAGCTGCAGGAAGAGAGCAGTTTTTAGAAGAAACCCTTGATCAGAGGGCAGCAAGATGGACTTGGTATTAAATACAAGCCACCACTTTCCTTTGTCTGGCTGCCCACAGAACCAGCTGCTCAGATTCTTGCTGCTCTCAAGCTTTGTATGTGGTTGAGGAGATCAGGAGCCTTTACAAAAGCCTTGAGCTTTCTGATACCAAAGCAAAGATCTCCCTCAAAGCAGAGCATGACACATTCCATTGCAACCACCCCACTTCTGCTTGCCTGACCACCTCTGGCTGGTTCAGAGAGTTGACCAGGCAGAGCACTAGCCTGAGGGGACAATGCTGACTTGTCTTCTACCAAGTTAACTCCCTGAATTGCATTGCCACAGGTGGGGGTGAGTCCTTGATGTGGCACAGGTGAGAGGGGAAATAAGTAGATAGCTCCCCTTTCACCAGGAGCTTTTCTGTACCCTCAAGCTGTGACAGTATTGCCAGGCAGCTGCACTGTGCCATGGCTCCCGCTGCTGTTCTGCCCTTCTGAACAGTCTGGCTGTGGTTTTCCACCCGTCACTGCTGCTTTTGTGTGCTGACATTCATGAGCCTGGGTCATCACTGTGTCACTTGATCACATTAAAACAAACAAACAAACAAAAGCCCAAAAAAGCATTTTTTTTTTTCTCTCTCTGCCTTTTTTACTTTGGCAACTTTAGCAACACAGGCACAGCTGAATCCCGAGTCCTGGCATGGTGTGGGGCTGCAAGTAGAAAATGCAGCCTGAAAGGCAAAGGGTCGGTGAAAAAGTTAACTTAAATTGCAGAAGAGGGTACAAATTCCCTTGTGGTTTCACCACTGCCTGGCAGTTTTTTGCCCTGTGAGATAGGGAAGAAGCCTTGTGCTCTCATCCACAGAGCAACCTGGCTGCCCTGCACAACACTGGGTGCAGATGAGAGAAATCCAGGGGGAGGCAGGAGTTGCTTGGGTCTAACGTGACAACCTGCGTGTCTTTTGGGCTAGTAAGCTGAGAAACCAAGCACAAAGTGGCTGCTGGAGCTTCACCACCTGCAGCTGCCTCTGAGCACTGTTGATGCAGGGCTGGATTTCTTTGCTGTGCCAGGTGTGCAGCACAAATTAACTTTTTGCTTATACAATTTCCTCTCTCTTTCCCACAGCCAGTGAATTTCCTGTCGAGATCCCTGACCCTCTCATCCTCGAGCAGGAAGAACGACAGTGGTTTGCTCAACAGAGCCTTCGTGCAAGTGCAGCCTGAGAAGATGTCCTACAGGAAAATGCCAAGCCATTTCAGACCACCAGCACCGGTAACCCCGCAGCCATTGCTCTCCCATCAGGAGCTTAGCTCCTGCAGCCCCTGTTCCTCCTCGGGAGGAAAAGAGGGGAGACAACCCTGGGGAAGCAAAATGTTCCTGTGGGGGTGTCCCAGTGCTGCCAGGGCTGGGTGCTCTCTTCGCATCGGGGTTTGGAGGTGCTCAGCCAGCAGGGTTGTCCCACAGCTCCTCCCCTTCTCCTTGCCAACCTGCTCTGCTGCTGAGGTTTGGAGCTGTGAAGCTGTTTGCCGTGTTTGGCCTTATTTCCTCATGGGAATTGCATCTTGTCGCAGCCCATGAGGGAATTTGGGACTTTTGAGCAGCAGTGAGGCAAACCTTCCTTCTCCCAGTAAGCACCCTGAGCATGGGCAGTTGGAGCTTCATCCTTGTTTCCCTGACCACAGCAGTCTGAGGTGCCACGAAAATGCCTGTCAAAAACATTCCCTCCCCTGGGATCTTCAGGCTGTTCTTGGGTTGTGGAGAGAGCAGTGGGGCAGAGAAAGCCCAGGTGGCTTCATGCTGCTCTCCACTGCTCTAGGGCTGGTGCAGAGCTCCAGGTGCCCCTGTGTTTATTCACCTTTCAAGGGAGCCCTGCTGAGATGGGTGTTTTTACAACTGTGCTGTGCTGGGGCTCCCTGCTGCTGCATCTGGGTTGTGCTGGGGTCTCAGAGCCTACAAATACTGTCTGTGTCTCTGGGATATGAATGCTTTCTTGCTCCAAGACAGCAGAGCTGCCTGTGGTGTTGCTGGCTCTGAGACGTTTGGTAGCAGCCTGGTGCTGCTGGCAGTGGCAGGTATTTATTAATGAAGCTCGTTTAGCTGTGGAGCTAAATTAGCTCTCCAGAAAGCCCTAGTTGTCAAGCTGTGGCCGTATGGAGCACTTCAGTGTTAGCAACCACTGCACCTTGAGCTTGGTTCTTTGCTGTTCATGCGAAGGGTGTTTGCAGTGCTGGGGGCTGTGTGTGTTCTGGTTGCATCTATTAGAGGATTCCATAGAGGATTTTCCCAGTCTGCCAGAGCACCTCATAGGAGCCCCTTCTACAAGCAGCGAGTGAAGCACTGGCTTTATTTATCCTGGGTAATAAAATTGCTTCTTAGATTTTTTTTTTTTTTTTTTGCTTGTTATTCTCTTTGCTCACCCATGTTTTGATGTAATATTTCAGTGTTGTAGCTCTCTCAGGAGGACATGTGCAGTAGCACTCTCAGCCCCTTCCTCTCCCTACCTTGGTGTAAGAGCGTTATCTTTTCTCTCCACAGATGACCAGAGCTTGGAAAGCCGTGGCGTGTGGTGGGACACGAGACCAGCTCTTCATGCAAGAAAAAGCTCGACAGTTCTTGGGCATGTTGAAACAGAGTCACACATCAAGGACTTTAATCTTATCATGAAGGATTATTCTGTTTTTTAATTTTTATTTTTATAAAACTTTTTATAAGTGGAGGGGAGGGAATCACACTGAAAAAAAGTATCCTCTGCCAGGCAATAGTGTTGGAGGATTATGTATTTTTTTCTCCCCTCTTTTCTGTTCCCAGGTAGATTTAAGTTTTAATAAATTGGGCTAACTGCTGGCTATAATATATGGGATGCAAGTTTTAAAATCTTGTGGAAAGGCAAATAATGGAGAGATGGAGAGTGCACACAGGGTATTTATCACTCTCTACAAGACCAAGATTCTCCAAAAGTAGAAGCACGGGACCATGGAATAACGTGTGAAATGGATGCTGGACTCTGACCTAACTGCCTGGATTTGGTGCTGGCTGCCCTGGCCCCTTGGAACTGCCTTTGTCAAGGTCCCCGTGTACCTCCTGTCTGCCACCGGGCAGCGGAGTTCCCCTCGCTCTGGGATGGGGAACGTGTGGGGCAGCTGTGGGCGATGCCGCCTACTGTCCGCGGTGCTGCATGGGGCGGCGGGCGCCTCTCCACGGGGCCCTGCTCTCTCTCTAAATAAACCATGGTGCTAACGACACCCTTGGTGCAGCCTTGGCTTGACTCCGGCCGGGATGTCGGGATACTCGGAATCGGTGCTGTTCCAGGTGGAGACACCTGCCAAACGGAGCCCTTGAGGGCAGCGTTTCAAGGCTCCTGGGAAGATGGACTGGGGGGGCTCCCTACTCCCACAGAGGTGCAGGCAGCCCCAGGGAGGTTAAACTAGTGATTTCTGGTGATTTCTGAGATACTGTGATCAGCTGATGAAGGGCAAAGTTACAGGGCTAGGTGTACAGGCAGGGAAGCTGGGATTACTCGGAAGGAAGGCTCAGTAGTTGGATTGGGCATTCAGGAACAGCCCTTGGAGCTGGGCCCAGCAGAGCCCTTGGTGGGACATGCTGGCCGCAGTGTCCGTGCGGGGAGGAGAGGCAGAGGAGGCTGCATAAATCTCATCAACTAAAAAGGTTGTGGCTTATGTGGAAAATACCCAGCTGAAAAACCCATGCTGACAAACTTGTTAATAAACCTTGGATCCTAGGAAATGAGGGAATTCTCGCAGCCGGGCTCGTTTTTCATTTCTACAAGCTCTGGGCCCGAGCAAAGCCGGGAAGTCGTTTTTATTCCTGTTTCTCGGTGCCGCAGTGTTTGCTTTGGAAACATGGCAGGGAGCACTTGTCTGCGAGCGGGGCTGGGGCTGCTTCAGTCACGTTGCTGCTCTAAGAGAAAGTCGTAAAACTGCCCTTCTCCGTTTGGCTTTGGGAAGGAAGGAGGCCTCCGTGCACCTCCTAGGGTGCTTTTTTCCCCCCTCTTTGCAGTAGGACAGGGGCTGCTGGCTGAAATCCCAGAGCGCTGAGCTCCCTGCCTGGGATGTGCCCTGGTTTCCTGCTGTCCCATGGCTATTCCAGAGCAGGCACAGGGGCCTGGAGCAAGGAGACCAAGGGGGAGCCATGTTCATGGGTGGAGGAGATGCCTGATGCAGAGCTTGGAAACCTCTCTGAACACTGTGGATGTTCCCAAGGAGCAGGCGAGCGGAATTTTTGGGCTGGATGCCTGAATCGGGTCTCTCCCTCCCACACTGACGTGAGCCGAGTCCTGGGCAGCGCTGCCAGCCCGAGCAGCAGGATGCACCAGCGCGCGGTCCCGGCCCATATGGTTCTGAGCTGGCCCTCAATTAAAGGCTTACGAGCCCGGGAGGTATTAACTGCTCCTCTAATGCTGCGACCGCAGTGCGAGCCGCGTGGCCTGCACTGCTCTTGGCTTATTAACAGAGATCAAGGTGCGGAAAAGCACCGAGGAGAACGAGCAAGCGGAGCGGGGTTAGGGAGCAAAAAGACAATCAGCTTTTAATGGAAAAAGGAGCTCTTGGGTGGGCAGAGAAACCCCCTCCCATGGCCGGGCTTGCTACACTGGTGCCAAAACAGCCCTTTGCTTCCAACTGGGACAAACTCTGGGATAAAAAAGGAAGAAAACACAAATATTGGGGTGAGAAGACGCCCAAGATAGGGCTGGGTGTGCAGCGTGGGGTGGCTGCCTGTGCTGGCCCCACGTGCACCCTTGTACATCAAGCAGTTGCAAGGCAAGAACCTTGTAAAATCTCCCACCTTTTGCTTTTGACACTAACTGGGGGGTTTTAGAGGTTTAGGAATTTAAAAGGACAAGTTTAGGCTGATAGATACACCCTGGGGCTTAACTGAGCAGCTCCTGAGGCTGCTCGTGCTCAGTGCTGGCTGCGGCCGGGAGATGGATGGTGTCTGGGAACTTCCATTTTTCCTTTTTTTTCCTTTTATTTCTTTTTTTCCTCTCCATACTGCTGGAACGAGGAGAGTGCAATTCCTCATCCCAACCAGTGCAGAAGAATAAAAGATTAAAAAATGGTCCGAGATCCGGCAAAACATTTGGCTGTGGGAATGGGAGGTTTCTGTGTGTGGAAATGAATGTTTCTGTTTGGAAAGCATTAGAGAGAAACGCCAGAGAACTGAAGCCTCCTGCTTGGGAAGGAGCAAGCGGAGGAACCTGGGGACATTCTCCTGGGGGGACACACGCTATGGGGTAACCCCATGTGCTTGTGGGGCACTTAAATATGGTGTTCCAGCACAAGTGCTAGAAGCAGCATCATGAGATGCCTTTGTCTGGGGTGACTATTAGTGTAAAACCACCTCTATCAAATTAAAATCTGCAGCTGCAGCGCCGAGCACCTTATCTGCGACGGTGCAGCAGGTAGCGGGCGCCAACATCTGCGCTGCATCTGCTCTGAAGGGCCTGATAAGAGCAGGGGGCAAAGAAAAAAATGATAGTTTTAGATGCAGTTCGGCTGATGCACTTGTTTGCTCCCCGTGTTAGTGTAAATTAGGTTTTGAATTAAGCCGAAACAGGCACGGTTAATGTCTAAATCTGCCGTTTCTCAGGCCGAGCAGAGACTGCAAACACAAAATCGATATTTCCCCTCATCGTTGTCATGTTTTCTTTATGGATTAATTTCTGCCCGGTGATCCCTGTAGCACAGGGTCTCCAGAGCCCCATTCCCTTGGTAGGATCCTGCCCTGGACGTGGCAGCCGCAGAGCCAGGTGTCTCCTATGGGAATATCCCCTTGGAGGGGAGCGGGCTGTCCCGTGGGGACCCTCTCACTGCTTGGACCTCCTTTCTGCCGCTTGAGCCTCTCTTGTATAAAGCTCCAACCTCAGGGGGATGAAAACGCTCCTTTCCCTGCACGGGGGGAACGGCCCTTGCTCCCCGCTCCTGGTGGGATGCATCTTTGTGGGGAGCTCCACACAGGACAGGGTTGGGCTCCTGCATGTGTTTTATCTGCTCTCTTGTTCTCGGCTGCTGCCGCTAAGCGGGAGTGTTGCCACACGGCAGAGCCGCTCGGCCCCTTCTCCTGCTCCTTCCCAGGGAGCAGCAGGAAAACCTGGAGGAACGTTCTGCATTGGGCACCCGTTAGCACAGCTGGTGCTCCTGGAAGGTGCTCCCAGCTCCCGGGAACGGAGACATCCCTGACTGTGGGCACAGGGACCGCGGCAATCGGCAGCGCCTGGATCCCGTGTGGAGCGAGCGCTTCCTCACGGGAAGCTCTGCTGGGCCGAGGGAGGGAGGCGGATGCAGGTGTCTCGTTCCCTGGGAGCATCCCCAGTGTGGGATGAAGGAGCAGCAGCAACGCCGTCTCCAGCTGCACCGTGAGCTCGGTCCGGCTCTGCGGGAGTTTGGTGCAGCGAGGACAAAGTCACCAACTCTCTGTTTACCTGTGTTTAACCCTACCACGCTCTCGGGGGGTTATTTTGTGCTAAAGGAGAGAGCGACCTGGAGTTTAGAGACTTTGATGAATAAAATATGATCCAACTCAATGAGTGGACCCAAAGAGATTGATTTGCCCCTAGGGCATAGGGAGCCGCGTGGAGCAGAGGTGCTAACGAAGGGCTGGGTGATGCCCAGGAGGACGCAGCTCAGCTGAGCATGGCCAGCTCATCACAGCCTAGGGGAGCTCTGCGAGATGCAGCTCAGACATGGCTGGGCTTGGGTAGCTCAGGTTGATTAAATTGGGATGTAATTTAGCTCTTTTACCAGCTAAGACTCCAGTGCCTTTGCCTATGCAGTGCAGATAACCCTGTGTGTGAGTGCTCAGCCTTTCCTTCAAAGGGCTTTGGGATCTATGGGTGCAAAGATGCTTGTCTATGGCTTGCTTGAGTTAGAGTTGTGAGTTTTCTTTAAAAATGTGTTCTGTTTTCAGTTTCTTACTTCATTTCAAATGTCATCATTTTCTCTTCTTCTTCCAGGGCCACCCAGGGACTTTATACACAGAATTGGAATGAGCTGCAAAAGGGATAAAGATCATTCGAAGGAACCTTGAAAGAATTGTCTGAGCTCAACGAAATGAAGATTAAAAATAAAATAGGTAGGTGAAGCATAGAAGTTGGCACGTACATCTCATAAATACTTGTCCACAAAACCCTGTGCTCTTCCCACCATGCATTTTGTCTTAAAATCCATGAGGGAAGGAGCTGCTGTGCCTGTCTCACAAATGGGTAAATGGGAGCACAGACTGAGGGTGGTAAAATCCAGCAGATTAGAGAATCTGCCAGCATGCTGTTAAACACATTTGTGCCTCTCCTTCCCTGTGTGGAAGCTGTAAAGATGCGCTCTGCTGTGGGCTATTTCCAAATTGGCACGTGTTACCTGAAGGATATTGTTAGAAATGCTCTACCCGTGCCCAGATCTGAGCTTTGTAGGGCAGCTGGAGGTGATCCGAGTCCGTCTCTTGGCTGGCCATGAGCTGAGCTCTTGGACACAGCACGTCCCGTTCCCGTGTGCTGGCGGTGGCTCTGTGCTCGGTGGTGGGGTGGGCCCGGCGTTGGGCCGCTGCAGAGCGCGTGGGACCTGCCGCGGGGATGACGGTGACTCATGAGTCACACGACGAGCGCGGCTGGGGGAGCAAAGCTCTAGGGATGGCTCAGTGCGAGTGAGCATCGTCTCCAACGCTAACGACTGCATCAGCTCCAGCTCCTGGGGGAGGTGAGCTTGGAGGGGGAGAAAAGAGTCTTAACCCTTTGCTGCTTTCGTATGCAGCCTCCTGGTGCGTTCACTGCGTGTGTGAAGCCGAGGGCTGTGGTCATCACTGCTGCCCTGAGCGAGGGTTTTTGACGGTCAGTTCTGGGAGGCTGTTCTTTATGGGTCTGAGAGCTGCACCTGGCTTGCTGTTGATCTCAGGACCTTCCCTTTCACACCAGCACAGCCCAGCATGGGACTTCATGAGGTATGTGAGAACCTGCTAGGTTATGCTCTAAGGACCTGGCTCTCAGTTCTCCACCACTCGTTGCTTTGGTTCATTCTTATTGCTCCAATTTCTTCCTGTCTCGACGACAATACTGCTCTAAAATGCCTTCTTCCAGGCTGGCATCTGCATGGTGAAGCCCAAGCAGAAGAGCACTGGA
This sequence comes from Crypturellus tataupa, assembly GCA_034781795.1. NCBI lineage: Eukaryota > Metazoa > Chordata > Aves > Tinamiformes > Tinamidae > Crypturellus > Crypturellus tataupa. Next base: position 6,105,314 of record JAWLRI010000180.1, read on the forward strand.
CCCCAACACCTCTCACCCCACATCAAGGTTCAGCAAAGCTGATATCTCATTGCTGGAGACCAGCGAGCAGCTCAGGCTGCTCTGCCAAGGTCTCCCCAGACCCTCCTTGCTGGTTCTGCCTCTGCTGATAGCTGACAGAGCAGGTAGCTGAGTTCAGACTTTGAACTATCATGATTTGACCAATGTTTTAGCTTTGGAAACAGCATTTTATTGTCCCCTGGTGCACGTGCACGTAGATACATCCCTACTGAAAGCTGCAGTTCAGAGCGGACGTGCTGCCTCTGAGTGGGAGGGCAGCAGGAGCTCTGCATGCATTTGCTCTCTATAGGCAAGAGAGGCAGACAGAGATCTGAGCCTTGGATAGACACAGGTCTGGGAGCTCATCTGCTAATGGTTCATTCCTTGGGGCTTTCTGAGACCCAGATGGGCATGTTCTGGCAGCTGTGTATTATGCCAATACTTTCTTTACCCGGGTAATTTTATCTGTTACACGTTGCTGATGGATCTGGAACTCAATCAGTTGCACAATGGTAACTTACTGCCTGGCAGCTGAAGCGAGTCATCAGTCCATCCTGGATTTATGTTGTGTGATGCATAGGAGAAGGCAGCAAGAGCCTGCTCCTTCGCTGTCCAACCACATGTGAAAAGACGAAGGACTGTGGAATGCCAAGGAGATCCAACCCTGCAACATGTTGGCTCTTGACTGCGCAGAGGCTACAACTTGCAAGGGTTGGGCTAGGGCTGTTCACTAGTTTATTTCCCATTTGTTGATTTTTTTTTTTTTTTTTTTTTTTCTTTTAAGCTTGCCTTAAGATGTTGGACTGTGGACATCAGTGGTTGGTGGGATGTCCTTGGGGAGGACTTGCCCCTTACATGGAGGGCAAACCGTTGTGGTCCCAACTGTGCAGGTCCTCCCAGAGCAATTTGCTTCATTGAGTTGGAGGCAAGGGATCCAGACAGTATTTATGTCAGGGGAAAACAAATAGTTAAATAAGCATAGAATGTGAGTGTATCCGTTGATTCTCTTGAGGACTGTCTGTTGAAACAAGGTTAGGGGCAACAAATTCTGGTTTTGCTTTGTAAATAAAATTCATGCTTTGTCTGGGCTGGTTTTCTTGGAGGATCCTCTGGCTGCTGAAATGTTAGGTTTCTGACCTCTCTGTCATCAGGAGCAAGCTATAATTAAACATGAAACTTCCCCAGTCTCTATCCCTTATTTTTAAAATTCTAACTGGAGATTTCTATTGATGCCCGTCTAGTTCTGGGCTGACTGCTTACCTCTCCTGCTCTCAGGGCCCTGGCCATGGGACAAGGGCCATGCCAGGACATCCAAATGATTCTGGAAGGTGGAGGTGAATAAAAGCCGGGGTAGCTATTGAGAACATAACAAAATAACTCAATAAGGACAAAAGTCTCCAACTCTGCATCAGGCAGTAAAAACTAGGAAGGCAAAACTGCTGTTTCTATGGAGGTTCTCTCATGGGTTCTCCTCACGTAGATGGAATAAAGAAAAAGCAAAATCCATTTTGGGCTTCACTGCTCAGGAGTCAACTAACTTTCTCCTTTCCATGTTCCTGTCTTTGCAAGGCACAATTCAGTTGAGATCTAACGTGTAGGGCTCTCAAAAGGATCTTGAGGAAAGTGCATGGACAGCCTATACATGGATTAAAGTCTTCGTAGCTCAGTTATGAGCTGTGCCCCTGGTACTGTGCACCTGGGACCAGCATTTGGCTTCAGGGAGTTTGTCAGGCAGTGTTTGTATCACCCAAACCATCAATAAAGTCTAAAAGCTCTGCTGAGGTTACCACAATTCCTCTCCATCATTTAGGGCTTGCTTCTGCCCACACTCGCTTCTGAATGATCATAAGTTGCTTCTATAATTAAGCTTACTGCAGGCTTGCTATGGTGACATGGTGTCTTGTGCTGTGTCTGAGGCTGTAGCCAAGCTGGAATTTTGCTACAAAGAAAATTTTGCTGATTTTGGGCAGGTGCTGAAGGCTCAGAGGGAGTGAAATCCTCCTGCAGTCATTCTGTCACACTGCTTGGAGCAGTGTCACAGTGGATGTGCAGAGCTTAATAACATGATCATCTTTCTTTCTACTTGTTCTAATTAATAATGATGTGTCAACAATTTCCAGGCTTTTATGATTAACACCAGGTTTAGAAGAAGATCATAACCGTGTCTGAGCTGCAGTGCACAGATGTAGGCAGACAGACTGCAATAAATGTTAGATGATCTAGGTTTTGTGGATTGTTTTTTTAAGTGTTTATTTCCTGGTTATGAAGGTTACAGACTTAATCCTCTTTTCTTCCCACCTGCCCCAACTGATCCTATCTAATTCAGGAGAGAACAAGGACGTTTGCTTTATCAGATGACTGACTGCTTTGCGGTGAGATTGCCTGTCCCTCTAAACTTCATGTTATTTTATAAATCATCTCCTTGACGTGTTTTAAGGGGGACCTGGAAGCTGAGGTGTTGGTGGCTCTGACGTTCAGATCCGTGGAGCTTGACATGGAGCAGGGGCTGTCTGGGCACCCGGGTGGCTCTTAAGGAAACCCTTCATGTACCAGTGATTTCTCCCAGAGCAGATCGTGACAGGCTGTGGGTGCCACTGCTGTGCAAACGCTTTTCCAGAATCAGAGATTGAGCCTCAAAACTCTGTTGTTTGGTGCCAAATGCTTTCATAGGCTTCAGATTCTATAGGCATACTCATGGCTATAGCAAATGTCTACATGGAGCTCCCTGCTTTCCAGAGGTATCCACCCGCTTTTTGTGGTCTCATATAGCCCCTCTCAGAAGGTGGAAGAGGCAGAGGGCTAGGGAGGGCTCATGAGGTAGTTTGTAAGGACGGCTGGGATGCTCTTCTACATCCTGGACCATATTTAATAGTACCAATGAGCCATTTTGCACTGTCAAAGATGATGATGATGGAGATCAAAGGAATGGGAGGTCTTCAGTGTCCTTTATCCATAGAATCAGTATGGATGGGAAAGACCTTCAAGATTGAGTCCAAATGTAAACTCTTCAATACCATACCTGCTAAACTATGTCTTTAAGTGTCTTATCTACGCATTTCTTGAACACTATCAGGGAGGGTGACTCCACCACTTTCCAAGTTGAAGATAACCGTTCAGCTTCCAAATATCAGAGAACCCCTTGAAGATGGCTCCCCTGCTCTTCCATTCCCCCCTCTTTACCATCTGCTTTTCTCTCTTCCTTGGAATAACATCAACCTCAGCGACATAAGGATAATCTTTTTGACAGGGGTTCTGCCAGCTGAGCCCCTCTCAGAAAGCTCCTTTCTGCTCCTCCAGCCGGGACCACCTGCCTGTCTGAAACTGGAGCTTTTTTTCCTCCCTCTGTGTGAAGAAGACCCCAGAGCGATGAAGCACAGGCTGGGGCACGGTTTGGGTCCCCGGGTGGTGGCAATGGCCTGCCTGGCTGCTGGCCTTCCTGCTGAGCGAGCCGGCTCTGTGGTGCGCCGTGCTGGATACTGATGGGGCAATCAGCGCATGAGCTGCTAATTAAAATATAAGCACACTGCAGTGAGAAGGTACTTGTGCAGCGGACCTTTAAATGCTCCATTTGCACAGCTGATGAGAGGGGGTTAATATGTCTACAGTGACTCGGGACTTTCTGCATGGAAACCCGTGGGTTTCCATCATCCTTGTGACCCTGTGCACCCATAAAGGAGGTTCTGCTGCCACCAGGGTCCATCCCAGGGGCTCCTGCCCCTGCAGCAGAGCTGGAGTTAAGGTCTACAGTTGTGTCTCAAGGAGTGGATTGTCACATGCAGGGCATCAGTGTCTTTTTTTTTATTTACTGAAGGAGAGATCTTCTAATTGCTGTGTATTAAGCGGCTGCCCGTGGCCATTGGTTAACCCAATGAGTTGGCCGGCATGGGCCAAGCATTGATTCTAGTGTCTGGTCACAATGTCTCTTTTTACCCCAATAAACTTGCTCATGGACCAGCTGGTGAATGGGCCTTTCATGGTAGAGGAGGGTATCTCCAACCCAATGAATCCATGTCGGGATGTGGTGAACTGGCAGCCAAGCGGATCCAGCCAAAGACATAAACCTGTCCAAAGACACAAACAACATCGTGCCCCAAAGTCCTGCTTTTGACAACGTCCTGTGTTGTTGATTAAGCACTGGTGCTCCATAAAGCAGTGTAATAGCATGGACCTGGCTGCCAAAGGAAGCCACCAAAGAGCCACCTTTTTTCTGCTTCTGATCCTCAAGGGTGAGAATAAAAGTTTAGAATTGAGCTGGAATTCATTTGTATAATAATGTTTTTTGACGACTCACAAAGGTTATTTTATGATTAGTCGTCTAATTACAAAATGGCCAGCGACTCCGTCTTATCCAAATCTGCATCAGCTAAATTATGAAATGCCCTTGTTCTATGCAAATGCGGGAAATATTGCTTCCCTAACCTCCCAACCTCGCTGTCTGTCAAAACGTCTGGCACGGAGCATAAATCTTAGGGCAGTGCCAGAGTTTGATTCAGCTGTGAATAAAATGGGATGAATTAATTCTGCAATAGCATCCGGCACGCGGCGAGGAGTGGGGAGCGCTGCTGGAGCTTGATGGGGCTGCCCCATCCTGGTGGAATTGCTGGGTACCTGGATGAGTCCGGAGGAGCCCCTGGGTGATACCCCGGTGCTCCGATGGGGATAGCGCTGGAGAAGGAGCTGCGGCTGATGTAACTTTGGAAATTTGGGGGAAAAATATGCCACGGGTATAAAGGGAGCATCAGAGCAGAGCACAGTGGTCACAGCATGGTGCATCTGACCCTTAGCTCTCTCCCTCGTCAGTCTAGAGTGTAACTAGTCATATTTATCACTGTGATGGGAGAAGTCTCAATATGGCCCTTTTTTATGTTATTTTGAAGGTCTACGCTCTAGTTACTAAGAAAGAGTATCTGGAAATACTTGTGTGTTGGAGAGGGAGAAAGCAAGTGCGTGAGCAGAGACCTGTGTTCAGACCTGTGTTCATGGAGATGCTGAGAGCTGCCATATTCCTGGAACTGATATCCAGGGAGCTTTTCCATACTCATAAGTACGGAAACTCATAAGTGTATCCCAAGACTCAGCTGTAGCTGGCATGGAAATACTTAAAGACACTGAGTTTATGTATATACCCCTTTTTTGCTTGGAAAAAGATGCAAGTTCACAGTACTGTATATATATATAAAATATATATTTCCTATTGACAAATAAATGAGGCAAAAGAAATAGTTAATTCAGACTTCTGGTTAAAACCCTCTAAAATTGAACTTCTCAGCTACTCTGGGGAGAGGACTTTCCCTCCCCGCAGAGGGAAACCCTGAAATAAAGTAGTGCAAGGCAGCTGGTTCCTGCAGAGCAGACCCCTCTCCGGGTCCTGCTTCCATGCCTTCTGCCTGCCAGCTTCAGATCACTCCTTCAGATAACTTTTAATTAGCGCTGGGTGCTTTTTCTTTTAATGACATGAAGGGGGTTCTGCCATTTGAATCTTAGTGTGTGAAACAGCAACTTAAATACATATATTTAATTTGGGGATTAGTTATTACATAACAGCCTGGTGCTAATATTAAAACTTTAATACAATATAAATGTCAGAATGTGTCATAAAGATAAAATCAAAATAAAATGTATTTACCTCATTATTTTGCTTACAACAGCAAAAGATTTTCAAGTCAAAGCAGATTTCCTTCCTCTTTCCAGCCTCAGTTCCATTTATTTATTTATTTGTTTTTGTTCTACTGGAAATCCTTCCACTAAAACGTTTTCTCCTGTGGTTTCCAGCTCGCGTGGTGCTGATGCGCGGGGCAGCCTCGGGAGCTCCTGTCTCCCGTCTGGATCGTTCCGCCTCTGCCCCCTCACCTGTCCCCAGGACCCCTCCGTGTTTGCAGCCCGAGCGGCGGGTTACCAGCTGGGGAACCCCCTGGGACGCCCTTGCTACCGCTGCCCCTGCCCCGGCTGGGCTCTCGGTGGCCTCGACCGTGACACCTGCAGTGACATTCGTGATGGCCCATGGCCAGGGACTAGAAATCAAGCACGCTGCTCTGTATTTCCTGCCTTTCACTTTAATCTTCATATCCATCTCTCTCCTTTTGAAACGGGAGCAGATGAAAGCGCGTGCCACTCGCATCAAACTCTTTCCACGCGCCGTAAAGGGGAAGTATTTTTTTGCTTTATGGTTTGCTTTGAAAGAAACGCTGGCAAAATGAGCTAGGAAGGCAGAAAAAGAGAGCCTGGTTAGTTTAGCAGCATTTACAGCATCAGAAATTTGCACTCCAAAGTAATTCCGATGTGGACACTTGTAAAGACCACGTGCAACCGCAGTGCCGCGCCACGCTCATGCTCCCCTCTGCCTGCCCGGACGGCTGCAAACTGCCCCAAATCACCCCTTCTCCTTGAAACAAGTCGCAGGGCTCCTCTGGTGCAAGCAGGAGCATCGTGTGCCTTTTGCTGTGTAGGCGTTGCGATAACCTGGGGTTTGGGTTGACCCGTGCAAGGTTGGCCACTCGCTGCCTTTCTAAATGAGCGCCAAGCTCGCCCGCATCCGTGCCCAGAGCACGGGGCTAGAAATGGAGCAGCAGTCACTGTGTCCCGTGCGATGCACCAGATAATGTGCAGTGCCTTAGCTTGAGGATTAGCTGTGATTTCCATTTCCAGAGCTGGTTGATCTTCCTTGGGATGTGCTCTGCTGCTCAGAATGATGCTGGGCAGATGCTTCATGTAGTTTCAAATCAAGTTGAGGTGTTGGTTGCTACCCAGCCCGAGGAACCGGGGCTCATGTACTAGCTGCTCTAGTGCCTCTGTGCCACATGCTCTGGGTGTCCCTGCTTGAGCAGAGAGGTTGGACTAGATGGTCTCTAGAGGTTCCTTCCAACCTCAACCATTCTGAGATTCTGTGCCGATGCCTCTGCTGCTACCAGTTTATTTCGGCGCTGATGTTGGTAATGTCTAGGTGGCCCCATCCGTGCTGGCTAAGGAAAGTCTGGGAAAAGCCCTATAATTGGGGTGTGGGGGAGCGTGGGGAGCTCCCTGGTGGGGTCCATGGTGGGGACAAGATGTAGTGACCACCCGCCCACTGCATTACCCAGCGCTGCTCCCCGTGAGGCTCCCCGTGATGCTGCTTCGCTGCCATCGGTGCAGACGCAGCATCTCCAGCACAAGCCGATGCCTCGGGGGTGGCGGCTGCTGAGCTGATGAGAAATCTGCCTTTAAATTGGAGGAATTTGTAAGTGCGGCGTGCTGGATTTGTAGGGAAACGCTATTGAGCTGTTGTGCTATTGATTTAGGCATTTGCTTGGGGTTTGCAGTCTCTCTCCTCTTCCTTTTGTTTGGTTTGGGGCTCTGCTGGTGAGTATTGACAGAAGCTCTTCAATTATTTCCAAGAGAAGGAGGCAGCGTCAGCGCGGCCGCTGCGGAGCACGTCCCAGCGGGAAGGGCTCGGAGCAGCGGGATGAAACCCGTTCCCACCGCCCTGACACGGCACAGCCGGGACATCGGCAGAGAAATCTGCTCTTCTCCTCCTCCCTCTGCCTTGCGGGGGACGGAGGACTTGTGCAGAAACCTCTTCCCAGCATCAGGGGAACAGGTTGCCTCAGGGGAACACAGCACTTGAAGGGGAGGCGGTTTTAGGAAACTTCCCACTTTTTGTACCTCTCGGACCACCTCTTAGAGGTGACTGATGCCCCAGATTGAGTTGCTAAGGGAGATGGGGAGAAACAGCGATGGGTGATGACACAGTATATGCACTGTGTTCTGCATGGCAAACCTCGCTGGCCCCTCTGCTCTTTTTAATTCTGGTGCTCATTGTGGCTGTGGTTCCTCTCGCCTTCGATTGGAGCATCTGGTCTGCTTGAATCCTGCTTGTGGCAGTGTGTTGCAGAGGTTAGTGACACATTATGTGAAATAGCATCAAATTATAAAAGAAAAGAAACTTCCCAATGCCATTTTAACCTCTACTGGATGTACTGGCCAGGCTGGCTGCATGCAATGCCATGGAGGGGACCTGATTGCAGGGACTTGCAATGTGCCTGCTCATTAGCTAAGCAAGGTGCAGGAGCTGCAACATCTGCCCTTCACCCGATTATTATTAATTATTATTTTTTTTCCATTTTGGATTGAGCTTCTTTCTACCTCCTGATTGTCGGTGCAGGCTGGTGGGTGGGAAGCATCCATGCAGATTGGGAGATTTGGGGAGTTGGTAGCAGCAGGGATTTGGAGAGGTTTGTTAACTCAGCAGACAGAGGAAATCCTGGGCGGATGCGGTGGGGAATTTGGGACATATCGGCCACCGAGTGCATCCAGCGTCCCTGGAAAGCTGCCAGGTTGTAACTGTCCCCTTCCTGCCTGGCTCAAGCCTCGGCAGGGGGTGACGGAGCATCCTCAACTCGCTCCCTCCGGTCCCTCCAGGGTGTGGAGCAGGGCTGCAGCGAGCCCTCCCGGATCGAACGCCGCTATCGATCGCGGATTTGATTCCTGCTGTTTTATTTACCTGTTCGGTAATCGTTTGCTTAATAAAACCCTGCGACGCTGATCACCAAGGCGCAGAGCTGTTTGATTTCCAATCCCTTCCCCAGCTCCAAAGTCACCGGAGCTCCGGTGCTTCCTTGAAGGACGGGGGGGGGCGGCAGCCCGTTCGCAGCAGCAGTACCTCATTAGTGCCCCGGAATAGGCATAAAAACTTGCAGAAAAAGCATAAAAACTCTGCAGCTCCATGATGCGCTGATGCATCTAGGTGGGCAAAGGGCTTCCCAGCTCACTGCTCATCTAAACACAAAAATAGACCTTAAGCCGAAGTGTTTCAAGGTGAGAAAGGCAATTTTTCCCCTTTTTTTGTTTTCTGCATTTGTACAGCACCCAGCACACCAGGTCCCTGCCTCTGGGACCCGTAGGCCAGCCAGCTACAGAAATACAGGACAACATTAATAACAGCAAGCAAGCGCGGAGCTCGCCAGCCGCGCGCTGGCTTCCCACGCTGCGGGTTGTCAGGAAGTGACAATTGTGCAGCAGCCTCCGCGCAAGATTAGAAAGTGTTTGGAAATTGTCCCCTTGAGTCTTTAACTAAGAGCGGACAGTATGCAAATACAGTTAGTTAATCATGGCAAAATAGGACAAGGTTCCTAGGGACGGCAGGCGGTTTTATTCTTTCAGCAGGCTCCTTGCTCTTAAATACGGTTAAGAGAACTCCGTAGTTTTGGAAAAGAGAATAAAAAATATCAAAGTGAAGGGTGAGCGTTGTGCTTGGTGGGCACAACTGGAGACCTTGGTCTTGCTGGGGCGGTGGCAGCAGGGACCGCGTGGCTGTGTCGAGCCTCGTCACACGGTGTCATTGGGGTGACTGCTTGGGTTTGCACCTGCTGTGGGGCTGTAGCCGCTGCTCCAGGTCTGTGGGAGTTGGGATGAGTTCGGAGCAAGGAGCGTTGATTCCTGTGTTGTGTGCTGGGCCCTGCCATGGGAGGGGAGAAGCAGGTCTAGACACCCCTGGGCTCTACCAAAGTCAAACGTTGAGTATTTTTCATCAGTCTTTTTGTTTCCCTGGAATTTCTATCAGTGCAAAATGTCCGTGTTCATCATTTTTAGTCTAATCTGGGCTGAGAACGCAACGCTGAAATATTCCTGTGACCTGCGGCGGTGTTTAGCTGGTGCTATTAATACCTCTGCATGCACATTAATAGCCGGGCTGCTTTCTGAGGCTCCGTCACTGCCGCTGCCCCGTGGCCACACAGCACCCTGTCACCACTGCCCGGGCAGCGCCACGGTGTCTGGGGAGGTGCTCGAGGGGAGCGTGACCGGGCGGCAGTGAGGGACGCTCGGGATACCCGGGATGTGCGGGATACCCGGGATGCGCATGTCCCTGTGACCCTGGGAAACAGCAGCTATGTGACGGGTCAGCATCATCTGGGGGCGATTCGGCCTCTGTTTCCGCATCCAGGGGATCGTCATGACCCGAGAGCCGCCAGGACCAAGACGAGTCCTCTCGGCACCCAGCAAAGTACTTGGCCGCTTTGGTCGGGCTCCCGCCTCTAGATGGCACTGACCCCACACGCACAGCTAGCAAAGCAGGACAGCTCCGGGATTTTTATTTATTTATTTTATTTTTTCACCCCTTCTTTTGGGTTGTTTTTGTTGTGGAGCAAATTTGGAAGCCCATAATAATGGATTTTTGGTTTCAGAAACAAGCTGCTGATTACGGAGAGAGCAAGGAGCGTCATGTGGCCCCGCACTCCTGCAGCCCCGGCCGGCCTGACCAAGGGGCTCCCTCCACTTGGGTGCTGCTGTGAAGGCAATGCACGAGCAGAACGGGAAAATTCCCTTTCCTGCTGGCTATGGAGGAGAAGATCCCCCGGTGCGGGTCGGACGGGTGCAGGTGGATTGCAGCTCTGGGTACAAGGAACTGGGGCTCCCTCGCTGCCTGTGGATGTGCCCTGCGTTGGAAGGGAATCAGGGTCAGGGTGACAACGGGAAGGTGTTAATTCAAATTAACACTACTGTGACCAAGCCTGTGGTGTCCCAAAGGGAAAACCTCCAACAAAATAGGTGGGAGACTCTTGGGAAAGGAGGCACCTCCCTGGGGTAACGGGAGCAGGACACCCCTGCTGCCAGCTGGCAGCGCAGCTGTGGCAAACAGCTGGAATCGAAATCAGCTGCAATTGCGGCCGTGTCACCTCTCTGGAGCTGCAGATATGCGGGGGGACCGCGGGGGACAGGCAGGTTTTGTGCTGTAGGTTCTGCCTGGGCCCCGCTCGGGAATCTGGCCATCCTTGGAGGGAAGCAATGCTGTGGGAGAGAGCGCCTCTCCGCAGGGAGCACCGTGGTGGGGAGGACTGTGCACAAAGTGCTCAGAAACACAGCATTCAGACCACTATCTAGGCCATGTGGCTTGGCAGCCGTCTGCGGAGGAGCTGGAGCCCCATGCGGGAGGAAGGAGGCTGGTTAATGAACCTGCCAGGACCCAGAGTGTGGTTCTGTGCTGCTCATGCCACCGCTCTCTATCCCCTTTCCTTCATCTATCCAATCCAAATTGACTGTTTTTAAAAACAAAACAAAACAAAAAACCAGTTACTTCTTGCATATATGTGCGTCACAGGTATGTTCTCGGTTGGGAAGCAGTGATAGCAGCCAGTGAGGGTAAAACCCAGTTTGCCCAGTTTGCCCAGTTTGCCCTGCATCAACGTGGTGGTCCCATCCCGCTGCTGGTGCGGGTGAGGATGGAGGCTCTCAGTGAGAGCACTGCGGGCATCCACACAGGCAAGGGAGAGAGAATATCTTTCATCAGACCCATTTACACTGTGAGAAAAAATAAGCAAACATTTCAGGCACACAAGTCTTTGCCAGCCTTGGGCGAGTCCGCTTTTTCAGCTGGTCTGGCTGAAAAACCTTGTCTCTTCCCCTAATGTCATTTAAACCTCAGCCCATCAATCCTATCACATCAATACTAAGAACTGATGATAATGCACATTTTCCCAATGATCGAAGCAGAGTGACAGATCCCTGGATTCCCACCTGATTGCTGGAAGTGTGTATTTCTAGGAATAGGTACTATAGCCACTTTACACGTCTGCTGTGGTGGCCTATGAGGTGCTCTCATCCTCATCACTCTGATACATCTTCTGGCCTGGAATACATCTGATACATCTTCTGGGTCACAACATTTTAGGAGGGAACCAGGAACCTCTCGCTTTGATGCCGACTTTGGCTGTTTGCTGTCTGTGAGCTGTCCATGGTCTCGCTCCTGTCCCCTGGCTGCAGATGGAGAGAGACGGGAATCACGGAAATAGTGATTGGAATAAACTTCTGGAGGTCTCCAGGTCCAACCTCCTGCTCCGCCTGTACTGTCCGCAGATCAGCTCCAGTGGGGTCCTGAAAATCCCAGCAGGAAAGAATCACTGAAATGCATAGTTTCAAGGAGATTTTGGGAAGGGTCGTGAATGTCATGAAATCTGGATATTTTGTTTGGACAAGGGCTTATAATTTTGGGGGGAAATGAGTGCATCTGGTAGAAAATATGGATGTGGGTAAAATGTTTGCACGATCTTCTATTTGCAGAATTGCAAAGCTCCTAGAAACATCACTTTTAGTATTTGCTGTATGCATTTATTCCTTCAGCAAATGTTTCTGGCTTTTATTCATATTTGCTGAATGTCTGACATACTTCCAAAGCTCCAAAGAAAGGAGTGGGCTCTCATGTCCAGTTGCATTAGGAAGGACGTTGGATTAGAACAGTAATAAAAAGGAGCTCAGATTCCCAGTTTGCTCTCAGTAAGATGCTTCTTGCTCTTCCAGTTTTTAGCTCTGAACATTTTAGAGGGTCCCTGGAAGAAAAAGTTTCTAACGGATTTTTTTTTCTTACAACCCCAGATGTCGAGTGGCCCCATCGCTCCTCTGACAAGGCAGCTACTTCATTCCTTCCAGGGCAGAGTGTCAGGAATGGGTTTAGATACAGCTTGGAAGCATCAGTCTTCCGTGACCTTCACCTGATGGCTCTGAGGGGTGGTTTGAGAACCCCATTTATAGAGATGCCAAGTGTGAGTCTTGGGGCAATGTGGGTCGACCAGCCATATGTGGGGATTTGCCCCTAACTCCCCACACCCAAGGGACCAGCAAAACAGCTAACACGCGGGGTTGCCACCCCATCCGAGTGCTTGGCAGGATGGCAGTGACCCAGACCGTGCTCCTATATGTGCCCTGGGAAGGAAGGAGCAAGGACTCACACAGGGAACACACATCTCCCAGCCGCAGAGACATAAAGATGAGGCAAATCAATCCAGAACACTTCTAATGAAGAGTAAATAAGCAAGCAGGGGCCAGCTGTCTACCCAGGTACACAGCTTCATCAAGAGGCGCCAGCGACACGCCGATAACGGCTTGCGTTTAATAACGGGATTGAACGTCCTCATAAAGGCAGCAGGCAGTTGTGTGCTGTCGCAGCGCACGGGAGAGTTTTCTTGTGTTATCCTTCCACAAATTGCTTGTGAAATAAGGTCAGCTTGTGTGGGAGATGCTGCCTGTTCCCGCTTCCCGTCCGGAGCTGGATGCGCCGCGGCTCTTTGGAGGAGCCTCCCGGCTTGGGTGCGCGTCCCTGCGGACGCAGGGACGCGCACCCAAGCCGGGAGGCTCCTCCAAAGACCCGGTTTGCCCCGGAGCTTTGCGGAGCTGCCTCCGTAGTGTGAGTAATCCCAGTTAGTCATCCCGGGGCAGCGGGGAGGATGCTGCGCGCGGCGCCAGCCTGCTCTACAAGGCCGTTCGCAGGCGATATCAAAGGGGCCTGACGCTATCTGGTAACCACAGGGGCGAAGCTTGATTAGCTGGGGTTGTGATCAATAATTAACGATGGTTATTTATTATTTGTTAAGCGCCAACAACCGTGTTCGCTTCCGCATCCCCAAATGCATACACAGCCTTGTTTGGTGTCCCTGAGTTGCATTTTTATGCTGCTTGTAGGTCACAAAAGATTTCACAGAGAGAATATTTAAAAAAAAATAAAAAAGGGTAATCCTTTGTACAGGAAGAACAGAAACATCCCACTGCTGCAAATTTGCTGTAACCAGGGAGGAAAATTTTCTTCTTTTTGTTAGCAGTTTTATTTCAGGACAGCTCTCAGAGAGTGCAGGACGCTATAATGTGTGGGCCAGAAGTCACCTCTGGAGCTGTGTGAGTTCATTTTAGTACTGCTGTTCCTTCGGTTAACACAGAGCAGGAGCTGTGCTGAGCGCATCAGAGCAAAGAGATGTAATGCAGCCAGATTTTAAAAGATTTAAATAATTTAGGTGGTGGGGTCGCGGGAAGAACGTGCTATTTGTGATACCTCTGAAGTCATGCTAGCGCCTCAGGGTTGAAATTCATCCCAGTGCAGAGGGTCTGTAGCTCTGCTATAGCTGTTGCTGGCTCAGGTGGTCACTGTCACCATAAAGCGCTTGTGGGCAGACCTGGTGTCCCCCCTCAAGACAGAGGGGTCTGGACCTGGAGTTGGACTCATTATAGCGGTGAGAGATCAAGATGAAGAGAGGACAACGTGATGGGACTGAGAAATTAGGCTGTCCGAGGCGCAAGAAGAACGAAACGGTGAAAGGCTCAAGGACTGGAATTTATTATCATAATTTGAAACCATCTTCTTCTGAACTGCTGGGAATGGGTCCTGGCGGGAAGCTATGGAGCAGCCCTCTGTTTTCCCACCCCATCGTTGCCAGGCAAGGTGCAGCTCCCTATATCTTGTAAGGAAGATATAGGAAGATATCTTGTAAGAGGACCAGCGTAGCCCCCTCCTCCTTCCACTGCGCCAGGGTCATCACCAGCCTCCTCTGAAACGCTCCGAGAAAATAATGCTGATTTTCTTACAGTGAAAAAGAAACACAGCTGGGATTTGGGAAAACGAGCAAGCGGTTAGTTAAATCTTTATAATCTCTTCCCAGAGGTCCCTCAGGCGCACTGGGAATGGATATATGGAGAGGGCAGGAAAAGGTCAAGGCCAGAGCACAGTCCCTAGGCACATGGAGCTGGGTTGTTCAATTCCCCAATTATTTTTTTTCCCCTTCAATATTTATTTTCTTGCTAATTTTCTGTGCTCTCAGAAATGCCATTCCTTACTGCGGCCTTGGGGCCAGATTCTGCAAGATTCCCCAGAATCTTGCTGAATCCCCAGAAAATTCTCCAGATTCTGCAAGTCACCTCATTTTAGGGCTCTTCCTTGCACTCCAGAGTCCCTCTTGCTGGATCAGATCCTGTGGGGTTCATCTGCCCCAAAGGCTCTTGCCCTAGTGCGTGTTTCACGCTCGCTGGTGCTGATGCCCTACCGGGTACATGGACCTGCCCAATGTCTGGTCACAAATCCCACATTTCCTAATGCTGGCTCCAGTTCCCTGCTTTAGCACCCAGCCTCTCGCTTTGCCTTTGGGCTTGAGCGGGGCAGCGTGTGTGAGCGGCGGGTGCAGGAGGTACCGAAACCGGCGGGGTCGGAGCAGGGGTGCATTAGGTGTCAGTGTTATTTGTAGTTGTCTGTCTGTGACAAATCAAATTTGTAGGCAAAGGCTGGATCCGATGCAATCCTTTTGCTATCTAGCTGATCCTGGCAACTGGGACAAATCACTTAAGCTTCGTGCTTGCGGTGTATATTTTTCGCCAAAAACCTTTTCTAACATCCGATCCCAGCCTTGTATCACACAGAGGGGCACAGTCAATCTTTACCCTTTCCCTGGAAAGAATTTGGTGTATGTGGAGCATTATTTTATACAGAAACACTCTCTGCTTAGTCCCCATTTTGATGCAATGGGAAAGGGAATGAAGGTTTAATTAGCCCTCACTGGAGAGATCAGTTTGGAATTTTTAAGATTTCTTTAGTCCTGTACCATTTATAAAAGGCTTTTTTGTTTTATGGTTGTAATGCTCCATTCAAAGAAATCTCTCCTGGAGAATTCTTTCAATTTGATCTCCAGCACAGAAATAAACCAGCTTATCTGAGATCCTTTAATATCATATTCATTTTTTTTTTTTTTTTACTGGTGAGATAATTTAATATTAACACATCACACCTTATCACCCAATAACACTTAGTCTCTGTAATCTTATGACAGGCTAATTTCTGTAGCAACATCCCCTGTGTCAAATCTGCTCCATTCCATTACTGCCCCACTTGCTTATGCAGTCTAGGTTGGTAATGAATATTCTGGCTTCTAAGCTTTTATCTAAGGATTATGAAATGAATTTTGAGTTTAGCTGGAGGGAGTTACAGCTTCATTTTGCCTAACGGAGTTTGTTAATATCGTCGGAACAAACGATACTTTATGCTAAAAATGTAAGATGGAGACCCCAAAATATGTATGATATAATCATGCAAAAACCCTAGGATGGGCTGGGTGGCGCATATAGGATTTGAGAAAAAGGGTTAATTGAAAAGCAAGATGAGAGGATAAGGAGAAATAGATGCAGTGCTTCCTTGGAAAGAGCAAAACTTGCTGCATCCCATAGTTTGGGTGGGGAAAAGGCAACCATGCTGTTACCAACGTGCTCTCCGAGTGCTGGAATAAAGGGATGAGGTTGAACCCCCTGTTTCACAGGGTGGTTTTGATGCTAGTGCTGCAGCAGCTGCAGCCTCCCCGTCCCAACCACCGCTCTGGAGGACTCACGCCTGGTCCTTGCCACACGTCCAGCCGGTGCTTTTCCCTTCCTACCGCTCCTCGCCGTGATGCTAAGAGCTTTCACTTAATTTAATGTGTGCAGCTCAGAAGGCTGAAGATGAGGTGAGCTCATTTGGCATAATTACCCGATGTGTCAGGAATGTGAAATTCAAGGCAATAGAACTGTCCTCGAGCCGTCACACCTTCGACAGCTTGTCGGCTGTGGATGCTGCAAGGGGAGGAAATGCACCTGCTTCCTCAAGCAGAAAATAGACTGTGAAAAAAGCAGCAGTGAAGGCTAAAGGGCTATCATGTTTTTATGGTTACCATACGCTCCTCGTTGCTGCTCCGCTGCCCCCTTGCCCTCCTCGCTTGGCTGGCACTAGCCCCAGGAGCAGTGCAGGGAGAATATTCCCCAAGGAGATGACACTGGGTGGTAGCTCGGGAAGAAAATTCCCACATGTCCCATTGCATCCAGCTAGGATGATGCATTTGTGGCTGAGGTGTGTGTGCTCCCACTAATGCACACAACTCTGCTCTTCGTTGTGGAGCTACGGAGGATAAAGCCTTGTGCAAGCCCCAGGAGGATACACGAGGATCTTTCCTTGGTCTCTCATTGTTCCTCATTGCCGTGCTGGGACTTGACCCGGTGGGATGGCCCAGCTGCTGCTCCCTGGCAGCGTGTCAGCAGGTGTGGGCACGGGCTTGTGAGAAGGAAGATGGTCTCAAGGCCAGGCCTGCAGCTGACTGGGTGCTCAAGAAGCTGCTGCCCGCCCCTGACATGTGCAGAAAGGACAGTGGTTGCACACGGGGAGGTGATGCAAGCACAGGTGGGAACGTGTGGTGGGATCATTCAGTTCGGAAGCAGAGGATGCCTTTCCGACCTCAGGAAGCGCTGCAGCACTTTGCCAAGCTCTGCTGTGTTCCTGCAGCCCTCATCCACTCCTGGCCGTGTTCCCACCTGGAGACCACAAGCACAGGTGATAAGTAGGAGAGCAGGTCAGCTGTGAAGGCTGAGGGTCTTTGGGGAAGCTGGAGAGCAGGAAAGGATCTTCTGCCCCAGGGTAGGTAAGATTTATTGGTTTGCTGGAGGAGAAGCATTAGAAAGGGAGAAGTATTGAAGTTCCCTATGTTTTCCTTATGTCTTCTCTTTCCTACCTGTGCAGCCCTTAGTTTCTTGCAGAGGTCTTTTGCCATTTCACATCTGTGACTACAGGTCTTTGACTGCTGTGAGTCTTTCTAAAGTCTCTTGAATGTGGAATAGCAATGACCCCAAAGTGAAAGGAGAAGCTGAGAGGCTCTTGGGTTTCATAGAATCATAGAATGCCTAAGGTTGGAAGGGACCTCTAGAGGTCATCTAGTCCAACCCCCCTGCACACGCAG
>JAWLRI010000180.1:6122908-6159307 GCA_034781795.1 Crypturellus tataupa
GGGATGCACTGTTGTTGGGCGCAGAGGAAGTGACGCTTGAAGACTAGCCAGCTCTCTTGGGCCCCCATTCCTTCTAGAGCTCTAGCCCATGGGATTCTTCCAAGGAGGTTTCTGAAGAGGCTAAAGTTGGCTCTCCTGAAGTCCATTGTTGCAAGGCTGCTTACAGCCCTGCCTCCTCCTCGTCGGATCCTCCGACGGGTTTGGGAATGCTGAAGGTATTGCCTTAGTCTACTCTGGGACTGGCTAGAGGTTGCCCATGCTCTGGGAGCAGCTAGACAAATTCTTAGTCCAGGCTGTCAGCTATGCAGAAGACCCCGAAGGGCTGCATGGTGCAGGTTCAAAGCTCTGCAGCAGGTTCATCCCAGCTGGCAGTGCTTGCCCGTCTCATCCCTCTTTTTCCACGAGGAAGATGAGCACATCCCAGCGATGCATCGTGAGCCAAGTGCACCTGGATGCAGGCTCCCATGTGCATGAGAGCTGGCCGGCTAGAGCAAGGCAGCTCTTGGGTTTCCCGTAGCCCACATGCCCGCACAGGCTCACAAGACATCCAATGCTGCGACCTGGGAGCACAAAGTGCCTCTCTGGGGAGAGATCGGCACTCAGCCAAGGAAGCAGCCAGAAAGGAAATAAATCGTTTACATTGTGAGGCCCGTATTGGAGAGCAGCGGGTTTTGGGAGAGGATTAAAGGGCCGGTGATGGTTAGGAAGCTGCAGGACTGGCTCCAGTTTGTGGTGTTGCTTGTCAACACGATGGCACTGTGCTGGCTCCGGTTCATGCGACAGAAACGGGAGGGCGTTAGGGGTCCTGTTCAGGCACGCTACGGACTGCCAAAATTAACCTGCTACTTGTGTCTCCCTTCCCCAGCGAATGCTTAATAATAAATTCCACAAAAAATAATTACCTTGCCATAAATTGGGTATTAGCATATGAATTAGAGTTTAACATATGAAAGGGCTTTTGATGCCACATAAAATTAATATCGAAAATGACCGTAACAGAATAACAAATTTCACTTTAAAAGTCAGCTTTATCTAGCCCAGACTGGCAGCTCGATGGCTGCACTGCAGTGTCCGTCCTGGGAACGCGAGGAGAGGTTGGTGGGCGCAGGAATTCCCTCGCTGGCTGGAGGAGCTTGGCCTCCCATGTCAGTGTAGGTTGATCTGTACTGTGTGATGCTCTGTTTAGAGCTCTTGTATGCAGGTTTAATCATTTTCCCTGGGCTCTGGCTTTGGGGGAAGGGGGTGTTCAAGCCACCAAGGCTCTTCCGTTCATGACTGTGTAGAAAACAGGGTTGGGGGAGCTGGGCTGCAGTGCAGAGCCCAGAGGAGATGCCAAGCAGGGAAGCTCAGGCAAGACCTGCACAACGAGAGGGGAAGCCGGACTGGCCTGTGCCTGGTCTGAGAGGTGGCTCCTGGGCTGGGTGGTGGCCACCTTGGTGGGCTGGGCCCACGGGCTTTGTGGCAGTGTGGGAGAAGCACAGGCAGGATCCAGGGAAGGGACTTGGTGGGACAGGACCCTCTGAGGACTCAGCAGGCAGGAGATTGTGGTGGCCACAGTAGCAGAAAGAAAGTGGAGTGCCGAGTTTGTTGTCACCAGTGCTCAAGGACTCCAGCTGATCTCCTGTGGAAAAGGAGGTGGAATAAAGCCTGGTCCATGAGGAGGAATTTTATCAAGCCAACTCTTCCGCAGACCAAGGCCTCTTTTGGCCTTGCTCTCTGCACCACAAATGGTCCTTACAGCGGGTCCAAACCCGCAAGGGTTTGGCCACGGGCCATAACAGTTGTCTCTTTGTCCTCCTCATCGACTGCAGCTCAGGCTTGGGGAGAGATAAGAGATCCAGGTGGGACATCAGCAGCTTGGTCACAAACGGGAGCTCTGTAAGACTCCCATGTGCCAGCTGTGATGCTGCAGCATCACGGGCATCCTTCCTTGCAGCCGTGTGTCCCCCACTTGGATGAGCTCCAGGGACCCTGGTGCTGGCTTTGCAGTGCTGACTGTCCCTGTGGCACGACCACAGCAGTGACATTGTGCTTGGAGCTGTGCTGCTGCCGTCACAGCATCGCGTGTTGCTGTGAGCACCTGGGGTCGCGGGGTCTCAAACCGCGGCAGCTGCTTGTTCTGGTGCACGCGGGTCAGGGCTGTAAGGAGGAATTTATCCGGCTCCCGAGGAATTTATCTCATCAGCTCAGCTCTGACCCAGGCTACGAGCATCAACATGAGCAATAGCTGTGGGCAGCCGGTGTCTCGCACTCCTTGACCTCGTGCGTGTTATGTCGTACCGAAGACCCTGGACTGGAAGCTGCCTTTTCCTTGCAGCTCCATAGGACAGTAGCATCCTCCCGGGAACTGCTGTGCTGGACAGGAGGCGAGAAGCTCTGCTAAGACCTTGATTAACAGCCTTCATTTTGAGCTCTTCCTCTTTTTTAATTAATTAATGAATTTATTATGTTTTATCTCTCTCCTAAGACAGGAAAGAATTACCTGGGGAAACCATGCGTGCTTTTTCCTAGCTCTCTTCTTGCCTCCTCTCTGCCCTTCTCACATGTCCCCCAAACTCACAGGGCCTTTGCTGGATTTGTGTGTCTGTGGATGGACCTCTTGTGAGTGCACAGGGCCATGTGGCCCTACACAGAAACCCCTGCAGTTGCTGCAATGAGCATAAAGTCCCACCTGAGTCAGACTTGAGCTGTGGTGCCTGGAGCAGGTGCCCAGTAAGTGACAGATGAGCTCTGTGGTGTTAATCACACTTCTAAGTGGTTCTTTAGTTTGTTTTCACCTACTGATCATTATAGTCCTGTTCACTTCCAACACAGGAGAAAAAAGATGTCTCTAAGTGCTGTTTGGGTAGTTTTGGCAGCCTCTGCATCCCTTCCTGGTGCTTGCTTGGTGCAACGGCCCGAGCGCTGCGTAGCAAACGAGACCTCTGCCTGCTTGTGGCAACGGGATCTATCACTGGGGGCTTTCCTGGTGGAGCAAATCGTGCTGACCCCAGCAGGCACTGGAGCCACCTGCCCCAGGCAGCGCTTGGCCTCTGCAGCGTGTACAGGAAAATAAACCCACATAGTGGGTTATATCCCAGTGTGCGCAAAGGCACTGAAGCTGAAAGCAAGGCAGTTTGTGCACTGAATACCTCAATCCCTCCCTTGCCCCCTGCTGTTAGTATTTTGATACCTGCTTCTCATTTATTTGGGCAAGCAATTATTTATTTTTGCCCATATCTTTTGTCCAGGGCAATTGTTTCTACTGGTGTTTACCTGATGCTCTGTTCAGCTGAGTTCCCTGGGCAGGCTGGATTTCGGCTGCGTCGTTGGAATGTCTGGGACAGACAGGATTGAGGAAGCTGTTGAGCCATGTTGCAATACTGTTAAAATCGATCTGCAGAAATAAATTATTTATTCACAGGCAGAAAGTTTTCTTGGACACAGTTAAGCTGGTAAAGACAGGCCATTTGTTTTCTGAGGAGGGAAAAGGAAAATCAAGCTTCTATTAGACTATGAAAGGTAGGAGCACATGATTTAAACCTGGCCTAGGTGTGGGTATTTTAATGAGTTGCCACCAATGTCCTGAGCTGCCCTTGGGCTCTGTGCACTCTTAGATGGACTTGACTGACAAATAACGTGTTAGCTTAAGTTACCTCCTCTGAAGTTGAAGGCAATTTGCTTTACCTTGCATGAGGAATGGGGCAAGGGGGCTCAGCTGATGAATGGCAATCCAGTAAAATGCAGTAACCCGTTTACACATCATCACACATTCAAGAGGTACATGTGGTGGAGGCAACATGGTCATAAAGCTGGGAAGCTTTTCCAGCTGTGCAGCTGGGAAGCAGCACAAATTGGAGCTGAAGGCAGTGCAGCTTTGCAGGGAACGCTATGTTGAGGACGTGCAACTGTGTCCCTTAGCCACTGTCATCTTTCCTGTAGACGGCTTGGATTTTGTGCCAAGAATAGCACCTACCTGGTGGTGAGGTGGTGGCTCATGAGGTTTGTGCTGGAGAGTGAGAGCACATCCAGTGGGCAGCATTCAGCCCCCGTACTGAGGTGGGTCAGCTCTGGGCACCAGGCACTGCGTGAGCTCGTGGGGCTGGACAGAAGACGGTCTCCCTCCGCTACGTGCCCCAGGGCTTTGCAAAGCCTCCAAGACGTCCTGCAGGTTGAGCCTCCGTGCTGGCCTGCACAAGGTTCAGGTCACAAATTCATGGCTGCCTTTTTTCTGTCATCTTGGTGTTGTCCTGTTTAGTTTTGTCTTTTTTTTTTTTTTTAATGTGTGTGAGTGGAAAACCCCGAGGTTGTATGTTTGCCCAAGATAGTAACACAATTATACCTTCCCAGCTGCTGTCTCTGAGGGCACTCGCCACGAGTGCCAATTAAAATAAATGCAGATTATTGGCGATGTAAAGGACAAATTGCCTTTTTCCCAAATACCAAGTCTGAATTCTGGGACCATTAAGGTGTTCTGCATTGACACCTGCATTTATGACCTGTTTTGGCTCCTTTTAGCAAGGGAAAGACCTTGATCCTGGTGCAGGCCCAGAGTTGGAGCATAGAGGGGCCTGTGTTGGGTTGGCTGCCGCACTGGAGCTTCCTGCTGATCCCCTGAGGGACAGGAGGGCCTGGGAGAGCAGTAGTGAGGGGGACACAAGTGACCTCCACCAGGTTGGGACTAGCCCCATGGTCACTGTTTGCTTTGGGAGCTCAAGGTGTGGAGGGACCTGGGCTGCCTGTCCCCTCATGGCCAGCGGGGCCCTCGGTGCCTCCTGGTGGGTTGAGGCCTCCAAGGGCTTTCAATGGACCACGTGTCCTGCCAGAGCTATGGTGGGATCATCCAGATGGTGGGTTCAAGCTTCCCTTCCTTCAGGCAACTATTTTAATTACAATCTTGTAACACTAATAATAAAAATCAGGATTTAACACCGTTGGCTCTGGGGGTCTATTGTTCAGCCTGTTTACCTCCTGTTTTGTTCTGAGAAATGATTGATTGTCTCCTTGGACAAGGTTGTCCTCTAAATTATACTAAATTGGTGGTAATTTCTGTGCTACTTCTCGCTCTGATTTGTTGTTTACAGACCTCTGTGGCTGGCAGCTCCTTCTGGGAGGCTCAGCTGCACCAAATGGCAGCATGGGGGAAGATCTGGCTCCCTGGGCAAAACTTAATCCAAGGCGCTGGTTTTCCTCCATAGCAGGAAGGAGCAGGTACCTCACAGAACAAGTTGCCTTCTTTTCCATATGTGCTGTCCCGTTTTTCCAGGCCCATGTGCCATTCTGGTGCTGCTGCTCAGCGTAAGCACTGGCAGGTTGAGCTTCTGCAGATGCTCCACCAACCTCCCAGCTGTCTTATTCCTTAGGAAAGCTGGGTGAAGGCAGCATTGGGAAGCCTCTAACCCAGCCTCCTGCTCAAGCCACCTACCACCCACACCATGTCAGGCCAGCTGGAGAGCCATGCAGCCACGTCCTGGAAACCTTCAGGGATGGAAGTTTCACTAGATCTGCTGACCTGCTCCAGGTCCTCATCACACAACAGGGCAATTTTCCTTTTCTTCATGTTCAACTCAGCTTTGTTTTTCGTACCCCACTGAACAAGCCCATCTTTCCTGAAATTCATGATATGGTGGAAAGAATCCTGGTGAGAGCAGAAGCATCAACCCCACGCATGATAAATCCATGCAGGAGAATGGAAAATAAGCCATGCAAAACAACATTTTGCATGCATGCAAAATATTCCCTGAACGGCCTCAGATGGATTTCAGGAAGCCTCATGCCTGTTAGGGAAGATATCTCACCCTCTTACTGCACCTGACAGATTTCTCTTGCCTTGAAGTGACAGGCAGAGCCTTGAAATAGTTTGTACCTTCAGCAGTGACACATGCTTTCCCCTACTTGCTCTCCCAAACAGCTCTCAACTGTAATTTCAGATTATTGTTGTAAATTTATCCTAGTTGTATGCCTTATGAAAAGAAAGGAAGCCCTCCACTTTTCAGGTTTTTGGAGTCTGTTCAGTTTGGGAATGAATTTCTATTTTGATAATGAATAAGTCAGCATTTTTTTTCTAGGTTTTGCTTGCCAGTAAGTACAAGTATCCTGGTATGGCAGAAATCTGAATGTATATATTTTTCTTGATTGGTCCCCAAAGAGAAGGTTAAATATTTTTGACCAAGTGCAGATGCTACATTAAACCAGTGCTGTGTAAAAGAATTCTCCTCTTCTCTTCTGGAAATGTTCCACCAGCTGCAATTACGTTGCTGGCTGGATGTACATGATAGCAGGACATGTTCAGGGATACAACCAAGCATAGGAACGGTCTGACTTTGTCCATGCAGGAATTTCCCTGAAACTTCCTCTTTGTCTTTGACTGATGAGTTTTTCTCACCTCGTTAGGGATGGTGGAGGGTTTGGGTAGTTCTCACGGGGATGGAAAGGGATGTGCAGGGGCAATAGGGGCAGATGATCTCTGCCCTGGGTTTGCTCACCATGTCACACCTGCAGGCATGGTTGGGTGGCAAAGGGTTAGAATTAGCAGAGATTTAGGGCAATTTGGAAAATTCGGATTCTTCTGCTGCTGTCTCCTACCTCCTTTTCCTGCTCAAGCTTTGGGCAAGTTCTCAGGTGAGACCTATCCCACTGCTACTGTATCCTAGGCACTGCCTTTTCCCTAAACACCCATGAGCCGTATTCCTGGGTCAGACATAAATACATTCTCTCCAGCCCTCCAAATAATTATTGCTTGTTTTCCTCCAGGCTGGGACTTCGGCTCGCAGAGTCATCCGCACCAGGAGGCTGTGGGATCAGCGCTCTGGCTCCTTGTTATCTCTGTGGGGTCTGGAGGGTGCAGGAACCATCCCTGGGGCCCAGACCTTCCTGGGAGCTTCTCCTTCCCGGGGGTTCGCTGTGGGGTGACCCGGATGACTTTTCCAACACTGTCAGGGTGAGGCTGAGTTGGTGACAGCAAGAGGCCCCGGGCAGTGACCTTTTTGTGCTGCACATTAATGGCAAATGCTAAAGAGGAGGCCGGCAGAGCCATTATGGAGCAATTTATATGTAAATGCATGAAGCGCCAAATCAAAACAAGTCCAATGGCATTCATTAGGAAAAAATAATTATTGAATTTTCTTGTGTATGTGTCTATTTTCTTTTTTCTTTCTTTTAAGTCTCAGAGGACAAAGCCCTTTGGAACCACCTGCTTGGCCTGTCTGCTCTGCAGCCATGTCCAGTTGCTGGATCCAGGCATGCATCAGGGCTCCATCTCTCCCCATCCCAGCGAAGATGGGAGCACACACAGTCCTCCAGGCTTCCTCTGTACCACATTCCCCCGGTGACTCATCCCTTGCTTCTCCCTGGGCTGTCACAGAAACCAAAGCGTCTCCTCCCCTGCAGCATGATCCAGGCCTCTGCTGTCCCTGCACCAAGGCCAGAGCCTAAGGGATTCCTTGCAGGAAGCTCCACGGCAGAGACCTTGCTTCTGCTTGGAAAGAAGGGCCAAGAACCCTGGACTGGAGGGGTTTCCAACCAAAGTACGTTTACCTGTTGCTAAAATCTGCAAAGTCTCTGCTGCAAGGTTTTAGCCCTTGGCTGGGAACCGCTTCTGCCAGCAGCAACAGAGCCAAGGTAAAATACATGTATAAATTCTTAATCAAACTGTTATCTTACAGAAATGCCCCCTGGTAGAATTGCTGGCAGTGTTGCCACTGGAGAAGTATCCTGGTGGTTTTGCATGTGAGAAGGAGCTGAAGCTTCTCCCCCGCTAGCACTGCGTGATCTCTTGGTAAGAACAGTGCGGCCCATGTGCAGATGAGTTTGTGAGGTCTTAGACTTTGCCCAGGGAGCCCCTTGCTTGCACTGGGCTTGCAAGCCTGACCAGAGTTTGACCTGTAGCTCAAGAAGTTCTCAGGAGAAACTGGTGTCTAGACCTGAACTCCAGCTGGCGGAGCAGCCTGCCGTGGAAGCAGCTTCCCTGGGCAGGGGGACTTCTGGCACCAGCAGTGGTGTCCAAGTGCCCCATCCTGCTCTGTTCCCCGTTATCGCTGTGTCCCAGCCACCTGGGATGGCAGCCGAGCCTGTGAGGAGGCTCCTCAGCCTCAGCTACGCGGATGATTGCAGCAATTGTAGCTGTTCTCATGGGCAGAAGCGGAGGAGCAGGGAGGCTCTTTGGCCTCCTGCCCTCTAATGCAGAGGAGGGTGTTTGTGCAGCTCTGCCCATGCACCTCATGGGCTCCGTGCAGCACTTTCCTGTCCCACTTCGGTGACTGGGTTGGGCTGCCTCCCAGTTGGCTGCCTGAGTGTTTGTTAGCAGGGAAACAAGAACACAATTCTGTGCTCGGCCATTTGGGTGACGTTAATCAATGCAAGGAGCCCTGCCCCGCTGAAACAGCGATGCGATGGGTTGTCAGGTGTTAGTTCAACCACATTGTATTTCTGTTACCCTCCTTGACACGGAACATCTGGAGATTCCAAAAGAGCCTTTTAACGGAAGCACAAGGGGATGTTATTTGAATGGAAGAAGAGGAATAATGCAAAATTACTGGTATTTTAACATCACTTTCATCACAAGATGTGCTCGTTATCTTCCAAACAAACCAAACGCGATAGCTCGCTCTGCAGTGCTTGTGCCTATGGAGAGGCATTGCGGACCCGAAGCAGGTGCAGTTAGCGAATATCTCTCTGTGGCCTCATGTCCACCCCATCCTCTAAGCAGCCAATTTCCAATTCTTTCCCTTGAGTGCTTGTGTCAGGGGGGACCGAACTAGAATTAATCCTCACTCTGGAGCAAAGAAATATTATCCCTGTCTTGTCCCTGTTAGAGAGGAGCTGAGCTTGTTGCCAGCTCGTGCAGCAAAGGGGCTCCCCACTGCCAGGAAAAATACTGAGGGGGCAAGGCAAAAAAGGTAAATATTGCTGTCCGGGTGTGCCGGCTCCTGCTTCATTGCTCTCCCCCGGGTTTTCCTCTCCCTGCAGCTCTGCTGTATCAAACTAATCTCAGCTGTGGGGAGGGAAGGGGCCAGGCAGGATTGGGAAGCCAAGGGGCCCCCGAGAAGGAAGGATGTGGGAGAAGCAGCTTTTCCAGCCTGGTTTCCAGGCTGCAGCGGGAGACCAGAGCGTTTCTGCTCTCAGACACGGCACCTCCCGGGGTGCAGGGATTAATCACTCCCCAGCTGCTGCCTACCTGGGAATTAGCTAATTTCCTGAGGATTAACCTAATTGCCTAATTATTCTTTGTATTGTCCCTCCACCCACTCCTCACGCTGTAATTGTTTAGTTTGTAAAATATCTTTAGTCTCTTTTATTTAAAGATGTTCAAGTGTTCAGGAGACCTTTATTTTTTTTTCCTGTGTGTGTGTGTTTTCCAAACAGCCACCAAACTCTCAGCTGCTTCTCCATGGACCTTCCTCCCTCCTAGATGGTCTCCCTCCTTTCCTGCCTACATCAAATCCCTCTAATATGTTTTATATTTGGGGTATTAATACAGTTTTCTCCCTTGGTAGCTCTTTAATGAATTGCGTTTGTCTTTGCATTTCAGGACTCCACACTCCTGCCTGTGAAGCTGTCTCTGTGTCCATACCTTCATCTGCCTTCCCAGCATCACTAGAATAAACATGTAAATTACAAAAAGCTGCTTTTTGTGGTCAGGACTGAATGTGTTTGAGAGTGCTGGGATGAACTGGGCTCTGCTACCAGCGGCTTTTGCAAAGAGCTGGAGGATCTTCCTTCTCCTGCCCTCCATGGAGCCAGGGCCAGGCTGCAGCACTGCCATCCAGGACATACTGATTTTGCTTCATTCTTGCAATTATTTAAGCAGTTTCACTAAGCAGAGTGAGAAAATCTTCTGATGCCCCAGAGGGTTTTCTCATTCCTTCCTTTCTTGCAAGGAAAAAAATGAAATAAAAACAAAGCAGAAAAATTAAACCTGCGAGTAAACCGTAAATAATGGGGAGAGCTGGCTGAGAGCACTCTGATGATAAAGACGCATTGCTTATTTGTTTTGCTTTTCTTCCCCTCTTACGATTTTCCTGCACTCGCTCTGCTCACTTTTCACAGACACGGTTTCAATACCTCGCTCGGTGGCCTCGGTGCGTTGGCGATTCAGCACAGGGAGTGGGAGCCCATCGAGGAACCGGTGATCCCGCTTCTTGGCTGGGCGTTCACGGCTGTGTCAAGGCTGTCTATGAGGGTCCTAACTGTGTTTTGAGAGCAGTAAAAGGCTGCTGTGTGTGTGTGCCATGTGTTCACCTTGCTCTGTTTTTGCAGGGCTGTGCTGGTATTTCAGGACTGATGCAGCCCAGCGTCCATGTGCGGGATATCTTGGCAGCTGTTTGAGGATTGGGGGTCTCTCTGAAGAGTTTTGCATGAAGGTTGGAGAGTTTTGCATGGGGAAGATGCATGTGCATGTGTGGAGGGGGGTCTGCCCATCTTGCTGGAGAGACGTGTTGGTAACGAAAGGCAGTTTAGAGCCCTATCAGCGCCGTTCTGCTGCACGGAGCTGCTTATTGGCTCATGCAACTAAAAAGATTATGGCATTCAAAGGAAATAAATTATAAACTGCAGATGTTTCATAAACTATGATTTAAAAAAGAAAAGCAACCAGAAAACTAACCCACCCAGGTTGTGCATGCGCCTTGCCTTGGACAAAGGTATCTAAAGGGAGCAGCTGCTGGGGATGGCAAGCGAGGTCAGCCCTGGGCTAGCAGGGAGATGCAGGCACAGCCTGGGTGTCTAATAGGAACGGTCATAGTGACATGAGGTGGAATTGAATCCATGCCTTTTTTGGGTTAAAAGGTACAGTGAGAATGATAAGGAATGGGGAGGTTTAATGTGGAGAATGGGGAAGGAAGAGGTGAAGGAAGGAAGGGAGGAAAATGTAAAATAATAATAAATAAAAGAGGATACAGCATTGCGAGGCCAAAATATGAGGTTGCATCACACACTAAGCAAAGCTGGAGCATCTTGTGGCTGTGCCCTGGTTCCTTGCTTGCCCTGTGCCGGGGACTGCCCATGGGGAAGGGGCACCCAAGGCTGTCCCTTCTCAGAGTGCCTATTTGAGATGGCTGCAAAAATTCATTTTCACCATCAAAGCGTGTTTTAATGTGAGCTTTCAGTTTGATGGATTTCATTTCTCCTGTATCCACTACATAACAACGCTAGCATTTTCAGAGAGTGCCCTTCTAGTGCTCTCCAATTACTTGTTTTGTGGACTGCAGCCGCTTTCCAGCCACGTGGAACTGCAGCAGAGCAGAGGGACATCTCCTGCTCCCTGCACTGCCTGCTGGGCTGTGTGACAGGGACGTCCAGCCGGCTGCGGCCCCTGGTGACACTGTGGCTGTGTGACAATGTCATGACAGCAGCCCACCTCCTGCTGCTCTGCCTGCGCTTCCTGCTCCCCTTCTCCACAGCATCAGGACCAGCTCCTTCCTTGCAGCTGTTGCTCTATGAACCCATATCTGTCTGCACTGCTGCAGTTTTAGCTCCTTTCACATAAAATTGGGAGGTTTGGTGTCTGTCAGACTCTTGGGTATGGTTGCACTGGCCTCCCTAAGCCATCATAGGGACGTGAAAGACCTGACACATTCTTTCTTGGTTGGATGCTAACCATAATGTTTATTTACCCCCAAAACCCTTTGGCAACGATCTATGTCTCTTGACTGGTTTCTAGCAACACCCTGCAGTGATGGCCATAGCCAGGATTTCGCATTCCTGTCCATAAATGCTTGCTAATCAGCCCACCATCTGGGTAGGGATCTGGAGAAAGCAGGTAAGTGTCCCTAGATACCATCTGGAAACTACTGACCAGCGCAAATGCAGCGGATGGTAAGAAACGTGCAGTGGATGGTAAGAAATGTGCAGTGGAGGGGTCGCAGGTGGCATCGAGCCAGACCAGACCCTCCTCAGCTGCACTGACCATTGCAGATGTTTCACAGCAGGACATGCTGGAGCATTAACACAGTAACTCAAGGCTGCAGTGAGCTCTCCTTTCCAGAATTAAATACTTCTCTCAGACTTCTCTGGCTTGTATTTCCACTTACCTGTTCTTCATGTTTGTCCTTCGGGATCTCCCTCCCAGTTATGAGTAGATTTTACCTGCTGGTTAGAACAAATGCCTCGTGAGGGATTGTTGCTGGCAGTGAGGGATTTGTGTAGCTTTCTAAAACAGGTCAAACAAGCATGGACATTCTGCAAGAAGGGAGACAAGATCTGGTTTAATATATCTCAGAGTTCCTGGAGAACTTTACTAGTTTTGGGAAAAGGCTCATAAAGCGCTTTAGAAATCCCCCTCCTTTCTCTCCTGTTTTGCTTTGCGCACATTTCTCAAGCACTGCTTGAGCATCCCTGGTTCTGCAGTTGTCAGGCAGGCTGTGTGTTTGCAGGGGGGTTATTTTTACTTACTACTTTGCTTGCTACATTTTCCAGCCCTTGTGTCTGGTGTTTTTTTTTTTCCCTAGAAAGACACAGAATTCATAAAAACCTGGAGCTGCCTCGCGCCCTGGGTCAGGACTATCTCACTTTCTGTTTCCGTGCATGAAGTGCTCTCCGTTCGGTGGTGCTCTGCGCTAGAAGGAGCTGCTCTGGTAGGGTTGGTCTCATCACCTTTGCTTGTCCTGCTGTGGAGGTTTGAACTCAAACATGTGCTAGTGCTCATGTGCTGCTAAGCCCTTATGGACATGGATTTGTTGAGGAAGACAGAGGCCCAGCCTCAAGATGTATGATCAGAGCATCAATGTGTGTGTGCACAGGCAGCTGTGCTTTTGTTCTGGGCCTGAAGGGTTGTATTTTCTTCTATTTAGTTATTTTCTGTTAGAGGAGGAGAGAGAGATTGGACTGTTTTTGTTTCAAACATGTAACCTGAAATGCAACATCTGCTTATCAGGGATGTGTTTCCTGGAGCCCAGAAACCGAAGCAGAAGAGCAACCTAAAGGCAAGAAGCTTGGTAAAAATGGGAATGAGCGCTG
This sequence comes from Crypturellus tataupa, assembly GCA_034781795.1. NCBI lineage: Eukaryota > Metazoa > Chordata > Aves > Tinamiformes > Tinamidae > Crypturellus > Crypturellus tataupa. The sequence goes on from JAWLRI010000180.1 coordinate 6,135,842, forward strand.
GCATATGAACCTAAAGCACCTGAAGAAGAGGTTTATGGAGAAGGGGGCTTCCCGCAAGCAGCTCCGTCACAACTGCAGGTTGCTGTATTGCTCCCAGGTTGTTCCCTGTCTTGCTCCTGCTCTGTTGGTGCTGCTTTGGGGAGCAGTAAGGGACTGCCTAACCTGTGCTCAGGACTGAGGCAGCTGAGCCCTGGATGCTCCTAGTGCCCTCATCGCCTCATGTGTCCCCACGGTCCTCTCTGGATTTGGGGAGAACCAGGACTCCGCACCTGCCCTGTGCAAGGATGGAACAATCACTCCAACAGGACTCAAAGTTGGTGGTCCAGGACCTTTCCTTCCACCCTATGGGCCTCCACAAGCAGCTCTTGGGCTGTGGCTGGGAATGCTGGTGGATGCAGGAGGCAGCTGGGAAGCCGCCAGCAGCATCTGGGAACAGGTACCAGGAGCACGGAGAGCGCTTTCCTCTCCGAGTGGGACTCCTGGGACAGCCTCCACAGGGAGTTGATTTGTAATTAGCTCCTAAACCTGGAATATGGGATGTAATGAAGGTTTATGGGCTGTAATTAACCCCAGGGACAGAGCACACAAGCTCTCAACGTGCAAGAGGAGCTTAATGATTTCCTGGAGCCTCTCACTTTGGTGACTGTTGTACTCCTGAGAAAAGGTATGGACAGGAAATCCTGCCTTGCACTTGAACCTGTAGGGGACTTCTGTAATACCTTTTTATGAAATTTTATTATGAGATACATTTTATGAAATTTTTAAATTTTGGAATTCAAAATTTTATGAAATGGCCCTAAGACATGAAAGTGAAGGTGATATATTGCGTGGCAAGGAAACCTGAGCTGGGCTTGACTGTTTTGGAGGAGAGCAGTGATGCTCCAGCCCTGACTGCTGGGGGTAGCACCCCCAGCGCGTGGCCAGTTCAGGTTTTCCTGACGGAGGTCACTGCCCTCCTCAGCTGCTGCCAGAGAGGGATCACATCCCTTATGTCCCCTATGGAAGTGGCAAAGGGCTGGGGAGAAGGAAACTTTTAGTCCTTGCAGGGCCCCTGGGCTGTGATGCTGCTGCAGAGATGATGAAGACACATCCCCAGCTGCTCCCTTGTCCAAGGTGCCCACTGCTGTCCTTCCATATCCGCCCTCCTCCGAGCTCGGCAGCAGCAGGAAGGCTCTGCAGGGAGCTTTGCTGCCGAGTCCTGAGTGCAGCACCTGGGACCTCCCTCAGCCACCCTCCAGCCTGGGGCTGCATATAAGCTCAGGTCCTTAGCTTAGAGTCTTCTCTAAGCTGGGCTCTGTGCACGTGCTGGGCCGTGCATCTCTCTGAGCCTGTCCTTGGCTTGTCCTTAACCCTGTCCCACGTACAGCTCTGTCTGGTGAAGCTGTTGCTGTCCCCAGCCTGGCTCTCACTGCAGGTGCCTTGGGGCCATGCCCTGCTTGGTGGGTTTGCTGCCCTGCAGACCTTGCTGTCCCACTTGGCACCCAGCACAGGCTGAGCTTGCTGCTTCTTGGAATTTCCTGCCAGGTAGCTCAGACTTTTTTAGTCCCTCTTCCTGGAAGCACTAATGCAGAGCATTTTCTCTCTGTACCCGGCTCATCTGCAGCTGGGACAGGGTGACAGCAGTGAAGCCTTCAGTGCAGCCCTTGGGGCAGAGGGTTGTGCAAGGGAAAGAGGTTGTTGCAGGGGCCTCGTGGTGCTTCTGTGGAAGCAGCAGCTGCTGGTGCCCTCGGCAGAGCTCAGGTGGGACATCCATGGCCCCGGCTCCCGGGATAACCGGCACTTGGGCTCCAGCAACACGCTGTGCCCAGCTGAGCACCTGCCTCGGCATTTAGGAGCTGCTTTTAAAGGCTGTGAGCTGAGGTTATCTTTTCTCTTTCTAATTGCTGTCAGAGTCTTAAACACAGGGGGCCAGCGGTGATGTATGTTGTAAGGTAACCAGTGACAGGGGCGCAGAGGGCTGCGATACGGGAAGGGAGAGGAGCTGGGGAATCGCAGGGTGTGAGAAGAAAGATGATGAATTGAGGAGAGGGAAATAAAAACAACCCAGAAGTGACTGGGGAAGGGTGGTAATAAGATGACAAGGAGCTAACACTTCAGCAGCTGCTTGGTGCCCTCAGCAACCCAACACGTTTAATGAGATGCTGCATGATGTTAACTTAAAAGGTTAGTTTCTTTAAATAAACGTTATAATACATGGGGGACTGTTCAGACAACCTGCTTCAATTCCCTGCTTCTTTCCGATCTCCCACCCGACTCTCCCCACTTCCCTTGATGGTGTTTTACTGAATCTGCTGTTTTACCACATGCTGGGGCTGCTCCTGGTTGAGCCCCAGTGTGGGGTTTGAGGCTCCTGCCCTGGAGATGTGTGGATCCTCCGTGCTTTGGGGCATGAGATGGACCCTGGCTTTCCTTGCAGATGACCCATCCTGGAGGAGGTGCAGGGAGGTGGCCTTGGCATGTCTTGGCCATGGTGAGATGGCAAAGCTTGAACAGACACAGACCTTGGGCACTGAATCGGGCTGCAGCCCTGTGAGCTCCTCTCCTTGCTCTGGTCTAGCACTGCTGTCTCTGCAGGGTCTGACTATTCACACAGGTTCATGGAGCCCTGAACCATGCCCTTATCCATGAATCCCTGTTTCCCCCCTTTCCCACATCTCCAGGTCCAGCCTAATGACTAGTTATCAGATGTGGTTGCCTCTTGTGTGGCTTCTCCAGCCGGCCCACCTCCTACCTCTGCTCAGGAGGCTGCTCCCCCAGTGGAAAGGCCTATTTTGGAATGAGGGAAACAGAGGTTTGATGGGCAGGGATGGGCTCTGGGTATTTGTGGTCAAAAGCAATGTATGCCAGAGGGAAGGAGCTCGCTATCCCTGGACTGTGCCAAGTGTTTGGTGTCTGCATGTTCTGCGGAAAATACTGTTCTTCCCTTTAGGGAGGTGGCGGTGGGGGCAGTGCCTGTTTTAACTTGGATGCTCGGATGACTTTCGGTGCAAACTGATGGTGTTTTGTTTGGTTTTGGATGCATCAAAGTGCTGACCCGAGCTCACAGGCAGCTTGGAAACCTGCTAAAGCAGCTGGGCTTAATGGGCAAGCAAACCTCTTGCTGTGGACATAGCACGGCTTTGCAGATTCCCTCTGCTCTTCTGGGACCACCTGGAGCTACTGGGGAAAACGAGGAGCTGGGAATGAAGCCGCCAGGTGATTGAAACCAAAGGAAAAGGTTAGAAGTCCCAGCAGTGCAGCTGTAATAACAGGCACGCTGAGTGCTTTGCTGCAGTGGATGTGCAAGATCATTCCAGGTTTTACTGCCCCTCCAGGCCCCTTTTGCAGGCCGATATCCTTCTCCTGTGCTCCACCAACAGCTAAACAGCTGCGAAAGTGAGAGGAGGTGGGAGATCCCAACGCAGCAACTGGAGCTGCCCCTCGGAGCCTGGTCCTCAGCGCCCCTGCTTCAGCCCAGCAGCTCCTTTGCTCAGAAGTGCAGTGGTCTCCAATGCTTTCCATGCTAAAAACTTGTTTTTAACCTGTTTTTACTGATGGTTTTGCTCTAGCCTCTGTGGTCAAAATGGTGACTGGTTTTGCCTTTCTGAACATCACATGGTAATCCTCTTGCTTCCAGGCTTTCATTTCAGGGTGCTAATTTTCTATGTGGAAATGCATGCATTTTTGCTGTCAGAAAATGGCTGGGGTGCCAAGTTGTGTATCAGTTGCAATTAATGTGCTGTGAGGTAGCTTCAAAGTGCTAAGCAGGTACAATAGAGAATTTCATCTTTAACTAAATCCCTATTTTATGTCTTCAAATGCTCCTAAAGTTTTGATCTGGGAGCTTGCTAAGTGTAGGGAAAAAGCTAGTCTTGCCTGTGTTTCCACACTGGGAAATGTGAAGTCTCACGTGAAGATCTCATGAAGAACTCAAGGGATGTGTAGGACCCGGATGAGGCTGTTTAAAAAATAATTGTGCCTGAGGGCTGTTTTATCCTGTGACTTCCAAGTTCTCCCTTCCACCATCTGTGTTATTATGGGAGACCTGTGCTATTGAGAGAGGGGAAAGAAGGCGATATGACCTGTGTTTGCTCATCCCCTGCACTGGCTGGGCTGTGGGGTCTGCGCCTGCACAGCGTCGCAGCGATCCCTTTCCGTGGTGCAGCATCCCGGCCCTCTGCTGCCTTGTGCAATGCTTGGAAAACCGCTGGAGCAGCCTTAAAATAGCCTGCGTAGGGGAGGGGGTGCAAAAGCATTGATTAAATTGTTTCTGCATATTTCTCTCTCTATTTTTAGCCTCAATTAGAGAAATGAATGTAGGTTAGAAGTGGGGGGAGGGTTTGCATTTTGCTTGTTTTGAACAAAATTCAAGAGAAGTGTGGAAAATTGGAACAGCTCGGGAAAGCACTAAGTAGAGACCAAGTACCAAGGGCCCTAAGAGAGCCTGAAAACAGCTCATTTCTGCTGGAAGAGTGGGCTCTTTGCGGCAGGCAGAAATGAGTTAATTTTTATTTCCTTTCACATTGTTCCCTGCTTTGTTGGAAGGTATCTGGCATTCTGGTTCACTTGTATAAAATAGTACCTAAACTAGAGGTTTTCACTTCACTTAAGGGTATTGTGGAGGTGCAAATGCCATGTTCTCGGATGCCTGTGGCATATATGAGCTGGTGTCCCCCTGGGCAGCGGGCACTGTGGTGGCTGCCCCATGGCACGTGGCTCTGCTAGGCTGGCACATGAGCCCCTTGAAAAGCAGCCTGGGACCACGAGCCCCTAAAAGGGAGGAGTTTGGGGTGTGCTCTGTGATCTGACAGCTCTCTCTGATGGTGATGCAGCAGCTTACTTCATACAGGGCAAACTCTAATATAATGAAGCACTCGGGACTAGGCTTGTAAATGGCTCCAGGCACTTCACTCATTACCTGCCTAATGGGAAAGCTGAGTTTTAAGGGCATTTCATTGAAATTTAATGGGACTCGAGCTCTGGAGTTGCATCAGTCCTTTGGAGGAGTTTAGAACAGGGAGTATTTTTCTTTCTTCCCCTTGCCCATGTTTTCATGCTTTGGGAAATCTTTATTTTTTGTCTGATCAGTTTGTTCACTGCGGTTTGGCCCCAGTTCTTGTATCCTGCCTTCACATTTTGTTTTTTTTTTTTTTTTTTTTTTTTTGTTCTTTTTTCTCCTTTTTCCTCCCCTCTGTTTAAGCTCTCGGCTCATGTGCTGCCCTTTGTCCTGGGAGGTTACACTCCAAGAGCCCAGGTCTGGAGATGGAAGCACTCCCAGGGATGCAGGAGCCCCTCTCACCTAGGGTACTGGCGAGATCCTCTCCTTCAGCTTTCTCTTCTAGCAGGACCTGATATTACTGTACACTAGAAATAGCTTAATTTGAAGACTTAAAAAAAAAAAAAAGTGAGGGGGTGGAAAAAGAAGAGGTAAAAAGCCTAAATGTTAAGTTCCTGCAAGCAGCCAGCTCATTCCTCTCTAGCCTTGAGGCACAGCCTTTCAGCAAAGTAGTTCAACCTCAGAAAGTAATTGCTCTTGCAAAATGCAGGCCCTGTTTCCTCACCAGGTCGTTGTAAATGTGCACACAAACCAGGCAGGCTCGGGACTCTGAGCAAGGGCTGAGAAGATGCTGTTGAGCGTCTGAGTTAGCCCAGCTCTTTTCTGGCAACCATTAATGCAGTTAACCATGTGGTACCTGTGTGAGATGCTATGAGCAGAGATGGGATGTCCTTTTTAGATATCTTGTTGATTTTTGTGATCCTGGCTCTACCTCTTGTGCTTGGCTCCACCAGGGACTGAAGCTGCTTTTGCACAGCCAGGCCATGAACAAGATCAGGAAAGTTACTTGATTTGAGGTTACTTGATTCAGTTAAGGAGAACAGGAGATTTCCTAGCAGGCTGAATTGCAAGGCTCCTTATTATAGCTGCTACATAAGTTATAATTTAACCTGCATCCTGCATTTTAGAATATATATATATATAAATCTTCCTAGAATGAAACTAGATTTCATATCTTTTATTTCTACAAATTATTACTTGGAATATATGGCAAGCTTCATCTGTTTGCTGCAAAATATTTGAAATAACCAGTGTTCCCACTGGGCAGGCACAGGTCTAAGGAATCTAGTTTATTCCTCTGCCATAGATGACTGCTCCCCAGGGAAGGTTTGAGATGGCATCGTGCTAGGGGAAGGTGAAATAGTATATGAGTTGCCCTAATCTCATTTATAGGTCTTAGTTGTGTTTTCAGCATGATCCTTTGAAGGAGAGAGGACAACAGTGATCTAACTATAAGAAGAAGAAAAGCAGTTGCAGGGCCACTTGTATGGCTCAGTAAAGAAGAGACCTGAGCGTGGATCCTGTCCTTCTCAACACCGATGACCCAAGGGGGCAGGTTATGGCTGTGGGATGGATGGATCACCAAGCACCATGACTGCATGTTCTGGGGCTGCCTTCCAGCTCATCGGTGGTGGGCAGGAATCCTTTGATCTGTGCCACTGCATTTCTGCTAAAACTTTTCTTTCCCACAAAGAAAAGTCTGGTGAAGTGACTTTCTTCTTGTAGCGCTCTGTTGCCTTCAGGACACTTGCTCATTCCTCTGCTGGCTTTCAGACATATGCAAATGTAATTAATATGATCTAAATTAATCTTCAGCACACAGGGGAGCAAAAAGACACAACCTTCCCCCACTTTTCCCCAGCCCCCATTTGTCATAGTGATGGTGCAGATTAATAGGACTGCAAGAAAGAGCACTTAATATCTTTGTGCTGTTATGGAGGTGCCTCCAGCCTCCTGCATGGAAGAAACATCACTGTAGCTGCTGCCATAGGACTTACTGGGATGAGCGGGATTATTGGCATCCCTAGGTAGACCTGCTGGCTTGTTCGGATTCAGGAAACATGGGCTGACGCATTCCCAAGGTGCCTGGCCCATCCTGCTCTGGATGGGGAAGTGGGATGGAAATCAAACCAGGAAAATAAGTGACATAATTTTATTTAAAAAAGACATGGGGCTGATGCAATTCCCTGTCAGTCTGACTCGCTGCACGTCTCTGCTTGGATGTTGTGAGTGGCCCCGTTGCCCTGGCCTTGGCAGCTCGCTGGGAGCTTGGCTCGTTCAGCCTGCCCTTGACTCCTGCTCTTGTGACCTCTGCTCCTGCCTGTCCCTGTGCTGCATCCCTGTCCCTGGCAGTGCTGCAGTATCCAGAGCTGCACGGCAGCTCCAGGATGGGAACGAAGCCTGGGAAAAGCAGCAGGATTAACGCAGGAGGCTTCAAGAGCAGCAGACTTTAGAATTGGTTTTGTCACGTTTGTCTCTGGCCATTTAAAAATATTTATGCATTAGTGGGAGATACGTCAAGTTGCTTATGTGTGCAAATCGCATGTTTAATTATGCATTAACCTACATTAACAGCTTTTTATCTCAAAACCTCAAAGCGCTTGGCGAGGCGGCGGGTGGAGATGCTTTGCCCTAGCTGTTGGAGGCACGGAGGACCACCGAGGGATGCCAGCACGGGATGTCACCGTGCCGCGGGCCAGGGCTGCTGGGGAGGGACCGTGACCTGCTCCATGTACCTGGGTGATGCTCCATGCCCTGGGCTGCATGGGGACCCACTCGCACAAGAGCGAGGCTTCTCCTTGCTCAAGTGCTGTTTTTGAGGATGTTTTCTTGGCCCTGCCTAAGGCACTGATATTTCCTTGAAAGATCCTTGCAGGGCTACATATAAAATGAGGTATCAGGAATTTAATGCATCCTTCCAGTGCTTTCTATACACACATTCATGTAGTATCAGAAGCCTCTTTTACTTATGGATGCTCTGTATAGGTCAGTGCTTTGTACCGATGAGTTTACAGAGCACCGCTGGCTAATGAACCATCTGGGTATCACTGCGCTCGACTCGTGGCAGGATACGTGGATTGGCTTTTTTAGACTCCACTGAGGAAAGATTAGTGGAAAATCAATGTGTGCTGTAAATTCTATGTAGTTAATGCATACAATATTTTAAACGTACAAAATAATAGAAAAGCAGGTGGGGGAAAAGACAGTAATTGATGGATTGCCTTTTTTGAGAGTGAATAATTGTGTGTGCAACTCTGAGATGAGGCACTTAGCTAGCTGACATGATGTTCTGCAACTCTTCCACTCATTTAGTCATGAAAATCACTGTTTTCAGTGTACTTGGAAAGCTGTACTAGAATATAGTGCAATGCATTTATTATTGAGTCTCAGAGGTAAGTTGCACATGAGGAGCAACTGAGAAGGTTGGAAATATGGTGTGTAAAACGCCAACCTTGTGTTTTGTTGGATGCAATTGTTTTTTCGTGTATCTTGGAGCTCTGGCTCTTTCCTGTGACTGCCAGCCTCTTCTAAGAGGCAGACTCGGTTCTCTTAGTGGGTAGAAAATTGTGCCCTTGACATAGTTTCCTCATAAATGCCCGATGAAAAATGGTTCACTAGCTGCTAACTCTGTTCCTAGCCCATTAAAACTCAGGAGAATGAACAGTCTCTGCACTTTTTTTTTTTTTTGTTGGCTGCAGCCTGCCTGAGAGCAACTGTGTATTGCATCAAAATCAATGGAAACCAGCCGCTGAGGTGGGAAATGATACCAGGCCCTTTGTGTTGGGGTGTCTACAGAGAGAAATGCTCTTGGTTTTCAGTGCCTCCAGTTGGAATTGGTGATGAATAAAGTCAAGAAATGCTTTTTGAAGACCCAGGTTAGGGCTTGAATCAGATGCCTATATAGGAGCAAGGGTCTTTGTGGGAGGTGGGGGAAAAGGATCCTGTTCCTGAACAAGTAGGAGTCTGCCCTAACTGACCACTATTCCCTCAGATCCATGGGCTTAGTTCTTGCCTTTAATCCTGTGCAGATGCTCTAGAACATCTCTTAGCATCGGGGCTTGCACGCACCATGTGAGAGGAGCATGGGATGAAGCATAGCTGAAAATTGCCCCCCAAGGAGCCACTGTCAGGAAAAACTTCAGGATACTCTGAAATTTTCAACCATGAAGCAAGTACCGTGCAGATGTAACTACTCCTTGAAAGGCTGGGCTTTTCACTTAAGATTGATTACAGTGTCTTGGCATGGGTTACTAACCATAAAAAATAAAGGATGCAAGGGAATAAACTCCAGTATAAAAACCTGAAGATTTATGTTTGAGATTTTTCCACCCAGCTTCTGTATTTGTTTTACTGCTTACTTTAGGGGCTCAATTATGTTTTGGAAGAGGCAGGAGGCAGAGTGTGGGGGAAGCAACCTGTCGGCGAGGTGACAAGGCGCAGTGCTTCAGGGAGCTGTGACACCTCCTGCTTGCTGATGGGGAGGAGGAGGGACCAGTTTTGGTGGTGGTTCTTGGGTGGCCGGTGTGTCCACAGCAGCCTCCTTCATGCATGTGTGGCAGATGATGAAAGCCTAGGTCTGAGAGCCAGCATGGTGGGCTACAATTTCCTTAATTTCTTTGCTACTTGGGTGTTTAGCTTCTTAAAAAAATATAAAAAAAAAACCCCACACAGGCTGACTTGAGGTAAAGCAAGGAAAAATAGTGAATTTGGGGTAGTCATTTTTTTGCTGCAGTGATATTGGCAGCTCTGCTGGGGTTCATGGAGTTGCTGACCCTGTGAATAGGCTTTTTGCCAGAAAAGTGTTTTGTTTTTCTAGAGGTGGTATTCCAGGGGCTTTATTGTTTCCCAGTGCTAAACAGGAACACTGGATGAAGCTCCCAGGTGTGGGAAGCTTGATTTGGTCAGACGTGTTTGTGTGCTCATTCTGCCTTTCTGCGGGTCACCAGGAAGCGCTTGTCCCCCTGCCCAAGAGGTGCTTGGGGCCCTGCACCAGGAATGCCAGCAGGGCTCCTTGTCTGGGGCAGTTTGAGCCCAGAGGGTAGCCAGGGACGAGCTGGTTAAGCTGTGCCATTGCTTTGCAGTCGCCCAGGTAGCCACAGTGGTGCCGCTTCCCCAGTCTGCAAGGCTACACGGTCAGGCTGGCTGATAAGAGTTGTGCAAACAAACAAAAAAAAATACAGAAAAACAACAACAAAAAACCCTGTGCTCAAGCTAAGAGATTCTTTGTTATTGCTAGTCTTAGCAGCAGCTGGATTTTGTTCCATAGCCTCCAGTTTTCCTCTTCTTTCATCCAGTAGTAATTTTCCTGGGGTTAAAAGGTGGCTGTTCTTACTCTATACAAATATACTTCTGTCTTTCAAACTTTCACTTTCTAAAATATATTTAATGGCAAAAGCACACAGAGTAATTTATTGCAGCTGCTTCTGGCCTGTCACCAGGGAGATACTGGAATGAGAACAAGAGCCTGGGAGTGCAGGAAGGTAAAAAGCTGGGGCAGGATTGGAATGGGTGATTGGAAAAGGAACAGGCAGGAGGGCAAGAGACCCCGTGTGAGCACACACATATATATGTATTTATGTCATATCTCTGTATGCATGCACTTATATATATAGACATATATATGACAAACGTGGCTTATTTATTGCTATTATTATTGGTGAGAGTTTTTATCTTTCTTTGCCTGAATAACAACAAAAAAAATCTATGTTATTGTTTCATGCCTTATTGTACAAGATGCCAGTACACAGGTTAATGAAAAAAATGCATGAATTTGGATAGATGTATAAAGGTCCCTTGGGTGTTCAGTCTCGAGTCTGGGTAGCTAGAAGGCAGCGCAGACATAAATAGGCCTGATACAACCAACTGTTTTACATACAAATGATTGCTTGCCTTTTATTTAGTTGACAATATTATTATTTTGAATCCAGGAAGAATATTAAATAAATTCTGTTATGCTGTCTCCATTACGAGTGATCCTTGATCTCTGAATTGTGGCTTTGGGCTCCGTGGGGGTTTGCAGGAAAGGGAGGGGACATCAGCACGGGCGCGTATTATTCTATCTGATGGGGTGAGTGTTGCTGAAATGTGTTTTGTCTCTTTGTGAAATGCACCTTTCTCATAATGCTCTGCTAGGAGGTGGGAGAAAAGGAAATAAATTGCCTTATGATGGACCCATACATATTAAAGCCTCTGCACAATGGATTTTTACTAAAGTGACAGCAGCAGCAGAGTATTTTTCTCTTCAAATATAAATTAATTCTCCTTTTTTACTCCAGGCAATATAATGCTGATGGATGGCGCCAACTGACAGCGCTGGGATCCAAGTCCTCACTTGTACTTGTGGAATGTGCACGGATGAGAAAAGTTTTTTCCCCTCATGGGACCAGCTGGACACCCACCCAGCAAAGGTGCAGGGGGGACTGGGGCCATCGGTCCCCAAATCCCCTGCCCAGAGGTTTGTTGCTGCAGCCTGCCCTGGTCAGCTTGGCAGAGGTATCTTTGCATGGAAAAAACTCTATGCCATTAACCCCATGCCAAATAACTATGCCATTAACAACAGCCTTGCTCAGTCCTGGGAGTAAATACTTAATGAGGATTTTTTTTCAAATATTATCTGGTTCCTTGCACTTGTTGAGCAATATTAAAAGCATAAATAAAATGGTGGTTTACTAATTCTGGTTGTCCATTGACTGCAAATCTAGAGGCTCTGCTAGCTCCAGCAAATGAAGTGAAGGATACCACTGCCAACAGGATGAAGTGGGCTTCTTGCATAGAAAAACGCTGGCTTGAGGTAGTGACCACAAGCCCACGTGTCCTCTAAAAGGAGAAGGTACTAGTGGCCCTTCACCACACAGTAAAGCATGTCTGGAGTGACCATGTGAAGGGTGAACAAAAAACAGGTGAGGGTTTTTTAGAGTTACTCCTTTTATGAGGAGTAGCATATTTGAAGAAGAGTTGAAAAAAAAAAAGCTGTTTTAATGGCTTTATACAGGTTGTTCTTTAAGCTGTCCATGTATTAAAATATGACTGCAAACACTCTGGGGGTCCTTGATAGCCTGTTTGATGACTGTTATAAATGTTTTTAAATTGCAGGGCTCAGCATCCTTGCAAGTTTTACCAGAGTTATGGTTGGTTACTGAATTTGTGTGTGTGGTGGTTGCTGTGTGGTTCTTTATGAACATCCTCTTTAGTGAAATTTGGTGGCTTTGGAAGCTTCCTTCTTTGGCTCCAAGACCATCTCCAAATGCCTGGGAATACAATTGCCTCTGCTTTGTCTTCTGCTCACAAAATGCACAGCAGGTAGCCAGGTGTAATTTTCTTTGCTTTCCAGAATGTAAATGAGACACAGAAAAACTAATGGATACGGTCAGGGTTGTGTAGACACCTGGTAGCAAATGAAACTGGGCCCCATTCCCTCGCAGCCGAGGCTCATTTCCCATCTACCTGCTGTATTTAAGTTTGTGCAATTTTGTATATATATATATATGTATATTTATATATTTTAGTGAAGCTTTGCATTTCATTATATACTATGGTATATATCTCCTTTCCATCCCTCTGGCTTAGTTCCAGGATTTTTTTTGCCTTTTTGTGTGCACAGAGCAACCCCCATTTTAGTCAGTTTTCTGCAGTTCCTTGGGGTCATCTTTGCTCTTGGCTCACCTAAGCAAGAGAAATGTTGCAGTTATTTAAATCCATACAATGGGAAATTTAATTTTAAAATAAAGCTTTTAATTGATGGAGGTTGACTTAGCACAGAGGATTTTACTTTCAAAAACAAGCAAAAAACCCTCTCTGATTCTATATTAATCTAGAAAATGAAGATAAAATAGATAAAATAGTAATTATGGAGCATCACAGTGTTCTTATCCTGTCAGAGTTGAGAAGTGATGTCCAAGAAAGAGGATTGCTTCTAAAACTAGAAATCCTGATACTTTCGAAACTTTACCCAAATCCTCACCTCAAAGCAGAGGAAAGGGGCAGATGTGTTTGCAGTTCCCCCGTGCATTTTCAAACAATGCAGAATGCCAGTGTTTGCGGTGGTTTTGCTGCACGCTGGGTTTTGATGCTTTGGAGGTGTCAGTTTTGTAGCTTCTCTGGCTTCTTGTATTTAGAGAAACTCCTGTTTCCTGACTCCTGGAAACTTTTCAATGTAGCTTGTTCAGCGTGTTGTAAAGGGCTAGTGCTAATAGCTAATACACTCTCTGCATTCCTTATTTTAATTTGTCAACCATAAATACGAGGGGGAGAAAAAAGAGCACTGGCCAGCACTGATACATGGCATATTACTAATACGGGAGTAATTACTCAAACAGCTTTTGTTCACCGTTCCAAAAACTTAGAGGGAAAGAGGGAAAAGCCCTGGGAGCTTTGCTGAAGTAGCACGCATTTTGCACCAAGGGCTGTTAGGGAGCTTTGGCTTCTTTCCTGGGAAATGCCTCCGTGAGCTCCTAATCGGCACGAGCTGCACAACAGCGCGTTGCTCGCCTTGCTGTGGCTTAACTTATTCCTTTTATTTGCATTTAATGTGCCATGGCTGAATAGAGATGCAAGCCTGTGTAATGAACCCAACTGCAATCTGTTTATACAGCAAATAAGAGCAATATATATATTTTTCCTCTTGTATAATGCCCTGTAGCTCAGTGAGGGCTTCATTGAGCAGGGTGCCCAGGGACTTTCTATTCTGGCTGTACTTCTTCTCCGATGCTATTTCTGTGTTGTTGTGGCCCTGGCCTTGTTGCAAGTCTCAATTTTCTTGCAGACTCACAGTAAGTTTCCTGTGATGCCCAGATAGGAGCTCCTGGGCACGCTGAGGAATGTCTAGATGTTTCTGGTGCGGAGCAGTTGGCGATGAAAGCATCAGTGTCTGTGCAATATCTGTTACTGCTTGGCGTGTGGCCAATATGAAGCATTGGTTGACATTAGTGACTTAAGCTCTTCTGCATCACCTGCTCCTTGCTGCTTGCTTGTTTTCTGTGACTTTAAAACACCAGGTTGATCCCTTTCCCCTGTGGTTGGAGAGCCATGTTGTGCCTGCATTGTCACCAAACAGTATTTATTTATTTATTTATTTATTTATTTATTTAAACCTGTGTTCTTTGGCTCAAATATCAGAAATTTCTTCCGTTAGGTGCTGCAGAGACCCTGGGTTCATTCCCTGCCCTGCTCTCCCTGCTCACCTACCTTCCAGGTGCAGATTATTTGCACCTGGGCTGTATGGAGGAGATACGTACATAACTGATCTTGTGCTGATGCACAAGACCGTCACCGTCTAATACACAGCTGGTTAAAGCGGGTGTTCCCAGGAGTCAAAGGCTTGAGCTGTGTCCAAGAGGAATGCGGGGATCCTACTCTCTGAACTGCAAAAGGGGAGAACTTATCCAGGGCTTCCTTCGGCAACAAAGGTGTTCTCCAGAAAAGGGTCCTACTCACGCTGGGAGCAATGCGGGCACCGTGCGTCCCCACACTGAGTCCTCGGCAGCTCCTGGGAGCACATAAATCACATCTGCGAGATGAGAGCCTGACAGCGAGATGGATCTGTGGTCCATGAGGGACATGTCTGTAGACCGTGGACTCAAGGTCCTTGTGCTGCAAGTGCTGGCAGTGGGCAGGGGAAGTCCAGAAGCTGGAAGATGCACTGTGAGCGATCATTTAGTCTTTGGAGAGAGGAAAGAAATGTCACAGGTGGTCATGGATTTCGCTCCCAACGCTGCTGCCAGCAGCCTGCTTTAACACCAGAGGCCGGCACACAAGGGCCGGCCTGGGATGGCAGCGCTGGCCTAGGGAGGGCTCCCAGAGCGGCCACCTCGGCGCTGGCTCTCCCCTACTTTGGGTAACTACTCATGTCCCAAGCAATTTGCCGTCCTGTCCTTTTCTGGATACTATGGGGGCTCTGATCTCCAAAGCCACCTGCCTCAGCCCAGGGACGAGGTCCGGCAGGATGAGCTGCACCAGGAAGCTCCAGAGCTGGTTCCAGCTCCAGAGGTTTCTTCCTTCAGCACACCTTGCTCACTGTGGCTTAGGTAGGGGCTGAAGTAGCTTTGCTTCATCGTGGTAGCTTGCTGTACCCAGCTTTTGTTCTGAATTTCTGACCTTAGTCCCTTTATAGGGGCCATGTGAGACATAATTAAAGTTCTGGGAGCATCTCCCTCTTGGCCAAGGTATGGCTCTCCTGGCTGCCATGCAGGAGAAGTGCTTGGCATGTCCAGCTGGGATCCATTCCCTTTGCTGGGGAGCCCTGAATTTTCTAAGGATACAGATAAACACAGATGATTTTAATGTTATTTATTTAGCTGTGAACTATCAAGTGTGGAATTCTGATAATCTATATTGAGTTCTCATTATATTAAATTAATTGACATTAAAAGTAAATGCTTAAGCAATGTGTTTGTTGCTGAAGTTTCCTGATGCTTCAGGATATCACTAAGCCAGGCACCTGGGGTGGGCTTTGCTGCAGGGCTGCCTGAGCTTTAAGAACAAATGTCCTCTGTAGCTATGGAGAATATATTTATTTTTCCTTTGCTTCATCTGGTAGTTAAGCTCAGCAATTCATTTATTCAAAGTCAGTAAAAAACAGGAAATTGGTTTTCCTTTTGCAATCCCTGAATAAAAATCAGGTGCAAGAAGATCAAATCTACTAGCTCTAACATCCCGGAAGATTTTTGGCCTTAGGTATCAGAAACAATCAGTTCAGTTTTGCTGACTGCATGTAATTCTTCTTTCATACCGTAAATCAGATTTAAATGCAAATCATTTTTAATAAAATACTTTTTTATCTAGCCAGATGAGGAACCTGAAATTGACTGAAAGTTATTTTAAATGCTGATTTGTGTATTTTGATTTGATCCCAGTTTTCATCCAGGCAGTTTAGGACAAGTGAAAACTAAAAATCCTCCTCTCAGTTAGTTAAATAGGAAGGGCAGCAGTTAGCATTGTTTAAAATGATTTTAAAAAAGGGAAAAAACTCAGGTTCTGCGAGCAGGCAGTGGTATTTGTGCACACGTGGATCAGGACTGCTGGCTGCGTGTGAGCAGCAGTGAATCAGGTTCGACAACTGTACTTAATTGCAGCTCCTGTTTTACTGATTTCCCACCCGGGTGAATAAACCTTCCTGCTCCCAAGCACAGGCTGGAATTGAAACCAGGGAGGTTAATGCTGCCTGCTGATTGAATCCCTTAGTTAAACCACATTTCTAGGTGGGGATAAAAGGTCTTTGTCACCTGGTAGGGGTGAGGGTGGCAGCGGTTGCGACATCAAGGACACAAGGGCAGTGAAGTCTGGCTGGCCTCTACGAGGCCCCTTGCAGGCTGCACATCCATGCACATCCATAGGGGACAGCCACTCCTGGAGCGATAAAACAGCCTTCCTGCCCTTCTCGAGCAAGGGGAGGCCTTGTGGAAACCTCTCCAGCATCAGCAGATGAACAAGAGATG
Source organism: Crypturellus tataupa (assembly GCA_034781795.1). Taxonomy (NCBI): domain Eukaryota; kingdom Metazoa; phylum Chordata; class Aves; order Tinamiformes; family Tinamidae; genus Crypturellus; species Crypturellus tataupa. Next base: position 6,152,090 of record JAWLRI010000180.1, read on the forward strand.
TCTGCGCCCTTCTCTCCACCACCTCTCCTTCCCAGGGAAAATTAGTCTCGCTCTCAGCCATCTCCTTCCAGCTCCAGGAATTGTTTTTGGAAGCTCAATCCCCTGGCAGCTCAATCTCACTTAAATTATATCCCGGGAAGTATAATTCCCATGAAATGCTATGCTTAATAAAATGTGTTGCGCATCAATAATTTAACTCCTTGTGACAACATATAAAAATCTGTTAAAAATATTGCAAACTTGGCCCAGTATTCTTGATAATTAAAAATGGATGTAATGGCAATGTATGGTAGGTGTTAACTATATTTCAGCTTTTCATTGTATTTAAAGCAGGGGTCATCAATTTTAAAATATCATAAAAGTGTGGCAAGTTTGCATTACTTTAAATATATCTGACATATAGGCCCATATATTTTAATTATTAATATGCAATACAGCCAATAGCAGTTTAAATTCTACCCAGCGCAGGCTCTCTGTGATCAGTGTAAGAGGAACTCGGTAAGAGGGATGAGTGGAGATAAACCTCAGCGGGTCAGCAAGCAAATTCTCTGGGCTGCCTTGCTCCATGTGGAGTCGTTTCCACCTGTGCTAAGCGGGGATAAAATGTCATCGGTCTGAATCCTTCCTCACATTGCCCTGGAGGCTGCTTTTTTGCATCTGTTTTGCATTTGCTGAGCCGGGATGCAGCCTTATCTCTGCGGTTATACAGCAGGGAAGTCAGATGAGTTACCTGGGATGGGTGACAAGGTGGCCCAGAGCAGAATCTGGAGGGTTTTTAGCACCACTTGCCTGGCAGGAGCGACTCATTTAATGCGAAGCAGGTAGCTGCTCTGACCCTGCGGGGACAGAAAGGGAGGGAACACAAGTGCAAATAAAATACAAGGAAATGGACCCAGATTTCCCAGTGCATGTGGCTCCCTGGGGTATGGGGTCAGCAGAAAGCAATGGATTAACAAAACTGAGTTTTGTTATTTCCTGAGTTATCCAGGACACCAAGATAAAGCAATCCGGGGTTTGGCACTCCAGGTTGCATCCTGCTTTTGTGGTTCTTGTTTGTTTGGGGTCAAAAGAGGTAAAATGAACGTGTAGCTACAGTTTCTTTGAGGTTTTCGTTTAAATCTGTCTGCAGTTTTGGGTGGGCATCGCCTCTGCTTTTCTAGCATCTTTTGTGGAGCCCTGACTGAGGGAAAACCTGATTTAGGGAAATGGAGGTGATGTGTGATCCAGAGTGAGATGGGGGCATGTCCTGAAGTCCCAGGATATTGACAGAATGTCCCTTCTTATAAACTGTACTCTGTTTTGAAGACCCTGCAGACTGGGCTGTCAAAAAAGGACCAAAAAATTCCAGTGCGTCCCAGTTTGGGCTGAGCTTTTTTGGAGACCGTGTGTGAGCACATCACCCAGAGCACCTGGGCGGATGATTAATATTTTCTCATGGGGGTAATTTATTCCTGCCTTGACACAAGCGGCTGATTGCTTTATGCCTCTGAGCCGAGCCAAAGGATTTACAGCGCTGATGTGCGGGTAGGGAGATTGGGCGACCGCGCTGGCACCGGCCTGGAAGGATCCCAGGATCAGGACTGCAATCCAGGACCGCTGCGTTTTCCCGAGGCTCCGCTCACCCTGCTCCTGTGTGGGATCAGCATCCTTTTCCCTCCCCTGAGGGCACAACACGTGGGTGATGCTTTAGCAAAATCAATGTGTGGGGAAAATTGGTGGCTTTGGCTCTGCGTGACACCAAATGCCTCATTATTGGCCCAAAGATTTTTTTTTACTATTATTATTATTTGGTGTGTGGGAAAAGTCGATGTTCTGCTTTAAATGGACTCAGATTATCACGGAGGCAATCGGTATTTTCTGATGAGCAGCAGCTTCGCTGGGTTCTGGTATGAAGCTCTCTGTGCTGCAGAGCCCAGCGCAGAGGATTAGTCGGGCTGCTCAGAGGTATTTTCACGAATCACTAATAACTGAGTGCAGAAATTCCTTACAACACTTTTCCCCCCTCAAAAAGTAAAAAATGTGGTTCCTATCCCTTGTGGTGCTGCACTATTTGATGCTGTTCCCAGCTGTTTTGCTTCACCCTGGTCAAATGGTGAAAGTAACAGCCAGGACAAATCCTCACGTAATGCCAGCTGATACATCCCTCTGGTTTGATGGAAAATCATTGAAAAACTGCTTCCTCAGTGTGTTTTTGCTACCTCAAGCTTAATGTCCTTCACAGTCTTGCCTAACCTTGCTGTTGGGCCTCGCTTAGGACAATATCATCCAAGACGGTGTCAAAAGCCTTGCTGAGGTCATCATACACGACAGCCACTACTCCTGCCTTTCCACGAGTCCTGCCACCTTGTCACAGAAAGATATTAGATTGACTTGACATAATTTGTTCCCGACAAACTCATGTTTGCTGTTCCTTACCACCTTGTTATCTTTTAGGCACTTAGAAAGTGTTTGTTTGATGATTTGTTCCAATATTTTTTCTGGGAATTGAAGGTAAGCTGCCTGGCCTGTAATTCCCCTCTCCGTTTGCCATTCTCTGCTCTTCTGGGACTTGCTGCAATCCCCGAGTTCTCAAAGATCAGCTCTAAGAGCCCAGAGATGTTTCCACCACTTCTAACACCTAGCAGCGAACTTCAGCACACAGAGCTGGTTTGAAAACATGTAATTTCTAAGAATTTATATATGATTTATATGAATCTTCTAGACTATTGCCCCCACCTTGTAGCCTGAGCTCTTGCCTTTCTGTCAGCATTAATGACTGCAATATCTATACAAAAGGATCCGTCGTTTTTAGCATAGAAGCATTAGTGTTTGCAGTGCTGGTTGATAGCTGAGCAATGGGAGAGCTTTCTCTGGTCATTGCCTTATTACTGATCTGAGTTAGTTTATTATCATTATTATTCAGATTCCTAAATAATTATATATCAGTGTATAACTTGGCCTCTATTTATTTATTCCTAATGGAGTGTCCTGTTCCCCACATCACCCTTAGATGTTTCAATTGTTTTGCATTATTTTTTCCTCTCTGTGACCCAGGACTTTACCCTTCCCAGACTCTTTCTCTATTAGGACATTAAATACCTGCTGTATTTAATGTTGCTGGTCAAGATTCAAAGGCAGACGGGTCGGGACGGAGGGACTGGAAGAGGCTGGAGGCGGCAGAAGGTCCCTGCTGGCCCTGGCACCGGGGCCAAGTGGGGCCTTGGTCTCCACACGGCAAGGTTGGGAAGGCAGAACCCGCTGTGGTGCTTCACGTGGAAACAAGTATCTCAAATCGCCTGGAAGAATTTTCACTTTGGAGCCCTGACTCCTTAGATTTACTTTTGTCTTTTTCCTGTTGTAATATAATTTTGTGATGATTTGCTAATAATAATTTCACTGGTAATGATAGCTCCTATGACAACCTGTTAGACAAATGACATTAATGTTTTTCTTGCTTGCATTAAGGATGAGTGGGATCTGACTTGCTGATTGGAAACATTTGTTTTTCCTGCTTTTCAAAGTACTTCCTATCAAGTTTGCAATGAAATAATTTGACAGTTTTCAAGCAGGAAACACTTTGATCTAAGTGTCAGCTTGCTTCATTGGAACAAACAGGAGATGTTTTGTTCTAGAAGTATTTAATATCTGCTGTACCTAGTAATTTAAATAAAAAATAAAGTGCTTCAAGTTGTATGTTCTGTCATGGTAGAACTTGTCAGTCATAGTAATATGTATTATAAGTTATAATGAACAAATCATAAAGTGAAAAAAATCTGTAGGACAGAATCACAGCGAAAATTTTGCAATTCTGAAATGAAATGCTAAACAGCAAATTTGACGTAAGTTGTTGTAATGTCATTTCAGAATTTCCTAATGGGACATGACAGAAGGGAGAATAGCTTTATGCCACTTTGATTTCAATAAAACAGATTTTTTTTTAAATGAAGAGTATTAAGGTAAAAGAGAAGTGTGGAGAAATGCAGCCACTGAGAGGCCCACGTAGCTGGTGAAGCTGCGATTGTGTTGGGCATGGTCACCTTGACTCAGCTGATCTTCTGCCTTATGGCAGATCTACCTGGAATATCTTTTTCTCTGTATGAGACTCTTGGTAGTAAATTCAAGACCGTGGCAGTTCCCTGGGGCAAAACCAAGAGAGAACAACAGGAAATTCATTCCTGACCCATTCTCCTACCCGTGAAGGTACTGTGGTCATTTATGCCCCTGTGGTTGGTATGGCAGGTCTGTTCTCCTGCACTGGGGTACATTTCACTATAAGTAATTATCACCTTTGGTGAGGAACCCCAGTCTTTGCCTGTTGCCTTCTGAGATTTTCGGTGATTTGAAGGTCTGTAGCAGATTTGTAACAGGTTTGAGTTTTTCTTTGCAGAAGATTTACATGAGAAGATGGTGTTTTGGTGAAATTATATATTTCAGTATGTGTGCAGCGTGCAGGAAGGGTACTGATGTGACAATTTAAGTTAGTAGGATAAAAGGTAGTATTTTGGAAAGCCCTGCTTTGATTGGATTTGAATGATGGGTTTTGATATTTTTAGTTTGAAATAACCTTTTATTTAAAAGATACATAAAGGGGGAGAAAGAGTGAGCAAGAACCAAAACTGAAGAGAAACATGTCAGTTGGTAGGAGATTCTTTTTTCTTCCCTTTGGAAATGTATTTCATAATTTAACAAAGAAAAAAAGAAAACCCTCAAGATTTTGCATTTCCATTCAAGACAAAAGAAAAGAGAAGAAAGTCCCTTTCTGTGTGGATTGTGCGGAAGGGCCAGCTCTCAGCAGAGCGGCAACCAAGAATGAAAGACCTGCAGGTGTGGAGTAAAAGGGTAATTCATGTGGTATAAAACCTTCCTTCCCATTGCTTTTCATGCAGTCTAAATCCAGCCACAGAGAAGATTTATTTTGCGAAGTCAACAAGACAGAGCTGGAGCCGTGGTGACAGAGCGGCTTTGGAGATCTCAAACCTTCCCAAGTCCCAGGTGTGGGACCAGTCGCTGTTCTGCTGCCAGGGCCGTGCCGGTAGGGTTACAGCTAGGGCAAAAGTCCCCAGCTTTGCAGGCTTGGCACGTAGTGAGGAATCCTCCGGTTTGCCTGGGAATAGGGATATGGCGTGGGTGTAATGAGTGTGGGCATGAGTAACCATCTCATGAGTAATTATGTGAAAGCCAAAGCCAACGTCAGGCTGCCAGACCCGTGCCCGTGTTTCAGTAACGCCAGATTTGAAAGGTTTGGGGCTGAGCAGGACCTGGGTCTCTGCAGGGCCCATTCTGCACTTGCAGGTTGGCTGGCTCTGTAAACAAGATAGCAGTGATATAATTATGAGTAATTTCCCACTCCTTGTTCTCATTCAGGAACCAGGCTGACTAACTGAAGAATATTACTTTCACTGGTGCAGTGACTCGGGATTGAGCAAATGCGGCAGTTTTCCATTTGTAGAGGAGCAGCATCAATACTGACGGGCCTGGTACCAAGAGGCTTCCCCTTGAGCGGGGCTACCTTGAGCTCAGGGGGACACGAGAGCACAAGATTTCCAAAGAGATTTGAGATTTCTCACTCTTAGCCATGAAAGTGCTAGAGCCCTGAATGAGGACATATATACACATATATATAAATATATATGCATGTAAAGAGCTCCACAGACATAGGAACTTGCTTGCACTTTGAGGACACTGCTTGTATTTGTACCACTCCTCTGCAATGAACTGATGCCTTTGGTTTGCTAAAAACAAACTCGTGCGATTTATGGTGGTGGGGTTAAGAGCAGATACCCATAAAGGATAAAACAGCTTCTCCCTTTCTTGCCCACCTGAAAGTACGGCCTCATTTTGAGTTATAGCTTCACTGCTGACACTATTTCTTGCTATTTTCAAACTGAAAAGCATGACAAAGGAGAAAGATAAGGTCTGGAATCCATGAGAAGCTTTTTATTCTGTGGACTTTTAGAATATCTCACCTTGATGTTATTTGAGTTCTTGGGGGCTAAGCTGAATTTTAATTTTGCTCCATTAGCTTTGCCAGCCAGTTATACCTTTCAGGCCCATATCACATGGAAGATTAAAAAAAAAAAATCATCCAGATTTCATTTTTAATCTCCTTCAACTTCAAACAAGTTATCCTTTTGGAGATACCTAATTACCCAACCTCCTTCAGACAACTTCACGATGTGTGTATGTGTGCGTTTCATCTGTGATCCCAAAATGGAAGATCTGATCCCTATGGAATGATTCATCAGGGAACAAGGGTCTCTAGCACATACAAATTTGGAAACATCTGTGCAGGTTTGGGCTTAGGGAACAGGACTGGGGAGCAGGTTTCAGCAACAGGAAGGCAGAACTGAAGGTACCAGGCAAATATTGCAATTAAATTAGTCAGCTTGAGGAAATTAAATCAAGGGAAATTGGAATGTGTCATATTTTTGATCTGGATTTCTGGCTGTTATGAGATTTTTGAACAAAGGTAGTGAAGAAAATAGAAGCTAATAAGGTATTTTTTTTCCTCCTCCTTTCCCAGTGACTCAGAGGAGAGCTTGATCAAGCCCTTTCTCATTTTGTGATAATTAATGTGACTCCCATGGCAAAGAGAAGCTGCCATGATTAGTCATAAATCAGCTGAGCTTTCCCAACAGATTTTTGGACAGCTCCTTGTTGTACCCGTCCACACGGTCGTTGGTTTTGTGTTGCTGTTTCTTTGTTTTTCTCTCTTTGTTGTTCTTGCATGGATCCATCCTATCTACAAGGCCAGTCTTGTAGATTGCAGTTAAGCTTGTCCTTAATTTTAAGTGCCCAGTTAGTTGACAATTTATATGAATAGGTGTTTAAGTGCTTTCATGAGGAAGAAATTTTCTGAGTTATGAATGTGTAAATGTAACTATCCTTTAAAAAAATGTGTAAGGTGCTAAGAATGCATCTATAGTAGTGCCCATGCAGCAGTATGTCATGCAGCAATATGTATTTTACCTGGCCAAAATATATAATATGCTTGAAACCGTCCAAGGATCCTTTCTTAATTTCTGCTTTCAGTTTTTCTTTGGACCAAAACTGATGCCAGTTTGTAACAGTACTTATATGGAGTGCAGGTTTGGTATCTTTTTGCAAGCCAAGAGGATCACAGAGCTCCTGGGTTCTTAAATGCTCTAGAAAGTGGAGCAACGCAATTCAGTCCCCTGGTGCTCTATGAAACGGAGTGGCCTGATATCCCAGCAGATCTCAATTCAGCAGCAGGAGCAG
>JAWLRI010000180.1:6159407-6207695 GCA_034781795.1 Crypturellus tataupa
ACCAAAACTGATGCCAGTTTGTAACAGTACTTATATGGAGTGCAGGTTTGGTATCTTTTTGCAAGCCAAGAGGATCATAGAGCTCCTGGGTTCTTAAATGCTCTAGAAAATGGAGCAATGCTGTCAGCAGTGCAATTCAGTCCCCTGGTGCTCTATGAAACGGAGTGGCCTGATATCCCAGCAGATCTCAATTCAGCAGCAGGAGCAGAGGAGGACAGAGGCCTGTGCACAAAGCAGTTGAGTTACCGCTTCATTTTGTGCTATTATGCAGGTAGGCAGCACTGCACAGAGTGAATGTGGGGACCTGGACATGTCCTCCTCCACGGGCAGAGAGCAGAGGGCTAAGGAGGGATGGGTGGTTAGCAAGGCTGGAAAACTGCAAAGCAATAAATTTTCTGCTAATGATGCTGTTACTGTGTATTATGGTTAAAACAAGGGAAAAAAGGAGAATTTGTAATTGCTATCTGGAAAGGTGTAAATTAGCAGTTCCTAAAAGTGCTGCTGCGAGCTCCTTCCTGCAACCTGATTTCTTCTTGTTCCTTGGGGGTGGTGGGTGAGAGGACCCCAGTGATGCAAGTGCTACCGCACTGTGCTTCCGAAGGCCCGGGGGGACATGCAGAAATAGCACGTGCTTATTCTAAAGCAGAAGAGATCGGGTAGTGTGAGTTATACAGAGAACCTGGAGGAAGGGTGAGCGCACATGGAGAGAGGGGGCTAAAGAAGAAACCAAAGGCCAGGGATTGTTTGAGCCCTGGGGAAGATTAAATGGAGAAAAGGAGCAGTTTTCACCCTGGAGGTCTTCAGAGCAGAGGGTCACCTGTGAAGGGTGGTTCTGCGTGCCCCGTGTCCCTCTTTAGGGTCCAGAACTTGCTGTGTTTTGCATGGCTGCAGAAAGGTCACATTCCATCCTTGTACGATAGTGGAGATTTGTGCTCATTGGTGCCGTTCCCCCGTTTCTCGGTATTTATAGCTGTAGAGGAGGGTGGCAGGAGAAACACCACGTATTTGCCATCTTCTCCACTTGCAATGTCATTTGTTCATGAATGTTTGCCAGTAAAAATAGAAAAATAAATAGATGTTGAAGCGAACCCTAGATATGATCTCTAATTAGATTAAGACACAGTTATGGCATAATAAATTATCTAACTACCCCTGTACGGATTCACAGTGCTTTTAAGATTGATTTTAGCCTAGGGCTTTGGAAAAGTGACTTTTACAAAACTTAAAGAGATTAAGTCTGATTATTAAGTGAAGATACTTTTTGATGCCCCTTCCAGACAAATGAGCAACTCTTAACGACCCTGTTAAAAAATGATGCTCTGTGCAGCTTTGGCAGCTGCTACAGTGTGGAGCAGGGCTTGGATTTGTGAGGCTGAGCATCAGAAAAGGCAGATGTCAACAGAGATCCAGGCTACTGGTCTGAAATTTGGTGAGTTCAAGTACCTGCAGGTGCAACCAGCCTCTTTGTGGGCTGGAAAGGACAGATCTCAGGTGCTGAGGGCTCAGAGAGGGGAGCAAGAGACAAGATAACCCAGAGAGAGGTTAGGGCAGTGTGCTACAGCCAGCTGTGAGGTGCTGAGATGATGGAGTGGGCATTACCCTCATTTATTCATTGTCAAAAATGCTGTTAAAAAGCTTTCCAAGGTGGAAGATGGAGAAGCCAGGGGCTCAGCTTTGGATCCCCTGTCCCTTGTGCAAGCTGGACCACAGCCTGGATGAGGGCACCACAGCTCCTGCACCCCAAGCTCTGTGCACAGGTTGCTAGACTGGGGGACATTGCTCTGTGAGGATTTGGGGTTTACAATGCGAGTAGTTTGTGGTGTGCTGACCATCTACCTCCAGCTAAGGTACTGTGAAGACTACTTTACAAGGGCAAATGACTCTAAGAGAGAAATTCTGTGAGATCCTGTGCCCAAAGCAGAAGTTAGCAAGTCAAATGCTGCCCTGGAAATGTGACAGTGAAGTGATTTTATACACTTAGCCCTTGGAAATTAAAATCCATGCTCCGGTGTTTCAAGTACAAGGGCTCTATTCATTTCTGTCACTGCGTTATGTCTTTAGCTCAGAAGTGATTCACAGTATTGTTCATCTCCAGCCTGCTAATTTTATCAAGCTGAGCCAAGCAGGGTCCGGTGCTAATGATGAAATTTTATTTCATCTCAGTCACTTGCAGCGTTAATCACCAGTGCTTTTGTCTCCAGCTAGCTGGGCGCTCGCAGCAAAGTACGGCAGCCCTCTCCTTCCCTGGAAGCAGGAGCTGGCGCTGCTGGAGGAGGCTCGTGGTTCGGAATCGGTGCCGCTGCCGTCGGAGCTCAGTCCCTGACAAGTCACTTCATCTCTCCGTGCGTCATCTCCCCATCTGGAGAGCGCGGGCTGCGCTTCCTGCCTCCCGGGCATCCGATGGGTTTGAAGATGCCGCACGCAAGATCTGAGCCGGCAGCGCCACGTGCTCCAGTGGGAGGTTTTGGGCTAAGAGATGTCCCCAGGCTTCTATGGAGGATGCTGATTCTTTTGGGGCAAATCATTTAACCTCTCTGTGACTAAAGTTCTGCCAGCTGCAAAATATGTCCGTGGCTCACAGGAGCGCTTAGCAGCAGTAATTAGGCCATGTTTGTATACAGCTTTGAGAGATTAGTGCTGTTATTTGTCACCTGCAGTGCATTTAACAATCCATAGACCCTTTCTTCCCCTGTGCTTCACAGTCCGCTGCGAGCAGTGTTTAGAAAGGATTCCTATCTGCCATGCAGGAGCACTTGGACACCATCATGATTACATTAACCCAGGTGCTGTTTTGTAGAGCACTGCGGCCATGCCAGAACATCCAGTCTCATAAAACTGCACATTACTCACCATCAATCTCCACCTTGAGGCTCTTCTTCTTTGTAGCTGAATGGGTAGCTGGAAATGTCCTAGACGGAAAGATGTGAGGAGCTGTCCCAGCTGAGAGATTGTAGCAAATGTCAACCAATGTGGCTGGAAGACACCGGGTTTGTGGGCCCCATCTGCTCCCGCTTGTCCCTTCCTAACCCATGCCAGGACTGAGCATCTTGTCTTGAGACTACTCAGTCCCCTTAATAGTTTATCATGAAGACCTTGACAAAGGCTTTTTACAAAATCAGCTGCTTTCCTTGGCCTCCTTTTAGTCATTATTTTATTGATGTTCTGTAAAAAACTAATTAGAGGCTTGGCTTTCCCTGGCAGAGCCCTGCTCGCTCCTTCCTGTCACATTGTATTCACCATGGTGCTTCGTTCCTGCCCAGGTCCCCATCCAAACCCGCAGCGATTTCTTTCGCTGCTCTGCGCTCTATATAAAGAGCAGTCACCCTCTCCGTGTGGTCACATTATGTGTCATGAGGATTTAGCTCAGAGCCCAGGTTTTGATTGAGAGGAAAGAGGTCGGTGAGGAGCCTTTCTGCCAGCATTGCTGCAGGGAGGCCATGGGAATGATGCACAAAGTGGGAAAACCTGAGCCCCCGTTGGAGGTGTCCGCCTCTTCCAACGTGCACATGGCAAGATCTGCTGCAATATGGTAAAACCAGCGCAGAAGAGTTTTGGCCCTGCTGCCGGCTCCGTTTTCTCGCTCGGAGGAGCAGCCGCTGCAGCGAGCTGTCACCGAGAGCCCCTGCCCCTCGCCGCTTCTGCGTACGGAGGGGAGGATGGATTGCTCTTTCCATGAGTATTAAATATTTTATTTTGTGACCGTCTTCTAATCAGATGCTTTATCTCAACCATATATTAAAAGAATAGTAATAAAAAAAGGATTTTAATAAACTTAACCTCCTTAAATTGTGTCATTGTCACTTGCCCAGGACATTAGGGAAGCTGTAGGGGGGAAAAATATGTACAGAGCAGTTTTTGGTGCGTTGATAATTTATTGTCCAATAATCTCTTTGCTCCCTCACTATTCCCAGTTTCCTCATTACTTGTACACAGCGTAGCGCCCTGTTGCTAGCAGCGGGTTGCCGTGCTATTGCAGCCAGAGCTACTCCGTGCTGACGTCTGTGTGCTGGAGAGGAGCAGGAGGGGCTGCAGGACGCGGGCAATGCCAGGACCTATAAACACGAAGCAAGCTGCTTTCTTCCCTAATACTGGACTCTTTTGGGAAAGGCTGTTTCCAGCAGGGTGGTGGCCAGCCTGCCTAGCCACAAGCCATTTCAGGCTTATCTGAGAGACACAAACACAGCCACAGCAGAAGGCTCAGCCCTGGAAGTCCTTGAGGATCCACAGACTGCCCAGGAGACCCTGCTCGGTTGTCACTGCTCTGTATGTGTGGGACCTGGCCCCCACGTGCCACCGTGTGATGTACACGAGTGGCCTGCAGGGTGATGATACCAGGATTAAGTGCATCTAAGTCTGTCAGGTCAATCATAATTTGTTCTCTTCCCTACTCTCCTCGCTGGCCATAAGTGGAAGGACATCTCAGAGCAGATCTGAGCGCAGTTTAGTCTCTGATCCTGGACTATGACCAAGCAGGCATGTCCCTGACTGTGATGGGCCCACATGGCCTCAGACAGGCACCCAGTGGAGCTGGTTTCTAAGAAGGTGCTAAGGTGGCTGCTTTTAGGTATGGAACAGATCCTACGAATCCTCTCAAAGAATGTGTCCCACATTAGTTGGTTTGCACTGAAATAAATCTTTTCTCATCTGAAGGATGGTGCTGATGTCAGCTTCCACTGTGCTAGGTGAGCTCCAAGGCAGGTGTACGAGGGGAAACAGAGGCACAGGTTGGAGATAGGACTTCTCTTCCCACCAGCCACCTGCCGGCTGGGACACGCTCAAGGCCAGGAGTCCAGCACGTGTGGCCTGTCCTGACCACAGTGCCAGGACCACGGCTGGACACTGATGTTCACAATCTCGGAATAGGAATCCTGTGACTGCTCTGCCTAGGCATGTCTTGCACGCACTGCCTCCCTTCTCTTCCCTTCTCTCTTGTTCATTTTCTTTCCATTATGTTTAGCAATGAAAAAGTCTCTCCTTTTACTGTTTACCTTCGTATGAGAATGCGAGACAGCTTTCTCAACACTAGAGCACTTTTTGCAGAAATAAATTCATACCTCAAGTCTTTCTGTAGCAGAGGTTATTAGTCAAGAGTGAGCATGGGTCAGATAACTGATGCCTGTGGCAATTTGCAATTATTTACTGTGTTTGGGGGGACGCACATGGAAGTTTTACCATTGTCAAGGTCTGGACTGGATAGATGGATGGATATGATTTCATTGAAATTGTGTAGAGCGTGATTGCAATAAGGAGCTAGGAAATTAAATGAAAATGCCACTGGTTAGGAACCAAATGTAAATTATTTTCTTCTTTTCTTCAGAGCTTTATGTACGCTGATTTGCATCTGCATTGCCAAGGAAGGGTGCAGGGAACAGGAACCAGAAGACTGTAAGTGTTGAAAGCAGATGAACGTACCGTGGCCATGAGCTCCTGAATGGAAACACAGCCCGACTGTGGGTCAGGCAATTCCGGCTCTTCCCAGGGCAGAGCTGGGTAGTTTGGCTTAAGCAAGAGACAACTAGGAAGGTGAGTCTGGATAGGGTCAGTGATGGGGAATCAGGAGACCTGGCTGTTTGGAGGGTGCTAAGGCCTCGCCCAGGGCTAGATAGAGCCATCTGGGCCGTGCCAGAGCAGGGGGCATTAAACTTCTCCCCGCTCTGCCCATGCAGATCCATTTCGGGAAGAAAGGCTTCAAAAAGCCTTGAGGTTAAATTGCATCATGTCAGGGCAGTCTCTTAATAACTCTCCAAATGCCGTGATAAGAGCTGAGGGTGGCGCAGCTGGGAGGACTGCTCCGAGCTGGCGGGTGGGTGGAAGATCAGAGCGGTGCTAGAGGCTAACGAGGAGGGTTGCCCGTGGGTGGGAGGGAGACCTTCTACAGCAGCAAGAGGCAGGCTCCCTGCTCAGGATGATCTGCTACAAGTGTGTAAAGGTCTGAGGTGCGAAGTGAGGGCAGAGGGGCCCAAACCAGAGCTTTCAGCTTGCCTTGGTTTCCTCTGTCACAAGCTGGGAAGGCTCTGGGGTGACACATTTCTGACGGCTGTGAGTTTATGGTGGTATTTCTTTAGCTATTATGGCTTTAAACCTGGAGAAAGTTGTGTAAATGCAGCAAATTGACATGCAGTAGCTAATGGAAGGGTTTGCACTGTGATCTGAGGACACAGCTAGGTCCTAGAGGTCCTGATGGAGGGATAATGAGAGTGGTTGTCAGCCTGTGGTCCTGTATCAGCTCAGATGCGGACTTAGGCTCAGCTGCAGGGCAAAATGGCCTGAGCCTTATCACTGTCCTATCTGGCCATGGAAATTGCTGCCCCAGTCTCCCCTTGATTCTTGAGATTTTAAAGTAAAATCAGCTCCATTATTCATGGAAACCTGGGATATTCCTCTCTTCCCCCCTGCCAACAAATGGGATTCTGATAGAAGAGTCAGTGAGGCTAATGTTGTTTTCAGTCACTAGATTTGACTTAAAACTGGCCTAGGAGAAAAGGAATTTGTCTCTGAATACGTTAGTTGATGACTGACAGAAAAATATTGCAAATTATGTAGATGGCGTATGTTTTTCAGTCACCTGTTAAGCGGCTTGCATATTGGAAAAAGTGTTTTTGCAAATGTATCGTTAATAATTGGTGGAAAGAAGAAAGAAGTGAATATTATGCAGCCAGTTCCCGCTTCAATTGCTCTGTCACGTGCGTAGGGAAGCAGGAGCTTCTATTTGTAGGTAAGAGAGCAGTGGAGAAGGAAGAGGAGGAATCATCTGAGGTACTTCATAGCAGACTTCATGGCAGACGATGTTGAGTCAATCTGGAGCAGGGGTCCTGCTTCAGTCCATGTGTGCTGGATCAGATCTTTGATAAAGACACCCTCTACTGAGCTTGAAATAAGAGATTTCTTTGGACCATGAAGCCATTCGCCATGATTAGGACCCACTGCTGCTGGTCATTGGAGACTAGTGGACTTGTAAGATTAGCGGTCAAGAAAACTTAGGTCATGTTTTCGTTTGGTCTGAACAGCTTCTTTTCATGTGCCATGACACAAGTTTCTCAGTGAAGGACGTGATGCTTCTCCCTGCATCTAGCCTGTCTGTGAAGGTCTCCCTGGGCTATCAAGGCCTTGAGATTTCTCCAAGGAGCCCAAAAGAAGGTGAGGAGAAGCAAGACATCCTGCACACCTGCCCTTGTGGAGAAAGCCCATTCTAGCTTTTATTTTGGCTGGTGGTTCCCCATGATGTTCGTGGTGACTGCTGACGTCTCCCCTTACCTGTGTCCCCTGGGTCTGAGATGAAAGCAGTGCAACTGGACGCCCCACCGTAGTGGCCAATGACAAAAAGCATTTTCTGGAAGAATTTGTCCCCCCATTGCTGAAAGGTTACACGTGATGTTACAAACCAGCATTGCTCCTCATTGGTACCACTGCTAAATAACCTGTCCTTCTAGAAAGATTTTTTGCTATTGCAGCATGTTCAGTGCAGCCATCTAGGTGAAATAATTTCTTTCAAGTCAGAAGAAAAAGAAGACAGGATTTTTGTCTTGTATTGTCCAATAATTCAAAACCTTTGGAAAAAAAATGAGATCCAGAGCAAGCTGCAGGGAAAACACCCAGTACTGGATTTGATTTGGATTTGAAATCACTTTACTCTTATACTTTTGTAGGGAGTTGGTAGGTAATTCTGACATTGTTTTACACGCAGAGGAACAGAGGCCCAAGGACATGGGAAAACTGTGGCAGAATTAGACTTTGGGTCCCTTGTTCTCATCTTGGAGCTTTAATCACAGAGACTTGTAACCAAGAAAACACAGTTAGAGGAGAAGGAAATGAAGAAGCTTCTTTTGGTGTCTCATTCTTCAGGAGAAACTTGAGCAGCATTTTCTATTTTTATAATAGTTTTTATTTATTTTTTAGAAAGTCTGCTAGACTTGATTTCAAAACTGTAAGGTTAGAGCATCTCTGACATTCTTCAGGTCAGTTGTTCCAAAGGTTAGTATTCTCTTTTATTACAAACACTCCCTTAACCTCTCGCAGAGCACTTTGAGGTGGTGAAGGAAGGCACAGCCCTGCTGTCCTTGAAGCGCTTGGCTTTGTTTGTTGCTACAGCAGAGTTTCTCCTGGAGCCTCCACCTGCAGACAGCACAGGGGCTACATTTAATATTACTCATGTGCGTTCAGATGTGCGGGCTGATGCCTGGATAAATAAATCTTCCTGCCAAATCCGTCCTTCCAGGAGCTCAAGTGTGTGAGACCCACCGTGAGGCCGGCTGGAAGGTATCTTTCCAGGGCAGTGGTTTGCAAGCTACAAAGGATGTCCGAAAGACATCGTGATGCCCCTCTGAGGGGCAAAATCTCCTGGGGATTATTGTGGGCTGTGTTCCCGATCAGCCCGTGGTGGTGGGAGAGCTGCATCCTCCTGGGGTTTAATGAGGAAGGTCCCTGTGTGGTCCAGCCCTTCTTCGGGCCAGCAATGGAGGCCTGAGCAGATGAACTATCCACAAAGCGGTTTCGCCCTCTACTTGTTTAGACTCCGCGTGCACGAAACGGGTGGCTCAGGACGGGCAGATCCTCAAATCGCAGCTGAGGGTGTTGTGAGCGCTGCTGCGCTCTGCTCGCTCCCAACGATCGCTGGAGCAGCGGCCCTGGAGCTTGTGCGCTGCAGTGGAAGGGGTCTAACAGGAGGCCTTTCCGAGCCCCTGCTGCTGGGGAGAATGGTTAATTGAAACTGCAGTGCTTATTTTAATTGGGTCTGTCCACAAGTTTTGCTCACGTTGCTGTGTCACACTGGCTTCCCCATCTGATAGCTCCAAGCTGAGTGACGGTGCAACATTAGGAGGTGTTTTATTATTTATTTTTATTATAGTAGATTTGGATTTACTTTTGTAGTGCAGCAGGACTTCAAAGCTGGTCAAAAATAAACCCTTCGAGTTCACGCTTTCCATGTCCACCACGTCTGTTCCAGGGGTGGTCTCCATCCTGCAGAGCAGGGTCCTGTATTTACATCCACGCAGCCTTGTGTTAGTTTAGCACAGACGGAGGGAGGTCTGAGCAAGCTGGACACAGGACCTTGCTGAGGCCATTTTCTTCCTGAGCACAAGATGGGATGTCCGCAGGCGGGGAAAAGGGGCATTAATGATTAAAGTGACCTTGGGAGACCAGCTGTGAAGTGATGAGAGGCGTTCGGGAAGATACCCGAGGTGGATTGGCGAGTCTGTGGCAGCCACGGAAGCGTAATCCGGCATGTAGGCAGCAGCCACTCCGATGGTGTTTAGCTGCTGGCTCCTGGCACAGCACTGAGCCAGGACTATGCTGTTTGCCCAGATGCCTGGAAAGAAAGAAGATCCAAGTAACGGTTCTTCTTGATAAATCCCTTTTGTGCCAGGGGAGCCAGAAACCGGCTGCTGTGCTGAAGGGTGGCCCCTGCAAGCCCCTTTTCTTGACCGTTTTCTCCAGTGCAAAGTGAGAGCGATGGGATTCCCAGGGCTTTGTGTTTAACAGGTCATGAGAAACCTGTAAATGATGTTGATTATTGCACTGCTGGAAGGGCTTGATTGAAACCATGAGCAGTGCCCACTCTTGTGGTTGGTCACCTTAGAGCAACCTAAGCCTGGGCTGCTGCTGCGAACTGGCTCCGAACCAGCATCTGCAGCACTCGGAGCAGGGAATAGATGGAGCAGAAAATCTGCCCTATCCAAGGAACGAAGAAAAGTGTTTGTTCTTCACACGCTGCTTCCCTTTATGCACAGAGGGATTACGGAGCTGGTGGGTGCCAGGCCCCAGGGCGCTCCTGGACTGCTGCCTGCTCCATCCCGCTGTGTCTCATCCTGGATCTGCATCCCGGCTCTGCGCGGCACGGGGAGCCCGGCGGGTGGCGAGGGGGGATCCACCGCGCTCGCTTCCCGCTGCAGGCTGGCGCACGCTTCCTTACACCGCTCCAGCGGCGAGAAGGGGGCTTAGTGTAAATTAAATTGAGTGTAAATTATCCTTATTTCAAAACCACTTCACAGTGCCAAGGAAGTCTAACCTGGTTTTAAGGCTGCGTGGGAATCCAACTCATTGCTTTAGAAATCTGCTCACCTGGTGCCTGGGCCCCCCGGGAGGCTTCCAAAGGCTCTGGCAGAGTCTTGCTGTGTTTGCTTGGATTAAAATGTAAATATATTTAGGCTGTGAGTGCAGAATGGGGAGAAAAAAGGAGATTAAAAATATTACGCATTTCCGATTTTTAGATTTATGCCCTTCCTCATAAAAGTGTGAATGACATTTATTTGGCTGGCTGCATAATCCATGTTAACAAGACAATTAGTATGTGCTGAAAGTTATTATTTTCCTCGGCACGTCAAGTCAGGACCGCTGCTGGATTTGGAATGAAGCCTTGAATCATTTCTTCTTTGCGGTAAAAGATAATATTGAATTTTTCTCCAAAGATCTTGACAGCGTGCAATTAATACTTTTCCTTTTCCCTGCCCTAACTAAAATGCAGCAAAACACAACCACCTAAATGGGGAAAAAAATCAGAGAAAAAAATGAATATTTCTTTTTTTCTTGCGTATTGAGTGAATTCTGTGCTTTTAGAGATGAAGGATGGATGGCTGGGATTGGTTGCTGTCTGCTTGCTCAGAGAGCGAGCAAAAGCAGCTAGTTTCCCTGTGCAGCGTGATGCGTCTGTCCCGGAGAGCTTTGCTGGAGATGCTCACCTCTGCTGGCTCTGATTCAATACCATTTGGGTGGCAGGATCTGAAGCTGGACCGTTTCTGAAGATGGAGTTCCCAGATGCTGCCCCGCTTTGTGATTCTGCACTATGTAAAGTGACACAAATGCCTGCTCGAGGCTCCTGCCTGTTTGCAGGACCCCAGCAGGCTGCTCCCGGGCCCAGTGCTGTTATCCTGGAGCGGTGGCCAGGGTTGCCCTGGTTTCGTGCTTTCCGCTGTGGCAGGACTCTGCTCCCCGGCGGTTGGACACGGAGCACGTCCAGGCTGGGCAGTGGAGGCAGGTGAGCGTGGAGAACCTCCAACGGGGCGAGCGGAGCTCTGGGCTGGATGGAGGCCAACACTGGAAAGCAAGAAACGCTCCATCCAGACTCATCCGTGTGGAGATCCTCACTGATCCCACAGTGCTCCTTCCCAGGGCCGAGAATGGTGCTGCTGGGCTGGGAATCCTGCAGAGCTGCCCTACAAGCCGTTCCTGCTGCAAGGCACGGTGCAGGAATGCCGGCTGCACGGTGCCTGAGCATTTCCATGTCCATATCCCAGCCTTGCTGGTGGCGCTGGGCACAGCTGGTCGGCAGTCGCATGCTCCTCTCCACATTGAATCCCAGAGGGACAGTGGGGACCACGAGAGCCGGGCAAGAATAACTGAACAGAGAGGGGTGAGTGGAGAGGGCAGGTCAGCGCCTGCGAGGGCGATCCCACTCCTGCCACGGCAGCGCCATCGACTTCGGAGCGCGGAAGGAGGCCGAGATCAGCTCAACTCCCTCTGACAAGCAGCAAAAGCGGCAGGGGGATTGATGGAAAACTTCAGAATGCTGGAAAGATTTAGGGTTAAGCATGAAAAATGTGAGTGTTCCTGGCAGCCTGGCCATCTTCAGAGCCGTATTTTAGCTGTTGAGGACAGAGCTTTGCTGAGCGGGGTCGCCAAAGTTTGGCATCAAATGTGAGTCCTTCCACAGGCTCCTTCCCCCGGTGCCTGTAAATCCCTTGTTGATTGGGGTCTTGGTTGCCCAGTGCCAGGTCCTTGGGCTCCTTTAGGCCATTTACAGCAGCAGCTGCAAGCTCGAGCCTTTGAGAAATGCTGTGAGACAACACGCGGATCAGCCCTGAGTAAAGGTTAATTTTGCTCATCAGAAAATGAGATTAAACCACTTTAAGCAGGAGCTGTTGTTCTGCGTTGCATCTATTAGGCTCACTGACATGGGCCATTTCAGGAGCAGAGATTTCTGTTTTCTCTTGCTGTTGAAACACTAGAATAAATTAGGCCTCAACAACCCTACACGTAAATAATTCCTACAGGGTTTTCTTTTCTTTTTTTCCTTCTTTTTTTTTTTCCCCATGTCTCATCCAATCTCTGTTATTATTTTCATAATTATGCCATTCTCCATCTGCTTGATGGAGCTAATGTCTCGCTTCGTCAATCACCAGCCCATCTTCCTCCAGTGCCTCGGCAATAGGCAGCCAGGGAATGCAGAAATTAGGCTATTTTCCAGGCATTTAAATGACAGCTTTTAGTGTCTGTGTATTCATCTTTATGTGTATTCATTGACTGGCTCCTCCTCAATTCTGCCTCATCAGACGAAGCGGCGACGCTCCCGTTGCTGGAAGCGAAGGGAGAATCTCCTTGGGCTCTTGCATGTGCGTGGTGGGAGCAGCATCTCGTTATCTCATCTGGGCACTGAACGGGGCCCTGGTCTCAGCTGCCCTGGTTAAAACTGCGTGGAGCTTCTCTGCACACACATATGCTGTAGGGAAAACATGTTTTGTAACCAGTGCGGGGACCCTCAAACGGGTGTGTGCCTGGCTAAACACGGTCATGTGGAGGCTTAATATTCGAAACATTCTCCAGTTGGATGGAAATGCTGCAAACAGAGAGTGTCATGAGACATGGGCATTAGGTAAGAAGTAGAAGGGATCTGCCTGCGTTTGGGCTCTGGACGCTGCTTTGTTTGCAGCAATGTGAAATAACCTTCAAGGATTTTCAGAGCGTGTCCTGTATCCTGGCTGAGAAGGGGGATTCGTATTCTCACTGTACAGAAATGCTTTGGCTGTCGTCTAAAAATTATGTGCTGGATTTGGGGTTTCCAAACTTCCCACCAAAACAAGGAATTGGGTAGTGGAGTGCAGGGATTTGGGTTTCCAGTGGGGATGCTCTGCTTTTCAGTGAAAGGTCAAATTTCTTCATGGATCATTCAGGGTTGCAATTTGTTTGTTCCTTCAATAAAAACTAGATCAATGCCACTTGCAGCCAGGTGACAAATTTGCCTATTTCTCTTAGTTTTTTTCCCACCTTGAGATGCAGTTTGCAGTTCAATTTTGGCACATTATTTGTAGCATGTAGGCTTGGTTCCAGGGCTTTGACCTCTAATAGATTATTTAGTTTAATACTGCATTTTGCATTGCGTGCATGATATCTGCCTTGAATATTTGCCAGATTCATATTATTTGTTTCGGAGGAGATACCGTGTTCTCTTCAGCCTGAGTGGTTAACAGGAACTTGAAGTCTGGCTGATTTGTTTCTGTTAGGATGAGAAAGCAGAGATATGTATCAGCTACCTTGTTTGTGTAGTCTTTTTTTTTTTTATCGTTTGCAGGAAAAGAAAAGCACATCACTCATGTTTCCTTAAGCACAATAGAGATAATTCAAGCAGATTCATAAGCCAGAAATCAACCCGTCTGCTACTCCACTGAATTCTCTGACTGGGAATCTGAATCTCTCTCGCGTCCCAATTCACGGCTTCCCTTGGCTTCCTGCCTCAGGACCACGGGGATGGGAGCAGAGGGGCAGCTCTGCCCTCACTTTCCCATCCCCAACTCCTACCATATCCCATACAGCAGCGATTCCCCTGACGGAATGACCTGGATGGTAGGAGTTTCCTCAGGTGCCTGAGCAAACACAGCAAAGCTTCAGTCCTTTGCAAGGCTGGCATCAAGAAGGGGCAGTTTATTTTCAGTTTGGATGACAAGCTCTTGCTGAACAGAAACCTCTGCAATAGTGAAGCCCATTAAAAAAAAAAAAAGAAAAAGAAGAAAAAAAATCCTTTTATGAAATGTAAACTCCCTGCTGTGGAAAACTATCGAGGCAAGTAGATGAGTAAGATTATAAAATGGATTAGGTATGGATTATCCAGGATTAAGGCAATGAACTCTCTTGGATAAAATTCACAAGAGGTTTTCATCCTAGGATCCTAGATAAACTATTACCTTTTGTTAGGGGAAAAAATAAAAACCTTTCCTGGATTGCGAGGGCATACAGACCTTTTTCCCTTTTCCTTCTCCTTTCCCTTTTTTTTCTCATTTTCTGCTTCAAAAACCAAGCAAGCAAGCAAACAAAAAGCAGATGAACAAGGGCTGTGTGGAATAACCTCACAGTACCAGCTGGCAATGAAGTAGCAAAAGAAATCTGATGTAACTGAATGTAAATTATGCACAGGGGGCAAAAACGTGTTACCTCGGATATAGGCTGCGATGGACCCGACCTGACTGCTGCCCTGAGGAATGACCTATTGGAATTACAACGGAAAGCCCCTATGGAAAGGTGGGCATAATGCTCAGGGGGAACTGCAGCTGTGAGTCAAATGTGCTGCGGGACAGAGTGGCTTCCTCACCAGGGACAAGTGATGAAGTGTCCAAGGAATCTTTAGCTCGGAAAAGGAGAGACCGAGGGAAACTGCGGCAAAGCTGGGCAAGGGCAGGAGCGGTTTGAATTGAGAAGAGAGGTTCATGTGCTCCCCTAAATGTACCCAGAACCAGACTAAACCAGTAGGTTCAGAACACCTCGAATAAGGTTTTGCTTCCTGAGGGGCTGGTTCAGGGGTGGTTCTGTTGCGCATGGGACATCGTGATGCTAAACCCGGCTGAGCTTTAGCAAAAACATATGTGGGGAAAACTCCAGGGCTTTCCAGCCTTGGGGGTCCCATCCCGGCTCCACAAGACCTTGGTCTGTGGACGGTCCCAGGGACATGTCAACGCGTGTCTGTCCCCTGCTCACACACGAACCCCAGGTGCCATCTGGTGCTGCAGGGGAGGGAAGAAGCAGGTGGCGGCTTCGCTGCAGAGCTGCTCCCACAGGGCAGCAGCCACGCGAGGCCCTTGCTGCACCGGGCACAGCTCCTTTGGGCCTCCTTATGTCCCTTGAGACTTCTGCACCTCCTGCTACCCCTGTCCCAACGCCAGCAACCCCAACTAGAACCTTTTTGGCACATGCATTCACCTCCAGGGTACCTGCTCAGAAGAGGACATGGAACAGACGCCTCGCACCCCAACTCGGCCCCAGCGCCGCCAACAAGGACAACGTTCCCTCTGTGCCACGCTGGGAAGGAAAAGACTTTAGATTAGCTATTCCCTGAGCCTTGCTGGAGCAAAGCACTGTTATCTGTGCGTGTTATTGTGTAGCATTAACGCACAGCATCATCTTTCACAACTGTTTGCTCTTAACAAAGCAAGTTTGGAGCTGCCACGGCCCAAGTTATCAGCTTCGTTCCTGTGTCTAATAGAGGAGATATTGCTTGGCTGTAGACAGCAAAAAATAATTTTCAGATGTTGCTGCTACTGTCAGCAGGGTGTAATAGAAACTCATTATCGTTCACAAGTCTAACTTAATTACATTTTTTCTTGAAGGATGTTATGCTGGCTCAGCGTGATGTGGGCCTCATCTACATTCATTCAGGGGCTGTCTTCTCAAAATTTACTAATACCTACAGTAAAGACCTAAGAAAGGTGGGAAACAGCCGTTCTTTCATCAAAACAAGCTGCAACACTGCTCTACTAGAGCTCAGAGGAAATATTACCTGTCCCTGGGATCTAGATGAATGGAGAATAAGATGTTATCTTGCTCTTTTCTAGACTTGTTATATCAGATAGTAGCAGAGCTTGAAAATTGGTATTGTCTGCACTGGTCAGCTCTTCAAGGCTTAACTTGATTTATACTTAACTTCCCTTCAGAGAAGATTAATGGCATGCGAGAGGACATTGGAACTCAGGCCAGGAGTGATAGAATCGTTCTCTGGGTACCCTTTGGATGACTTCTAAGTTCAGTCCGGTGCTGGACATCGCGTACAAGGCAGCATCATGATCTCTGGTGGCAAAGACAGAGGGGTGCCTTGATGCAGGTCACTGCAGGTAGTGCAGGGAGCTCTTCTCTGCGGTGCCAGCCAAGGCTGCTTTCTTGGTTGGTGCCATCCTGCAAGTGTCCAGGGACCTAGAGGTCAAGCGAGGGAGCTGAAAAGGCACCAGCTCATATGTCCTTGGGTATTTTATTCATGGGTTGACTGTGGTGAGAATCAACACAGCGTCATGGGTCTCTTCCTTGGTCAACCTGGGAGGACTCTGGAGTGGGACCCTGGACCAGCAAAACCTTCACTGCAGCTTGAGATGGGTTGGGGTGGTGGGTCGTAACAGAGACAGAGAAGATGAATTTTGGAGGCAGGCTCCAAGACAGTGGGGAAACAAGGGTGAAGGGAGGAGAACTCAGCCATATTATCAGTTATAATCAAACTCTCTCTTGGGCAAGGGACATTTGGGGCAATGCTTCCTCCTGTGATGCACTGCAACACCTCCAGCACCTCGAACTTCAAGAGGAATAAGCAGCACTCCTAGGAGTGTTTCTCCAGCAAGGGAAGTGAGTGCAGAGGCTGTGCTTGTTGCAAACTTATCAAATGTCTCGGGCTGCACTGGAAGGGTTTAACCATAAGACAGGGGCTGGGAGTTGGCTAGTAATGCTCGTGGCCCCAACAGGGGAAGGAGGAAGTCTGAAACAAAGCAGAAGTAATTAAAGAGCAGCAGAGCGGGCAGCCCCTCTTGCTGCTAATCTATGCAAACTACAAGGGTTCCCTTTCACACAATCAATAAGCCGACCCATTTCATTTCAGTTTTGTGAGGCTGCATGTACCAGCTATATTGTGATAGAAACATTGCGAAGAATTGATTCACAGATAGAAATATATCTGGGTTGCTTGTGGTTTATTAGAAGATCAAGATAACAAATGCTGCATTATTGATCAAACCCAGAGGGACACTTCCTTTTTTCCTTCATGTCAATGAAATCCTGTTCTAATTATTTTTTTTTTCCTTTTCTCATTCTTCCCTTCCTCCTAAGAGGAGACTCTCTGGAGATGCGGTAATGAAGTAACCACAAAAAATACCTGTCAGGCCTGGCAGCCCGGGCAAGGAAGAGGCAGAAGAGGAGAGACAAGCAGAGATATTGCTAAAAAGGAAAATGTTTGTCAGTGTGTATAGAAGTGCACGCTCTGTTAATGCCCTGCATTGAAGCCTACCAAGGCCTGAGGCTGGACAGAAGTTTGTGCTTTAGATTTTTTTTTATAAATTTAAGTCTTTATTTACAATATGAGAACTCCTTACTGGGCTCTGTGCAAAGTTGGGTTTATAAAGAGTGCAGATGGCTGTGGACAAGGATAGATCTGATGCCCTGTTAGGTGTCACAGCAAAAGAAAAGGTAGCCGAAAAGGTACCCGCTTTCCCAAAATGCTGCAGAAAATTGCTGGCGTGCACACAGGCACCTGTACGCGTGCGGTTATGTCCGTGGTGCTGCAGTTTATGTCCTGGTGCTGCAGGAAGAAGCTTTGCATCCTCCTGCGAGCCTGAGCTCGCCAGCCGTGCCCAGGCCGGATGCCCACGCTGCGCGCTCGCTGCTCACCCGTAAAGGGGACGGATGCTGCAGCTTGCGGTGGGGCCTGCTCACCTCCGTGCATGAAACAGGTACAGAAGGTACCGACCTTCTGTGCTCGGCAGATATTTCCTTCCGAGATCCTGTGCCCAGGATGCGCTCACTCTGCTTAGCAGTTACAGCCTGCCAGGCGCTTTCCTTCAGCTGCCTCTATTTGCTGCTTAATTTGTAGGGACAAAAACCTCCCCCCACTTACATCCCACAGCCCCATAAAATTTAAAAGACTTGCCCGAGCATAATTGGTCTCTGTTTTGTTTATGCAAGCTCATAAACAACATGTTCCAAATACCGTGAATGCAAAGTGAAGCATTACAGAGCTAGGGAATTAAAGTGAATTCCGCACAGAATTAAAGTGTTAGTACGATTGCCTTGTACACATATATGTTGTGACCATTTGAATTGTATGGTCATGTTTATAAGCTCCCTACTACAATTCAGGACCCTGCCAGGAAACATGAGATGCTCTAATGCTCCCAGTGAAAGTGCCACCATATTTTTTTTTAAAACACAGAAATTACTCTTTTTTCTTGGTTTGTTTTCTTGTATTCTGAAATACCTGAGTTAATTTACCTGAACAAATCGGCTCAAGCACTGGAGATATTGAAAGTTTTCACCTAGTGCCGAATGTGGCAGAGCTGTGCTGCAGCGAAAATGGGTCCAACAGGGACCACTTCCATCAGGTCCTGCTGCTGCTGCACGTGGGTGACAAGTGCTGATAGAAGGCAAATACTTGCAGATGTTGGTGATCTAGAGCTTGTCGCTTATTTGAGAAATGATGGCCAAATGTTAGTGTAAAGGAGGAGTCTGAGGCTCACAACATGACAGAGACAGGGTTTCATATTCGCCTTTTTCTGGGGTTCAGATTTAGCGCTAAAAACTTCACAGACCCCAACAGGCTTGTGAGACGTTTTGATGTCCAGTGGTCACCAGCTTTATCCCGCTGCCAGTGGATAAAAACCCATATTCAGGAGCAGTTCTGGCTTTCTCTCCCCAGCACAACCATGGTTCCGCTCAGGTAGATTCGACACATCGTAGCTTACCGTTGCCTAAACGCAATCACTACCGCTCTTATAGGAGCACCAGCATTGCTAGCTCAGGTGGGAAAGGGCATGAATCACAGGAGATAAATTTTATATTCAGAGGTAGTCTGGCAAGTTCTTATGGCGCTTAATAGCTGGCAAACTCTCACTGCAAGGGAAGCGGAAAGTAAGTTCAATCATTTCTGTTACAAAAGTCCCACTGCTCTTTATTATGTGCACAGATGGTGTCTCGGGAGCTCTGCTGCCAGTGTACTGCATGCCTAATGCCAGGCAGGGAGCATCCCTTTTCCAGCTCAGGTGGCGGTGGAAAAGCTCCCCTCCTGCATTCCCTAGAACTGTGTGGATTCCCAGCCTCTCTCTATGCATTTCATTTAAATGAACCTTCCAGAAAATAAAAGAAAAAAATCAAAAACAATATTACTGTGGACAATATTTAGGGGAGATGAAACCCGAGATGCAAGTGAGAGCAGATTATGTACTGCAGAGATGAAGAGCTCTCACAAACTGAGAAATTAATGGAAAGGTATTGCAGGACGTCAAATAAGATGGGGGAATGGAGTTGGTTTGTGTTAAATCCTTCCGCATTTACAGAATCCTGTAAAGCTGAACTATATAATCAGCTATGGAAATATTTCAGTTCCAGGAATGGAATAATCTGACCAGGTGTTTTCTGTTTTTATTAGGGCTTCTTAATGCAGCATTGCCATCCATGATAGTGTTCCAGCAGCCTGTCTTTCTGAAGCTGCTTAGAAATAGCCTAATCTGGCCTTTTTTATAGCAAGCACCATCTTTCCTGCACAGGTTACTCTTTGCTGGTGTGTGCTATGAGCTCGCCCTCCTTCACTGCTAGCTGGATTTGGGATACTCCTCCAAGTAAAAGTTGCAGGACTGCAGAAAGGTCAGATATGCAGGTCTGCTCTGTCTCTTTTTATCAGTACCACATTAATATTGTAAACAATAAAACACTGCAGGTTTCCCTTTCCTGAAGCTTTCCTAACACGTAACAGTTGTTACATCATGCTGTGCAGCATCACTAGGTGCAGTACCACTAGGATACTGAAAAGCACCATCCCAAGTTTATAGGTAGAACAAAAGACACAAAGGACCTAGGTGGCTTTTGAGCACCACAGACCTTATCTCAAATGCTTTGGACCAGTAGAACTGAACCACTCTGTCCTTCAGCAGACAGAAGTGGGCATAAGTCCATCTAATTTCGTGCTGATAGGGTAACTGGAGTCAGCTGAAAAGTCAAATTTTTCCACCTGCCCTGTCCTCACTTTTTCAGAGGACATAAATACTGCTGCATCGGTGGCTGTAGCTGTTGGGCATTGCCCTTGACCTTAGTTCTGTAGCTTGTGCGCTGTTGTGTGGAAATATGCTTCAACAAGGAAGCTAAAATTGGCCAGACATCTGCAGACATGTGAAATAAGAACAGATAGTTCAATTTTTATATATGTGCCTGGACTACCTGTATGCTAAAAATGTTGGAGGTAATGGATTTACCACGCATAACAGTTATTGGACCATTGGCCAAGTGAGATGTTGACTGCAAATGATTTTGGGTAGAGCAGCTCATGTTGCAGCTTATGTTATATTTGGCCCCTGGTCAATTGAAAACCAAAGGATGTAGAACGCTGCCTTAGAATGACTTTCATCTTCCATTGCTAGGCCAAAGCGAGCTCAGCGGAACTGTAGGTGTATTTTTTAGAACAGCCCTCAAATTCCTGGTTTATTAGGAACTTGTCCCTCTACTAGCCCCTGACTTCAGGAGATTGAAGCATCTAGGTCTTTCTGAAGATACAGGCTTAACTGTCTGCAGGCCCAGCATTTGTAAATGGAGACATTAGGTTTTGCTGATAACTTTTTCTTAGGTCTTTTAATTTTCCTGACTTTGTTTAAAAGGGACTTTATTAAAAAGCCTTTTAGGTTTCCTTGTCGACCTTAATTAATCTGCGTTCTTAAGTGACTGTAGAACATGCTAAGGCTCTGCAATCTTTCTATGTTAAGTACGTGTTTCTAGGCTTAGTGCTTTTTTTTTCCTTTTTCTGTTTGTTTTTTTACAGTGTTTTTTATTTTTGGTTGTCTTTGCTTCTTTGCCATTGTTGATGAATAATGGGCTAAGTAGGAAGCTGGTATTTGTTAGTTGTGCTTGGGTTGCCCTGATGGCTGGAGAATTGAAGTGGATGCTCAGGGAAGGGAGGGATGGTCATTTGTCTTAGCGTGCTATTTTATTTTGCTATTTTTGCTGACTGTTGAGAGAAGCTTAACGTTTTTAGCCTTTCACCTTCAATGATACTAGCAGAGCTGGCCTGAGATACCAGCCTAAAGGAAGCTAATAAGATAGTTGGTGCCATGAAGTTAGGGGAGTCGATAGTAATGAATATTTAAGTGGTAGAATTTTCCACTGCCACCACTGAAATTTTGTTCTGCTAATTACTGCCATTAATAAAATCCTGCCGACACCTGACTAACGAGGACTTAGTACTGACTTTACTTAATCTATGGCCTTTTGTTTTCTTGGCTGTGCATGTGACGAGCGCCAGCCTGCTGAGCCACCTTAAGGGAAGTTTTTGACTGTGGAGGGTTTAGATTGATAAAATATGGAAACAGCTCACAAGCAGTCCATGTTGCTGAAAATAAAACTTGTTGAAGATAATGTTTTTTGGAGCTCAGATAAATCCTCGTTCTTCTTGTCTCCTCTCAGATGTTCAGCAAGATGATGGGTGTTGTCCTCTGCTTTCTAGGATGACTCTGGATGTCTGAGGGAGGAGTATGGGAGCATGAATTTGCTCACTGCTCGCATCCTCTCCCAGCAGACAGCCAGGATCATCTCTTCCAAAGAGGAAAGAGATGAGGACACAAGCACCTTTATGAATTTAATGGAAGTGGGTCTCTGCTGTATGGTAGCAGATGATGAGGAGGTTGAGCACCCTTTTCTGTTGACGGAAATTAGATTGGAGTTTTTGAATTTTCTTGTTGTGAATTGACTATTGTATGCACTAGTCTATGAAATGTGTTCCTACGAGGCAAAACTCCTTTTGTTTCATTCAGAATTCAAGCTCCTGTTTCATCTCTACTTGACCTTTTCAACTGTTTAGACAGAGATGAAATTCCTATAGTGTATGCAACAGCTCCTTCTGCTTTTAAAACACCATAGCACAAAGGGATTCTCGTTGTTTCAAAGTTAGCCTGCTTGCAGCTTATTTGTAAATAATTTTTTACTGAACAGCTGGCATTTAGCAACAGAACTGTAATGCTTTCTCATGCTGTTAGCTGGTATTTCACATGCTGCAGGCAGTCAAATACCTCAGCAGTAGGTATTTGGGGATGATGTTGTGTTTGGGGTGCTGGAGTTCCTCCAATTTGAATTTATTAGGACTTCAGAGGAGTCTGTGCAGAAATAACTGAGAGCTATTCTTTCACTTGGAAGCAGACCTGAATTGCCTGTACGTGTGGAATAGCTGTCACTTGTGAGAAGATGGGGGTGTAATTGCAGAACCAAAAAGTCAGCCTGACTCTGAGAGACAGGGGACTTGGAACTTGGAATTGCAGTCAACACCAAAGCTCTGGCTTCTATCATTTTAAAGTTGTTTCATGTTTAAACAGTGTAATTGCTGTTAAACGCAAGTTCTCTGAGCTTTAATAAAAATAGCATCACATTAACCTAATGAGTTTTGCAGATGAGATTGATAACATTTATTAAAGGGCTTATATAATGTGTTTGCCTGCAATAAAAGATGATAGAACTTGATGACCTCAGAGGTCTTTCTGGTACCAGGGTTTGTTACAAGTAGACCAGCCATGAGAGAGCAACAAAAGCTCATGTGCCGCTAGAGGGGTTATATAAAGAATGTAATTAAAAATCAGTTAATACATGGCCAGTCTGTCAGTTCTGGGGAAAAAATAAAGAAAAAAGCCACTGTTCATGGGCAGCTGGTCTGCTTAGCAGCACCACTTCATGGAGGGGCGCTTAAGGAGTAAATGGCATCTGGAGGAAGAGCAATGGGGCATCAGAGTCTACTTCATTTCAATAAATACTACCAGGAGGTTTAGAGAAACATGTTCCCTGTTGTCATGCTGGTTTCGGGTGACCCAAGTGGAGGTAACTTCCAAGCAGCAATAAATTCTTCTTTGCAGACTGTAAAAAACATTGGCTTTTTGTGCTCCTGTCCCATTACTCAATCAGTGCAAGAGGTAATGGTGCCTGGAGTGATTCATGGCCCTTCCTGCCCATTTCACAGCCCGTGGCAGATGACACAACTTGTGAGTCATGGCCCTTAAAAAGCAGGAGAACTAATAACGAGTGTATAGCCATGAAATGTTGCAGATAGATTTCAACCCTGGTTTCTCTTAAAGAAGAAAAACTCATCTCCATACCAGAAGGCAATTGCATCAGTAAAGAGCTCCTTGATGGTGGGGAGCATTTCCAGTGCACACAGTGAACAGGGCAGTGTGGGACCATGTAGTGAGGTTATGGCCAGACCCTGCAGTGCTGCCCATCTGCTGAAGCTCCTGGATGTTATGGAGCAGGGAAAATGCAGTGCACAAAGGGCAGCCTGAGCTTGAACTTCTGGAAGCAGAGGGGAGAAGCTGCTTTGTTTGCTAACTGCAGTGATGCTCTGAAAAGGTGTGCAGAAGCCCCTGACCCCCTTTTATTAACGTGAAACAGCTAGAAACATTCATTGCTTGACTTCCATTTCTTTCTCAGTCATCAGTCCCAATCTATAAGTCTTCTTTTTCTCCTGACCTCACCACTGTCCTCGTTACACACCTTCGTATCAAGGTCTTTCCACAGAACTTAAAGGAGCATCTCCTGAATCTCCTCAGCAGTTAACATACGGGTATTCCTTGAAACTATGACCAGCGAATGATGCCCTGTGTTTCGCTAGTTAGAGCAGTGGTGCAAAGCAGGTCAGAGGGCTCTGCAACAGCTTCAAAATCTTTTCTTGGCAGAAGTGAATTAGGTATTTGGCCTTGAAAGAAAACACATGTATAGATGGGAGGAGGAGTGTAAGCTCTGTGGGGACTGGCTGTGTGACTGCCTGACCTCCAAACTGCAAAAATCAGATGATTTCTGGTATCTTGTTTTGTATTGCGATAGCCCTGCAAAACCTTTCTCCTGACCCAAGTTCCAACTTTGCTAGGCAATGCACAAATACAAACATGATGGTGTAAAAAAATGCATGAGCACAAAGTGGTTGTTTGCTTCTGCACAGACCCTAGTAGTTTTTTTACATTAATCATGAGCAACCCAATCAACCCTTAGGCTGGGTTCAGCAGTAGGGTAAATGGACTTGGTGCCCCATTGATTATGTATGTCCTGGGAAGTCTTGGTGTAAATTTTCTGTAGATCTGCCTGCTGTGGGTTTATTGGTGGCAAAAGATCCCTTATTATTGCTTATTTCTAAGGAGTATGTTTAGTTGTTGAAGTACATTTTTTACTCTTCTTTTTTTCTCAATTAAGACTGAAAATTCCTCAAAAATGTGGTAGAGGGGATGGTAGGAAGCACGGTGCTCAATGCAAGATTTGGTGGAGAAGGTTCTGGTGAAACAGGGAAAGACAGTTGGAAGACAAGAGAAAATGAGGACAAGAAAATGAAGGAAGGGAAAGGTAGGGACTGTTGGTAGGATGAGAGATCCGAGTCAGAAAAAATGTATCTGGAGATATTTAATTTTGCAGGGTTTGGGGGCTCTGAGTGGAAATTTCATCCAACCTCTTGTTTGGGGCAGTAGTTGACCAGCTTTCCCCCGTGGCATGAGTGCAGACAGCAGGTTGCCAATCAGCAGGGAAAGGATGTGGTAAGGATTATAACTGCAGGAGCTAAAAATGAAAAACTACTTCTTCCATGGACTTGGAAATAAAACCTTGATGTGTCATTCTTTATTCCATTGTGCTGTGTCTTTGTTTTTAAAGGGAGAGAGAAGAATAAGGTTATTTGTGGGGTGTTAAGCAACAGAAAAATCTCTAGCTCAAAGTTGCTGCTAGTTTCTTTCTTTCTTTCTTTCTTTTTTCTTGACCCTAGACACATTACTTCCAAGCATCTTCATAGACTGAGGAATAAAACATGACATAACTAAGATGTACAACGTGCTTTTTGGCTAAGCCGCAGGACTGGCAAAACATTACCATCATTTTTCTGACTTTTATTTGAAGTCATAAAGAGTTAAGTGCATCCGTTTGCTGTGGTTTATTTTTTCTTCCTTTCTGTGAATAAAAAATGAAGGTGGAGTATGGCAGTTAATTTAATAGTTTGTTGAGAAAATATACTGATCTATGACATCATTAATTGAAATGAAGGGCAGAGAACATTCGGAGCTACAAAAAAATCACATCAAGGAATGCTTGGCAAACAAAATGAAATAACAAATGAGATCTCTGGGCTCAGACTTACTCCTGATATTGTTTCCGGATTCTGTTCAGTGATGAATCTTAAGGAACAGGTAGGAGAACAGCTGAATGGTCTCTATTAGTAGTTCTACTTCTATGAGATTTTTTTTTTCTTTGGAATATCACTAATTGACAGATGTTTTTCAGCAAATCCTTGAACATTTGCCAAGTAAATATCTTTTTCTCTCTGTTTTAAGGAACAGAGTGCTTGTGGAACCAGTTTCTGAATACAGGCATGCATTATGCACTGGCTCCATATGTAGATACCCAATATTTATTTGTGGTGCTTTACCTTTGAAGAATGATGGCACAGAAATGATAACTGGTGTCTCCAGGAGTCTGAAATGGTTGTTTTAAGCACATTTTTGGACATGTCTCAGAGGAACCTAGATGTAGAATGGACTGACCATGATGCACTCATTTATTATAAATCATATCCAACTAATAGTGCTGCAAGCCTACAGTACTGCTTTTAAAGATGGAGTATTGATCTCTTCTTGACATCTTTTGGTTATTTTTAAAGGCTCTTTAGGGCTGAATAAAAAGTGCTATAATTTCATGATTTAATGACATTTGAAGCCCTATTGTAGCTGCTGTGTGAAATATTAGTGGAAGAAGGTAATATTTGTCATTAAGATTCGATGTCATTCTTATGACACCTCTAAATTCAGGAAAAGAGGAAGGAATGTTGCTGTGCTGTGAAGCTATGAAGCTGAAACGTGTCCTTGTGGGTCGGGAGACCAGCATCAACGTAACCTTTAGTGTTGCTGCCTGAAGGCTCCATGTAACGACCAGTGGAGCTACCCGGAGCATTAGTGAAGAGCCAGAGCACTCCGACTGCCTTCCTGATTCCACTGACCATGATCACTTTATAGCCCCATTCCTACCATTGCTGAAGATGTCACAAGACCCAGTGCTTGAGCAATCTTTGCTGGAAAAATTGATTTGGAAACAGTGACAGAGATAAAATGAAATCTACAGTGGGATAAGCAAGTCAGGAATGCTGCGGTGACAGGATCAATTTGTTTCGACCAGCAGAATGCCTTGTACTGCAGCAACATGTTCTGTCTCAAGGCTCTTCACTGGGGAATGGCACTGGAATGGCCATCGTGTGTCATCGTGATCTGGGTAGACGGGGTTAAACGCTCCACAAGAGTAGATGGAGACATGTCTAGGAAACATAATCGTACACCTGTGCATCAGAAGATGCTTTGCTCTGAAATTTAAAACTTCAGGGGTGGGATGTGAGCATAGAAATTAATTTCTACACATCAGTGCTATCTGGTTAGAGTAATTGCTTATTATCTGCTTCCCTTGGGTTTTCAGCTCTTGGAAATGACTATTTGCATCTCAGTTTGTGCTTAAAGGAAGGAGGCAATCCCATTCCATCTTTTCAAGGGTCTGTTCTGGCTCTCTGTTATGCCAGGAGGAAAAATGAATTCAAAGAAATCTTTTCTCCTGACCTGACTCCTGACTGTTCTGTTTGACTGGTGATGATAGCTAGTGGACTATAAGATCTGCTGCTATACTTGACCTGTCTTGGCTAAGCCCTGCTGACAGCCCCAAATGATCCCCATGAGCCCTTCTAATGCGTTAAAAGGTTTCTTACAAAAGACAGATCACTCATCATGTAGGTACTGCGGAAACTTGTCTGATCAAAAACTCAAGGCAGACAGAGAAATCTAAATTAGGAACAAACATTAAGCCCCTGGATAGGAAAGTGATGGTTCTCTTTGTATCATCAGTAACCTGGATTTGCGGTGAATTGTTGGAGCAGACTCTGAGATCCTGTCTGGGTACATCCCAGGGCTGTTGTCAGCTGGACTTGAAAACTGCCCTGATCCCAGTGTGTTTGGGTGGTGACCAGGGATCTGCCTGACCAAAACAGGCTGGTTCAGTCACTTGCTACCAGGTTCTCAGCAAGAAGTTGGAGGGAATATTTGTTATCCTGGAGTGTGTTACAAAAGCTGAGTGCAACCAGGATGGGCATTCAGACCTCAAAGTGCTGCATGTCCTGCAATTGCTCCCACAACAGGACATCCATCCAACCAAGATAGGTGCCGCTGTCAGCAAACCGGGCAAGCTGGGCACTGTTGGGAGAAAATAGCCCCCGTAACACATGGGATACGGTGAGATGTCTGAATCAGGATCCATTTGCCACCCAAGCCCAAGCAGTGCCCATCTCAGACCAGCTGCCGTGTAATGGGGTGCAACAGAACCTTGATATTTGCTTTGGTTATTGGGATCTGGTATCATTTGCGACCTCTGACTGTTAATGAGATTAAGCTGTGAGTAGCCACAGTGCTGGTTAGCGGTTTAGAAGTGACGCTGTGTGAGGAATAGTGAAGTTTTTGCTTTTCTCTTTGTCTTTTTTATTTATTTATTTGTTTCTAAGTCTAGAGTAAACACTGCTATAAACTATGCTGATATAAAACAACTGCAAATTGAGGCATTATTTCACGTTATTTGCACCACAATTTTATTGCTTTCACAGTTATTTACAGTATGTAAATAAATTCCGCACTGTGGAAGAATGTTCTGCTATAACTCTGTTGTTTGAGCATTGAAGGGGGAGGAAGAATCAACCCAGACCCTTAGGTGCATGCAACTAGAAAAGATTACGGATACCATTATGGATTTTTTGTGTTATAGGATTAGCTCTGTTTGTTTGAAAATAGTTCCCATTTCCCCAAATGCTGAAATTTGTGTACTTCAGCTACCTGCATTGTGTTATAAATCTATAATGGCTATTTTCCCAACAAATGTTGTGTTACAATTGGAATTATTAAATGGTAAATGGCTGCGTATAGATTGTAAAGCAATGAGAATTTCATGTCAGTTGAATGAGACCTGGTGCGGGTAAGAATGCAGCCATTGATGGGCGTCCCAGTGTCTGTAGACACAGGCAATTATATGCAGATGGTGCACAGGCAGCACAGAGATAAATACAAGGCTCTTTTGAATCCAGCTCGCTGTATTCCCTATGTGAATATGGACTGCAGTGAGACTCTCTGGCTCTTAAGGCTTCCTTTTCATCCCATTGAACGTAATGGCAAAGCACCTATTAATTTTAGTGGCAGCAGGGCAGGGTGTTTTGGCTATAGATTAAAGCAGCCTGAAAAAATTTTGAGATAGGGATATGGGGCAACTTGGCAGGAAAATATTGGTCGGATGCAGTTTGAAGGGACTGTTCAAACAGAGAAGAAGCTTCTGTGCTGCCCCTTGTGCTCTGTATTAGCAAGTTGGACTGATTTCCAGAGCCCTAATCTAGGACAGCATAAAGCTTGTTCCGGAGAAATCATGATATTTGCCAAACACAGCACGAAGAGAAGCCATAATAATAAAGTGCAGCAGAAACAAGACAACAATTCTGGCAAAGGCAGCTGAAAAAGGAAAAGATTTTTGGAAAACAAAGCCATGTTTCTGCTTGCAGCGTGTAAGAGCACTGCACAGCTGCTAGAGAGACCTGGTGCTGCTGGTACCTCCTGGGGCAGCTCTTCCATGGGGGTGATAAATGGTCACAGGGGCAAGTGGCCCCTTAATTCCGTGCTTGTTCCTAGGATGTGGCAGGGTGAGATGGATCTTGCATTGGATTCACAGGTCAAAGAGTGCACTTAAGAACAGCAACGTGGCCACGTCGAGGTGTCGGGGTGATGTGTGCGGGGTATAACCCAGCCCCTGCGTGTCCTGTGGGGCTGCAGGCAGAGCATGACTGCACAGCGAGGAAAGCGTCTGTTGTTACACACAAACACAGGCCCTTGGCTTCCCAGCGAAATATTTAGGAAAGTAGACTTTTTTTTCCATTAATAGTAACAAATATTTTGTGTAGGCAGCCCTTTTCACCACCTTTCCCTCGTGATTAGGTGAGGCCAGAGCCTTCCTCAGAGCGGACCTGCCTGCGGAGGGGCTCTGTGTGCTCTGCTATCTCGGAGGGACCACGGTCAGGGCTGATGAGGCTCCTTTTTAGGCAGCAGGGTCTGCCCCGGGGCTCACTGAACGCACACGAGTGCAGCGAGCCGTCACACTCCTGATTTTAGGAGAGATTTTGGCACCTTTCCCTTGGAAACAGAAAACCTCCAGGGCCTAAAATGGAGCGAGAGCAAAATGTGGGGAAAATGCAATGTCAGTGGTTGGTGCAGATGGCTCCAGGGTGGCATCAGGGCTGTGACAGTCTGCACTCCCTCCATCTGTCCCTCTGCATCAGCCCCTGCTCTGAAACCCTCTGCAGTGGCTGCACCAGGGTGGTTGGACCATGCCCGGTGACCAGGTACTGTGTTGCTGCACCGCGACCGTTACCAAAACAGCCCTTTAGTGCACGGAGGGAGGTGATCGGTGATTGTATCCATGATGATGCTTTGGAAGCAAATCAGGACTTGTTCTTTGCAAAGGCCTTTTGGATAAAAACTATGGAAGTGAAGAGCGAGCCTGGAAAGCAGATTACAGGCCCCTTGACAGAGCTGGTGGCATTGCAGCAATACTGAGAGATCTGAAGAAGTTTGGAGCCTCTGAGCGAGGGAATGATGCAAAGATACTTCTTGCTATTTTTTAGGGCAACATCCACATGGTTTCGCAGCCACAACCCTTTTTGAAATTGGTATTGTCAGATAGAGGCCTACGCTTCCTTCCCCCTCCAAGCTGCTTTTCCCAAGCACTTTTATCTTTGCTCTCCTTCCCCTGTTCCTCAGAGTCAGAGAAAGCATCTGTTTTCCAAATGCAGTGTGCTGGGCCATTAATTGGTAGCAGGTAAAAAAAAAAAAAAAAAAAAAAACAACAGTAGGACGAGCCCTATCCAGGGCTTTTCTCTTTGTTATCACTGGCTGTCGTGATCAGACCCCCAGTAATGCGCTGGAATGAAGCAGCACCTCGCAGATGTGGAATAAATTAGTCTTGTGGAAAGAACTTTGCCACAGAAGCAGCATCAACTTGGCTGGATTACCCTGAGGTGCCTGGTAATTGCTGCTGATTGGTGGGGGGAAAAAAGCCATCTCGAAGAGAAATGCAATTTGTTGCTGTGGCTACTAGCTCCCAGATTTATTATCTCTCCTCTTTCTCCCTGAGTGCTGTAAAATACCCCACAAATGCAGCCTCTCCAGTGGATTCTTCTACTCTTAAGTTTGTTGTTATTTTCTTTTGCTTTGGAGTGGGCTCTGCCTGCAGGTTTGCAGGGCTGACAAGGGCAGCATCACTGTGCAGTGGAGCTGCTGGTGCCCGGTGCTCATCGGCTCCCATCTGTTCTCAGCCTGGATGCGGGGGCTGCTGTTTGAAACCACATTTGGAGCGATGCCTTTGCCCCGAGGCCCGTGTCCTCAGAGGGGAGCACGGGAGCTTGGGGCACGAGCAGCAAAGCCACGTGTGATGGAAAGCGGGGAGAGGAGAAGCATCTGCTGCATCCGACAGATGGTGTGCGTATCCCAGATCCTGCCTGCTGCATCCAACGGATCTGGGATACGCACACCATGCTCATAGCGCCCAGAACCTGCACCTTGGCCTGCAGGAGTTGCCATCCTGCATCCTGAAAGCACTCCTGTGCGGATCCGTTTGCTTTCGCCAAGCTGTGCAGCGGCTCCTGCCAGGGTTTGGGAGGTGGGAACCTCTTTAAACACCTTACGGCAAAAGTCAGAGATAGGGAAGGTGGAGGGGAAGAGGATGCAGTGGTGCATCCAGGAGCATCCCAGGAGAGTTCCTGACCTTTTATTTTTCTTTTTTTTTCTTGCTGAGAGG
This sequence comes from Crypturellus tataupa, assembly GCA_034781795.1. Lineage (NCBI taxonomy): Eukaryota > Metazoa > Chordata > Aves > Tinamiformes > Tinamidae > Crypturellus > Crypturellus tataupa. The sequence goes on from JAWLRI010000180.1 coordinate 6,189,930, forward strand.
AGAAAGACCCAAATTGTGCACTCAGGAGAGACCCATCTTTCCACTCCATTCATTGGTGTCTGCAGTAGGTATGGAAAAAAGGCCCAATTCTGTCCTCCTCAGGTACAATGAGGAGAGGTGGAGCCATCTTCCTGGAGAAGGGCTGCAGCTGGGGACACTGCGCTGCAAAGGGGCTGCTCCCCAGGATGCCTGGAGAGCCTGGACAATCCCTTCAGTCTCTGCACAATGACTGTCGCAGCCTTGCTGCTCCTCTCAGCACCGTGCAGCGGTCCCATTTCACACCAAGGAGTGCAGACAGCAGCCTCAGAGTGAGGGGTGATATTGCTTATTCTGATAAAATTCTTTGTTTGGTGTCAGAAGATGGCAGTGGTGCAAGTCTTCCTTCTGCTTTCTTTTGCACCCATGTTTTAAAGATAGGGTCTGCAGAGATCCCCAGTCCCTCTATTCCATGAGCTGAGTGCTGGGTTCCCATCTGAATGTCCATCATCATCATCGTGTGCCCAGTGCTAGAATTCACCCACTCACCAGCTTCTTTTACACTGTTTTGTTACGGGTTTTGTACTGTTTTCTGCCTTGTGGGCTTAAGCCTGAGCATATGTTTTCAGGCAAATCACATTTCTTGTATCATATCAGCCACTCTGACCTCTGTTTTCCAGCCTAATGCTTTTATATCGAGTCCTATCCCTTTCTCCAGCCCCTTGGAGTCTGTAGACAGGGAGACTTTTGTCCTTAGTGTTGTGGGGCAGACGCCAGCTCTAGAGAGCTGGGATTTGTTATCTCTCTAAATACAGGGCTGGATTTCTCACAGTGATTCCATTTTGAACAGTTCAGACAAGAAAAGAAATGCTGGGTTCTTAAGTTTGCCTCACCTATGTGCTCACCTCTTACCTCCCCGTGACAGACCTTGTAGCTTGGTTTTCAAACGCTTGCAGCACATGGGAAGTTTAAATGTGCACATTTTTTCACAAAACATGGTGCTCTGCGGGGCTAACTTCAGCTTTTCCGCAAACAAGAATCGCAGCCACTGAGAGCTGAGCATTTTCAGCTCTAGCTTTGACACGAGGCCGGGAATGACTCTGCAACCCAGAGCCAGCGTGGCCCAAACCCACGCAGGTGATGTTCACGCGAGCCAGCAAACTGGCCAACACCACAGACCACTAATTATCCTAATTATTTTGACAGCTTCCTGATCCAGCACCAGCTTCTTCGCTTGTCCCCTGATCCCTATGTAATGACGGAGTGCTCCTGTAGTTAATTTTTATATTTATGGCCCCTGCCGTCATACTCCTTGGGTCTGTTAAATTTTACGCTCTGTGAAGCTGGTTATGATTCACGGTCACCCCGTGCTCCTCTAGCTGCAGTGCCCAGCTGTAAATCCTGCGCCGTGTCCCCTCTCCATCCATCGGCTCTTTTACAGCCTCCACATGAGCAGTGAGCAGAGGCCAGATCTCCCCTTGCGTCCTGGTGGGACCTCAGCTTTTCTGTGAGCCCCTGACCTGACCAGAGCTACCCACCTGGTGGGGTCTGCGGCTGAGGAACTTGCAGTTCAATACTCTTTTTTTTTCCCTAGAAAACAGAGAATTTCTCTTCAGGATTTGTGTAGAATTAGCTATCAGAAATTAAGCCATCCAAATTTGCTAGAGACTTAAGGAAAGAGAACATAAATCCTAAAAATCTCAGTGTTAAAACTTGAAAGTGGGCAAATCTGAAGGTGTTTTAGAAATTCTCCAGTATCTAAAATTGACATCTAGTTTTGGGTTAGGAAAAAGCTTTCAGGCTTTACAGAAAAATGGATGATATCTCAGCAAAAGAAGATAGAAAAATATTAACTAACCTAAATAGTGCCATGTGGAAGAACAGCACAAGCGTTGGCTGTGACTTAGATTTTCTATTTGTAAATAGCAGCAGATTTTGGAGGTCACACCTGAGTAATCCCAGAATCTCAGGGAAAGTTTTAAGCATCATCCTAATTTTGCTCTTTCATGAACACAGAAAAATACCAATTCCCGTGCAAAATATTTGTTGATGCACATATAGTTGCTGCACCATATTCTGCTGGGGAGCCTCTGCTGTCGAGAATCTTTAATCCATGCCTAGGAGACTCATGAATCCCTGTGTCTGTGGGGAGTCCATCAGGGAAGCTAAATTCTGGAGCATCTAATCAATTTTGCTTTGTGAATGTTTGCAGGCTGCCCTTGGTGTCGTATTTTCTCTTGTCACTAAGTTAAATTGTTGGGATTTAGTCCCTGGCATTACTTTTTTAAGTTATGCTGGCCTGACTTGCAGACACACATCAAATGGTGCTGGTCCTATAAAATCAGTCTGTGTTGCTTTTGATTTTGAACCCCCCAACACCAGTTTTGTTTTCGAATTCAGGTGGCGTCAGCATAGTTGCTTCCAGTGTACCCTGATACAGGCAAGAAAACAAAGCTGGGTCATTTCATTTTATTGCATTGGACATTTTGCTCTGCACATTTCACTTCCTTTTGATTCTTTCCACTGTTCCTCCTTGCTTTGCTCGCAGGTTCTCCCCCTGAAGCAGTGCAGAGCAGGTCCACTTGGCCTCGTGCTCACGCTAACTGTCCTCTGGCTTCTTCTTCTCACAGTTCAGTGTTTCCTTATAAATCCACATCAGCCACTCTGTACCTGCCTTACGGCTCCAGGCACTTCTGCCAGCACAATTTCTGAAAATTTTGTTGATGTTTCCATCTAGTTAACCAGCTCATCTGGGAGCTCAGTACAAGCATTTTCTGTGTCTTTTCTTAGCTGGGCACATCTCTCTCCTTTAAGCATGGAGGGAAAACAAGTGGTGCTGCATGCCACAAGGTTCGGCCTGTTTAGATAGTCCTCTTCTACCCAGCTCTAACAAGCTCCCTGTTGGCTGTTGTGTGCGGTAACAACATCTTCCTAGTACTAAAGTGGGATATATTATGGGAAGACATGAACATCTGGATATATTGCTTAATATCTAGATTTTAAAATGCTCGTTCTTTATTCTGGTGAATCAAAGCATTTTTCCTTGAGCACAACTACTTTAGAATCACAATAATCCATCACTAACTTTAATATTTAAGCCTATAAATTACATTAAATCAGTGCAACCTAAATTGGTAGCCACTGCTACTGCTTCCACATGAATTTCGAAGCAAGGATCCTTGCAGTAACAATGTGAGACTCAGCCCCCACGTCAGTCAGTCATGCTTTATTTGGCGGTTTGGAAACATTGGAAGGGATGATCTGACACTGTGTGTCCTGTACAACGTGATCCGTGAGCCTGATGTGCCCTGGTCCTGCTACAGATGCTCCACAGTCCTTAGCTGAGGGTTGCTCAAGATGCACCTTGCGTGTGCAGTTGGTGATGCCTGAGAGATCCATGTGGCTAGAGACACTTCTGCAGAGGATCCTGGTGCTGGTTTTCACTCTTCACCACTGAAATTAATAGCATCCCTTAAGCTTTAATATCTAAATGGCTGCTTAGGTATTTTAATACCTCTGCATCTTTCACTAGACCTGACCTGAGACTCACACTCTGTGGAAGGTCTTGGCCTTTGGCTATGGAGTGAGAACATGCTGAAGACTTAGGAGTGAGGAGGAGGACAGCTGCACCTCTGAGGAAGAGGGACTGACTCCGGGATGGGAATAACTCTGGGAGTCATTCCAGGATACAGCCAAAACTGACTCTGCAAAAGCACCCAGGATGGATGATAATGATGGATGGATTAATGCTTTTATGGATTAATGGTTTTCTGCATAGGATTTTCATTCTCTGAAGAGAAACATTTGTTTGTGTTGTGGCTGATGATAGAGCGTGGTCTTTGGTTTTTCACCTGCTATTTCCTAATCCACTGGTAAATTTTAACTATTCCAATTCTAAGTGATATTAGTTATTATCTAAATGGTGCTTTTCAAAGATGAGCAGTATTTGGGCAGGCCTGGTAGCCTGACCAGCCATCTGCACTGTTGACCGGTTCTCCAGCATGAGCAGAGCAAAGGAAAAAGGACGGGAAGAGAGAACTAATATAACCTGGCAGCTCTTGGAAGGAAGAGGCAAGGAACAGGGTAACTTGGGCTCTAATGTCAATACCTCTTTAGCTATTTCTGAGTTTGTTAGTTTAGTGATCTCTTTTCTAGCTCTGATGAGAGCTGCTTAATCCCTGCAGGACCCCTGGCTGGGCCCGGGCAGGCTCTTGGGTGCTCAAGTGAGGAGTTCTGACCCTTGTCTAAACACCGGCCTTCCAAAGAGGCCTTTATATATATCTATAAAATGATTGTCACCTGAATCAGACTCTTCAAATCCTGAGATCTGGAAAATGAACAAAGTCATTAAGAATTTTGAATCTGTCAGATATGAGATATTCTTCAATTTGGAATTAGTTGCACACTCCTTTGACAGAGACTGAGATAATTCTTTGAGGGGAGTTGCTATGTGTTAATTGCTCGTCTTGACTGTTTTCTTGCCTTTCACTCCTGTACAGGAGTGACAAAATTTGTCTAAAGAAAATGATGGAATAACTAAATGTAACTGCTTCTCTCATATTATGTTTTCTGATTATTTTTCAATGAAAATTTATCTCAGTTGCAAAGACCTTGTACATAAGAATGTAATTGCATCATCAACCACTTTCTAATTGCTAGAAAAAACATCAGTCCAAGCAGAGCTTTCCATAACTTAGCATTATAATTAGATTTAGAATCTTTCAATATATCTTAAAAAATACTCTCACACATTCAAAGCACTTAAAATAATTTAAAATCACTCTCATTTCTTTATACAATTTCTATCAACTGCAGTGATATAAATTATTCAGTAATTACAATAAATATAAGCTTAATATACATATATATCATTATAATTAACTGTCCAAATAACCAAAAGTAATTTATTTTTGTTCTAATTCTCTTCTGCTTTCATGGCTCCAAGAGGTGTTCTTTGGCTGAGACCCTGCATCTCTCCCATAGTTTATGCCTGTGAGTTGATGGTGTCCAATTTATATGATTGGAAATATCATCTGGAGGAATTTCTCCTCTGGCTAAAAGCAACTTGATTTGCTGTTTCAGATGCCTAGTTAGCAGTGCAATTCGAGCAAAACTCTGCAGTACTGTAGCCCTCAAAAACAGGTGTCTTTTTAGAAAGTGGGATGCTAGTAACCTTCGTTAGCCTTTAATCTTCACTTCTCTCTACCTGCTCTGTCCTTGGAAGGCACGTCCTAAACCTTGCTGCCAGCATACAAGGTTGGGCAAAATGTGTCCTAGGAGCTTATGCCTTGCTGGGTACATCCAAACCCAAAGTGTGTGGCGTGCGGCCATGTGGGATGCAGAAAGGATCATGCCAACGTGGACCCCAGCTGTCTGTGAGGCTGTAGACAGTACGGATATTTGTATATCAGTGATATCAGTACTCAGGATATTTGGAGGTCAGGACAGTGTCTTACTGACCTCTGGGTGCTTGGAGGAGAGGAGAAGGTGACCCTGGTGGAGCAGCCCAAGTTTGGGGAGCAGAACAAAAGTGTGAAGATGTCTCGGAAAAACAATGTCTCGCTTATTTGGAATTGCCATTAAACTCATCCTAGGCTGTTGGGATTTGTTTTTTCAATGGATGTGGGGAAGGATGGGGAATCCTGATACTTTCCTTCAACTGACTAAAGAGCTCATGTTAACATTCACTTTTTAAAACACAGAGTTGGCCTGCTTGTAAAATGAGCTTTGAAGTACAGAGCTGACAAACCCCAGGGGAAAGTATGTCTTTTATTAACAACTGCTGGTACGCTTCAGGAACCTTATTTTAATGTTTAGTGAAAATGTCTTCTGTGAGAGTAAAAATGGTTGAGAAATGCACTGGACATGATAGGAGACTTTGCTCTTCGTGATACTTGTTCTCCCTTCAGGAGTTGCTCTATCTTTGTGGTTGGAGCCACCACAGGACCAGCAGGAGGAGGATTGGCTAATGCTGCCCGTGCTGTCAGTCATAACTGAGTCTTGGTCAATAAGTCATGGTGTCACTCCTTGTGTTACAGACTAGCAATATAATACCTCTTTGGGGGACTTTTTTCAGGGCTTTTTAAGCCTTGCAAGGGTCACCTCCTCTACTGCTATAGTGGGATCTGCCCCCTCTTTCTGGAACTTGAATAATTTTCTGGAAACTTTTCCTATCAATAAACTTCTAAAATGTGAGAAACTGGCCTGCCAATTGGAGTTGCCAGCCCGTGGCTATGACACCAAGGAAGCATCTGACTATCCTGGTGCCTTAATTAAAGACAGTGGTGGGCTACAACGGCCTGGCTGAGTTTGCTATTGAGGAGGAGGTCAGAAGTGTTGCTGGTTTGTCAGGACTGTGGTGTCTATAGCCAAAACAGTGTGGTTGGAGGGACACATGTGGTTGCACAGAGTTGGGAATAGGAGTGGATAATATGGCTACCTACCTGCCAGCTTTCAGTAGTAGAATCCGTAGAAACGCACTAAGCAAAGGGTCGTTGCAAGCAGAAAGAGAGGTGGCAATTTCTTGCCTTACTGACAAAGAGATGATGTCCCGAAGAAATCATCAGTAACTTCATCTCTCGGGATTCCCTGGATGAAATGCTGAGGTTTCCGTTCCCAGTCCTGGATCCCACACTAGGTAACTGCTCTCCCCACAAGGGGGTCTCAGCTTCACAAAGTTATGCACAATTTCATAGCGCTTTTCAGAGACATCCTTCTCTTAAGACTGTAGGAGGTTAAACAACTTGTCTACAGCCAAAGAAAGAGGAACTGTATCAACGCTGTGATGAGACCTTTGCAGCTCTTAGTCTGAGGTTTGGGGATCTGGGAATGGCTGATTCAGAATGAAATACGAGAATCCTGAATTTTTTATGTTGCAGTTCAAGTATATTTGGGCTAGATTCATCAAAGGAATAACCGGGAGAGATATTTTTCATTCGTAGAATCTTAATGAATACATGACATTGCTATTCATTATTTATCTACTTTCACTTTTTAATTAATAGTTCTACTGACCATTTATGATTTTTCTATATTTATAGAAAACTAGCACTTCAGAAATATTCAATTATGCTGCTGTTTGTACCTTTTTGTAAAATGTCCCTAATATTTGGAAGGCCTGAATTTCGTTGCAACTTGTAAATGCATAAATGAATGAGAACATCACATTTTTTTCCCTATTCCTCTGAGTCCTGTCAAAAGTCTGTGTTTTGCCTCTTCCGCACGCTTTTTTGCAACACAGCTGACACAAATAGGGGAGGAAGGCTGGTGTTTTCTGTACGGGTAGGAGCCACTAGAGGACACCACCCCTACAGCTCATGGAGTAAACAGCAGTCCTGTAAATAAAGATGCTGGAGGGATAATCGCAATGAGAAAATGCTGTTTCTGACCATTCCCTGGGAGAGATGGAGCTAACCCGGTACCTCCGATACCTGTTGGTACCTGCAAGTGCTTGCAGCACCTTAGGCTTCCCTATGTCCTGCAAGGCCAGGCCTAGACATGGAGGCCTGGCCTCGCTGGCCTGGATCAGCAGAGAAGGTCCAGCTGTTGGAGATCTCCCTGAGCTCTCTCAGGTGACTCCAGAAGCATTTGGAGGCTTCACAATGAATTACTGCTTAAATTGAAGGCTGTGAAGGGCTGTGACAGAGAAGGGCAGCAGCTGTGTGGAACATGTGATGGGGCAGGACATGGTCACCATCCTCCTGCTCTGTCAGGACCTGGGGCAGTGGCACCGGCCAAGGAATGGGAAATCACGGCTTTGGGGGAAAGATCCTGAGAAAAAACATTGGTTGAACTTAGGGGACGGAAAGCTGTGCCCGGGGTCTTCACTCGGGTGTGTTTTGAGCCCTGATCCCTTCCAGGGAAGAGGGAGGAGGAAGCTTCCAGTCTCCTGGAGCTAATGGGAGAGATGATGGGATTCCAAGGCAGACCTGTCTCTCTTGAAACTTCTTAAAAGAAGCAGTTTTGTGAGCTTTTAATTCTGTTCAAATGACAGATTTAAAGACAGGATAATGTCAACAAGGCAATTATATCTAGGTGATAACACAAATGAGTGTCCTCTATTGAACTGGCAGCCACGCTGGGTGCTGGGGCCTCACTCTTCCACAGAGTGGCGAGGAGGAAGTTTTCCAGATGTGCAGGGAAAAACATATTTTAAAACTTGTTGTTTTAAACATATGTGTTTGTGTGTATGTATATGCACATAAATACACACACAAGTATGTTCTTTATTCTTGGTAGAATGTAAAATGATAATTTTTCTGGGTTGAATTGTTGACAAGAATGGGAAACTTTTCCATGGGGAGAGAGCAAAACCCACCTCAATGCAGTACATGCCCGAGGAGGTTGCACTGAAACCAGTGGAGGGTTTTTTAGTTTGTTTTTGACCCCCGCAGCAGGGTTGTCTTCCATCACCGCAGACCCCTACTTCTGCATCTTTCTTACCCAGATCCTTGCGTCAGGATGACGAGTGCGCGGGTTTGGCGCGGGCGGCTCTGCCGTGTCCTTCTGTGCGGCAGTCGGCAGAGGGGGACAGAGCCCCGCGCACGGGGGCTGCGGCTCACGCACCTTCCCACCGCAGCCCGTCCAGGACCGCGTGCCAGGCCCGGAGCTGCCGGACCCACCTGCCCTCCGAGCATCCTTGCATCGCTCAGGGCAAGGGAGAAGGCAACTGAACTTCCTTTGCAGACATTAACACCAGGGCTTGCAAAACGGACCAGCTTTTTCTCATTTTGACAAAAACACCTCTTAAAAATAAGTATTTGTATGTATGAGGACACCCCTCAACCCTGCTTTGACCTAAACCGAGTATACCTGATGCCCAGGTGCTTAAGTTAGAACATGTAGCCTGGTATTAAAACTTGCAACCTGTGGCACTGGAAATGATGCAAAAAGCAAATTTGATGAGTATTTGGCATTTCAATAGCTAGCTATGCCTGATTGAATCCTGTGGGGAAAACAAACACAATTATTTGGGAGAGATTGGGTTTAATTTCCAGCAGAAAATATGAAATATGAAAATATGAAATCTGTCACCTGTGTGTTTGCTACAAACTGGTTAAAAGCCCTTTGCCAGTTGGAGGATACGGCAACAGCAGAGCCAGTGGGTGCTGACAGCGGCAGCATCCAGTGCCAGGCATGAGGGACCTGTGTCCCAATGTCCTTCTGCCACACGTGTCCCCAAAGGTGAGGGGGCCCCATGTCCCCTCTGAGAAAACTCAAGTGGATAAAGCAGATCCCCTGTGCTTGGGACCTGGGGCCTTGTCCCCCAAGAGAGGCACCTTTGCAAGCCCTGCTTTGGCTGCTTGTCTGGCCAACTCTGCTGCGATGATGTCTGTGAAACCTTAAGACTGAAATAATATTTGGCCTGAGTCCATTTGCTCAGTGCTGGACAGCTTGCGGCTGAATGAAGTTTTCTCTCCAGGTCCTCAGAGTCAGACCCCAGCCCAGATCCAGCTGTCCCTCCTAATTAAATTTTAATGCCTCAAGCTGGGAGTTTGTATTGGTGTTTGAAGCGAGGCGAGTTACGCGGTCGGCTCCGCCGCCGCTGCGGACTTTGAAGCGCCCGGGTGCCTGTGGGGACGGCGGGGAAGTCGCGGCGCCGCCGCGCTCGCTCCCAGATGAATCAATGAGGCGGTTGTCCATTGATTGGGGGCATGAAGGCTCTTTCTTTTGCACAGGAGGGAGAGACTAGAAAGCTAATTAGAGTTTACTCCCGTAAAAGCAACCTCTGAAGAATGTGTTACATTTTCTGAGACGGACACTGAGTGTTGAAGGTCCTCCCCGGCATTTGAGGCTGTTTGAGAGGAATTGGAAAAATGTCTCTTCCTGTTCCACAGCTCCTGAAGGAGCTCGGGGATGGGGACAGCTTGTGTAGGCAGGTTGGTGTGTGCACCGAGCTAGCGCAAGCTAAAAATAGTTGTTCTGTCACTTTGAGTCAAGCGATTCTTCCTCATTGTGTTTTGGCAAAAGGTTTAATTAGAATTGAAAAAAAGTGACTGCAGGTTGGGTTTTGCTTCAAGTGTGTTTCAGGTTGGTTCGCCCCTGTCACACAGAATCACAAAAGGGTTGAGGTTGGGAGGGACCTCTAGAGATCATCCAGTCCAACCCCTGCTCCAGTAGGGACACCCAGAGCCCGTGGCACAGAGTCAGGGCGGTTTTGCTGCTGTCTTGGGGCACCATCCGCACTGAGCAGTGACCACAGGCGCTGGGGTCTCCTCCACTGGGTCTGTCCTGGCTTGCTCAGGCAGATGTCCTCCCTGGAGCAGGCCATGAGCACGAGCCCATGGGGCCTCTGTGTTCTGGGAGCAACACAGGAAGAAAGAGGAGGCTGGAAAACTCAGCTTTGCTCGTGGGCAATGTGCTCTTCCTCCTTCTTGTGGTTAGACCTTCTTTTTATAATTACTGTGCAAACAGAAAGCCTAGCTAATTACTATGGGGTTTTGTGGGTGTAAATTTAACAGGTCATTCCTGTGGAGCTGCACCGAGAGGAAAGACTTTTCTGCCTTTTTCTTGTTTTCTAAGTGTGTTAAATGTAGCTGGTTAATAGTGACCTGATTAGGAGCTAGCTCTGCTTGCAGATGGGCTTCAGGGTCTGGTCCAGCCATGGTGCAAACTCCATTTGCAGGAGAACCTGGGGAGAAGCAGCAGCAAATGCTACTGCAGAAGCATAAAATGAGCATGAAGAGCCACGTAAGGGGTGCAGAATGCAGTGTGTCTTGCAAGACTTGAGAGCTACCTTGTCCCCACCCAAATCACTGTGACTAGAAATCAAATCCTGGGTTTGGATTCTGGGAGTTTACCCGAGCATCCATAGAGAAAGTGCATTCAACCCTGCACCCTCAATGGTGCAATCAATGGTGCACATGTATCTAAAGCACATTTTTTATATTTTTATTTCTAACTTTAGCATGCTGCACTGACTGTTGTGAATCTCAGCTCACGTTCATTTATTTATTCTAAGTGAGGTTTTCATGGCGTTTGAGCAGTTTCCCTTTTAGGCCGCTCATAAAAATCTGAGTTTCGGTGCTACCTTGCCTGCTTAGCATTAAACCCCCAAATCAGCCAGCACAGATGTGTCTCACTGAAACAAAGATCCAGCAGCTCAAGATGAGAGGGGGTTACAAACCACCTCAAATATATGTGCGCTTGTGTGTCTTTGTGTAATATGGTGGCTCAAACCTCTGTTGCTGTTTGGGCTTCAGAACAACTTACACACTTTCCCGTCACCCGTGCTTGCTTCTTGTTTGCTCTTCCATCTGCTTCCTCTCTCCTTCCTTTGTTCTATATTAAAGCATAGCTAAAAACGGCTGTGCTGAAGCTGCCTGTGCTTAGGTGCTGCTCGTAGTAGTTCTATTAGACTCTCCCTAGGTGCTGGCTGCCTGGTTCTCACAAATGAACTCGCCAGCGAAGCCCATTGCTGAGCAGCTGATTTTCTGCTGGTTGGATAAAGATGCTGTCTGAAGCAGTTTCATCTTTTCAGTTTATCTTTTATTTCCCCCACGTACACTCTGTGGCATAACATGTCCTGCTGAGTATTAAACCTGTCAGTGCTTTTGGATGTACCTCTACTGCAAGAGCTGGGGTTTTGTTCCAAGTTCCTTGTCATGAAAATATATTGGGCTTGTCCTTCCCGCGCACAGCCCTGGTGAGGTCTGTGCAGGAGGCTGGAGGGGCATCGTACCCACAAGGATTCAGGTGCCCTCTGGAGTGTCCCAGGGGTTTGGATTTGTTTTTTTAAGTGTGTAAAGATAATGCCCTCTGCGCTTTAAAAGGCTCACAGTGAACATGGCTAAGCCAAGAAGGTTGTAGTTTGGAGGGAATAAAGCAGGAAGGGGTTATTGTGTTCTTTCTTTTGTTTTCCTCCTTGAATTCCATGTTAATCCACGTTGTCCTTGGGCCATGGAGGAGACGAGTGGAAAATTAACACATAATGCAGGAACAGAGCCCTGGGCCTTTGCTTTTCCATCAGGGAGAGCAACGTGGTTGTACAGCAGCTTTCTAAAGCAGCCCCACGGGGGCTTGGAGATGCGCCTTGCCTCCAGACTGCTTCTCCTGGCAGCGCGTTCAGCGCAAGGAGGTTTTGAAAATCCAATTTGGTGGCTAAGCCCTGTGGCAACAAGGCTCAGGTGTTGGTGGATTTTGTTTAAGCAGGATGAGCTAGCCCGGGTCCTCATCGCCGTGTAACAACACATCTTGTTCCCAGCGAAGACAAGCAGGAGCAGGCGGGCAGGAGGCTCTGGGCTGTTCTGGACCCGTGTTTACAGTCAGTCTCATTTAAAACAGCCCCCCATGTCCCCCTGCACATCACCACGGGCAGCATCGTGGACACTCAGCTAATACTGACCTACGTTTTAATGACCTGTGTCTGACAGATATTCATGGAAGGGGAAAAACACAGCCCAAAACAAGCCTGTCCGGGAGGAAGAGGGGGCAGATGCAGCTTAAGGGAAAACGGCTCTCGATACAAGATTGTGGAAGAAAGAATGAGAAGTCTGGCGAGGACATCTCATTTGTTAACGCAGAATGAGAAATGATTTTCCTCTCCTAGAAAAATGTGTGAGATTTCAAATTGGAATCAAAAATTAGAATCTGAACACTTTTGCTAACCAGCCAATTAGTTTTGTTTACCCAAAAGGAATTAAGGTTTTGACTGATTTTTTTTTTAAATCATCCATCTTTGAACATTTTTGATTTAAGGTTTAAAAATCTTTTTCTGACCTTCTCTCTTAAATCAAGGAAACATATGAAAGTGACTCTTTCTTCTGATCAGCCTCCATTTAATAGATGTGTATTTTTCAAAGGGAAGATGCTACATCAAACTTTTCTGATGAGCTCCATTGATTGGGCAGGGCCAAGAAAAAGCATCTGGCTTAAGTCCTACTTGAGTTGGTTTCTTCCATCTGTGGAATAAATAGTGCAATAGTTTTGTGAATAACAAGATGAAATAGTGAAGAGATCTGGTGAAGAAAGTCCCTTTTCTGGGGGGATTTCAGTCTGACTTGCATTTGAGCTTCCTCAAGGTCCAGTTTCTGCTCTGGTCTCTGCAGAAGGGAAGTGGGAAGGTTGCATGTTCTTACTATGTGTTTTAAAGGAAGGTTTCAGATTGCTCTTGTGCACTTGCTTGAAAAATAACGGACGACAAAGATTCAGGATTTGATAAGATAAGAATTAAATTGTACATTGGTCCAGAACCAGTAATACTCTTGTTGTTTTGAAAAGTTTGGCTTGTTTTAATAGTTCCTCTGCTTTCCTCTGCTCCTTAAATTCCCTCTGTTGATGATATACTCGAGCACTAAAACAATCAACAACCCTGAACACCACGGGGTGACAGGATCCATTACAGTAAATGTCTCATTAAAATCCTGTAATGGAAAACATTCCCGTCCCTCTTTTTTAATGACAAAGGACCCCGGGAGGTACAAGTATCGCGTGTAGCACAAACCCTTTGGAGATATTTTTATAATTTGCAGAGAAACTGATGACTCCACAGGGCTGCTAATTTCCGAGATGCACCCAAGCCTCGCAGCTGGAATTTCCATATTGTCCAAGGTCCTAAAAGCACTTAAGTGTGTGCCCAGGCGTAGGCATCTCCTTTTATTTACCAGAATGAGCACATGAGGTTGGTCTAATGAGCCCCTGTGCGGGGATAGTGTGTTCCTGGCACGGCTCTGTGTCTCGGAGCCCTCTCCCTTGGGTGAATCCCTGCTTGTGGCCCTTGCGCAGAGGCGATTCTCCCAACTCCACCATAATTAGGCCAGACCCACCTGCAGGAGACAGAATAAATCGGTTTGAACCTGCTCAGATCCTGCTAGGATGATCCCTGAGGTGCTTCCACGTGGGAGCTGGTGTCCAGCAGAGATCACAGTGCCACAAAGAGCCCCTTTAAAGCCAAGTATCGTGTAGTGTTAGTGCTAGGAGCAGCACAACTGAAGTGAAGAGGATGTGCTCATCAGGGCACGGGCAGCAGGTACTGAAGTGGCAGGTACTTTGTTGCTTAGTGTCTGTTTAGAAGGAACAAGAAGAAAAAATGTGCATTTTCTAACAAACCTGTCAATAAATTCACTTACTAGGCCGCAACAGGAAGCAGAACGGGGACATGGGCAACATGATAGGCAGAAATGATTATAAAATATTCAAAATCTGTTACCACATGATCAAAATTAAACAAGAATCTAAGGAAGCTTCTGAATGAGGGCCTAAAATCTGGGTTGTTAGTTGCAACATGTTACCCAGTAATCAACTACAAGAAAATGCATTCTGCTTAGGTTGTATTTCTAGTTAGGACACAGTGTGAAAATTAAACAATTAGAGTATTTGTGGCAAATAAAACATTATGCTTTCAAGCGAGCAACTGTCCTTATTTAATACCCTGATTTGCAGTTAAAGTAGCTGCGCAGGCGCGTCCTATATGTGCTCAGTACAGCCAGCTGAATTGTGTGTTTAGAATAATTCATCAGATAAATTCATGCCCATGCCCAATCTGCATTCAGACCGTGACCTTTACCAATCTGTGATTTTTCCTGCACTCGGTGCTATCGGCTGATGCTGCCAGGAGGCAGGAGAGCCTTCCTCCTCCCTTCTCTATTGGATTGCATTCCTTCTTTTTGGAGTGGGGAGATAGCCTCAAACCAGGCGGTGTTGCTAAATGATCCCTGGTGGGTTTTAGTCATCATGCCAAAAAATAATACGGAGTAAAATAGCTGAAACCCACAGTGCTGTGAAGTGTCAGGAGCCAGAACTGAGCAGGTTTCCGTGTAGCAAATACTGGTGAGCTTGACCACAGCAGGAATAATAATAATAATAAAAAAGGCACTTTGATTTGCTTATGTAAATTAAGGTAACTTTGTGTTAATAATAAAGTAAGAGGAGAAGCCAGATGATGTTCCTCTAGTATTCAGCGTCGGAGAAGCTCTTATCTGACTTACATGGTATCTGGACTTCTTCGTATTAGATAAGTTTGGTATTTGTAAGTTACTTCAAAAGCAAATGTTAGTGATTTCAGTATAAAAAACCTACATTCTTCCTCATTTATTTTCAATAGGTTCAAAGAGCTTTGTAGTGCTCTCGCATAGTAACATCTTATAAATACTGCAATGTTCTTTACTTGCTCCATGTGTTTAAGCAGTATTTACCATAATGTGTTTCTGTGGTAGTGGGGTCTCTGGCACGTTCCTCCGGCTCCTTTGGATCCTGCCACATTTGGATGCAGGGGAGTTTTAAAGGATGCAGCTCCTGGAGTTGCTGCGCTCTTTGGCAAGGGCCACAGTTGTCTTAACTGAGGGTAACTTGATGCTTTAATGCAGCATGTCCCGGGGGAACTTTTTCCTCCTCAAAATGAGCAGGAAACCTCAGTCTACGGGTTAGATTAGATGTGGGGTCTCAGTTTGCGCTTCCTCAGTGTCCATTTGGTTTCCCTGTCTATCAAATAGGGCACTTATAACGATGTGTCATCGTAGCAGTTGCAGAATGGACCAAAAATACAAAATAAAAGATATTCTTTAGGAAACGTGAAAGAATATTGAAAAGGAGGACAAGAAATACTGGCTTTTGAAATCACTGTGTGCATGTAGGGAGGTTTATTTGCTCTTTCTGCTCATTTATTCTTTCATCGGGCCAATGAACAATAGCCAAAAAACAGTGAAGACCACATCCTTCTTAAAGAGTATTAATGTCCCTGTATCTTTGAGGCCAATTAAGTAGCAGCAGGTTTACAGGGCGGAATGGAACAGCTTTAAATTCTTCCTGTTACGGTTTTTGACTGTGAAAGTGTGACTGAACGGGGCTTTCATTATTCCATCTTTTTTATTTATTTATTTTAGACCGCTAAAGAATTAACGTGAATAATTTTCGCATTTCACCATCTGCTTTGGACTGCGTCTCAAAGGGTTCCCAATGAGTGTGGCACATAAAACCCTTTAAGAACGATCCTCTCCATATTTCCTGCACTCAGCAGTCTGCTAATGTGGCCAATAGATCTAGGTGATGGGGCCGCATGATTTAGAGAGGATCATTAGGGTTATGATGAGCTGTGCAACTGTCTTGTTTATTCACAGTTAGCAATTTCACGGCGATGCCCCTTGTCTCGCCAAGATTTTTGCATTTAACCTTTTATAGACAGAGTTTTGCTCAGCCAATGGCTGCTCCACCTCGGTCCCTGGAGCAGAGCTGCTTCCCTGCTCTCCATCAGGTCTCCATCCCGTGTCCCAGCGAGCTGGGCTGGCCATGTGCAGCAGCTCCGGGGAGCGATTCCCAACTGATGTGCTGGGAAACGTGTGTCTCCCACTGACACTTATTGTTGCTTCCAAGGAGTGGATACATCTTCACTGTCAAGCCGCATATTTCCTACTCTGAGGTCCACTTTTTCTTCATCTCCCCATATCTAACTGAAGCCTCTATTAAATATTCCGACTGTGGTGCCTCTCAGTACAGTGCACAAATGACCACTTTTCCTGCAAGGAGGAGGAGAAACCTAAAGTATTTAACCTGCCTGTCAAGAAAAATTATTCACGGCAGGTGGGTGGCAAAGCAGCATTTTCCTCTTGTGAATAATAGACAGGGTGGTCAGTCTTTATGACTGACTCAACAGGACAGTGTGAAATTACTGGCATGCAGAAAGAATTGGGGTGCAAATCTTAATTTCCCTTGCTGTCTGGAAGGAGTAGGAGGGAAGTGACCTTCTGATGGTGGAAGTTTGTTGGGAGAAGATCTGTAGCCCCCGTTCATGTTTCCCATGTTGGGTACCGGCTCCTTCAGGGCAAAGGGAACTTGCAGCAGGACTTGGAGCACCCAGGGCAGGATGGAGGAGTCAAGAGGTGAGCTGGGCTCTGCCCTGCTCCGAATTGGTGGCATGTGAGTCACCGCCTGTCCCCGCAGCTATTCAGGCACGTTGGCATGTGACTATGTCCCAATAACGGGTGCAGGTAGATTTATAGGCACGGGAGCAGCGTCGTCATCAGGAGGTTACGCAGCTCTGGATTTGCACCTAACTCATCTGCTGACATCGTGGAACCAGGGGAGATAAATGTGTGACTGTCCTTAGCTCTGCCCTGTGGATGTTGTTTGTAGTTCAGAAGACAAATGGACGTCCCTGTGTGCCAATATACCCAGACTTCTCCCCTAACAATGATATTATTGTGGGTTTTTTTATATTCAGGGTAAAATATTATAATGGCATCGTTTCCATCCTTCAAGCAAGAAAAAGGTTGATCAGATCTTCTGTGCACGTGAAAAGCCTATGAGTATTACTTTGCTGGGAACTGGACTGTTTTTCCCTTGGAAAGGGTTGTTTTCTTTGCCTAAAAAAAAAAAATCTTAAGTTGGATGAAATATACTTTCTCCTGTGTTTTGTAATAGAATACATAAATGACACCGAACATTTTCTCTTCTGATTCTATACAGTAAAAGTTAGTACTATATTTTATATCAATGATATCAAACAAAAACCAACAGCTCTTTGTTTTTTTGTTTTTGAACTTGTCCTCTTTTCAGCACACCTGCATTGGCCTCATACTTGTCCTGGCAATCTGCAGAGTAATGAATGCAAGTATAAATGTGCTGGAAAAACAGTCTCCTACCATGGTTTGAAGACCACATTTTAATTACTTACACGTTAATGCTAGCATAAGGCAGCTACCAAAGTCTTGATGCCGACTCTGCAAATCCAAGAGAAGTTTTCCATGCCATATGGATTTTGATTCAGGCCTTTAATCACAGAATGGTTGTGGTTGGAAGGGGCCTCTAGAGATCATCTAGCCCAACCCCTGCTCCAGCAGGGACACCCAGAGCAGGGGC
>JAWLRI010000180.1:6207795-6287092 GCA_034781795.1 Crypturellus tataupa
CCTCGGCGGGCTGGGGCGTCGGGGCCGCTCGGCAGCAGGTGCGGCGGCCCGGGGGTGGCGGCGGCGGCCGGGCCGGGAAGCCGAGCCGAGCGCCTGGAGCGCCCCCGGGTAACGGTCACCGGGCGGAGCCGCGGGCCGAGGCGGCTGAAGGACCCCGCCTGGGAGGGGGGGAACGGCAGCTCCGGGGAAGCCCCGCTCTGGCACAGGGCTGGGCGATGATCCAGCTTCCTGCTGCCTTTCGCTGAAATGTATGTGATAGCTCTGTGTATACGTATGTATATAAATATAAGTGTATGCGTCGTCAAGAATAGAGGGGGGTTTCTAGAGGTTATTTTATTTTTTCATCGTTGGACTGGAATGTCTTCTGCTTACTGTGATCAGGAGCTTGGCTTTCTGAGTATTCAGGTCTTAAAATTGTTATTGCTGTTTACTTTGGACAGCGAAAGCATTTTTTTTTTTTCCTCCAATTCTGGAGGGTCTTGTAACTAGATGAGGGGGAAGAGGGGTAGGTGGTAAAAAATCGCTGTTGACTTGCAGTGACTCCTGCATTAATGTCTAGTTATTGATGCAAGTCACAGGGAGCAGCTCAAGATGTTGTGAAGTCAGGTGCTTTCCTTTACCATCAAAATCATGATCCTGAATTCCCACGCAGAAGATGCCCAGGGTCAGGGACGCCCTCATGTGCAGCGCTGTCCCCAGCTGCCCGGAGCTGCTGGGGATGCTCTCAGCCAGCCTCGTGCAACGCACGGGCATGCTGCCTGCGAGTGCTGAGCAAGAGCCTTGTGGGGCTTCATTTTTCTTTTTTGTCCTTTCCCTCCTGTTGGAGGAGTCTGGGCCTGGCGTGCAGTGGCATCGCGCTAATGTGCAAATGCTGCTCGCGAAGTCCCATCGAAGTCTGGGGCTTGCTGCTCAACCACATGGTTGCCTGAGTGGAGAGGAGAGCTTTGGTAGGTGTGCAGGGACTTGCAGCCTGTGCGGGATTTTGTGTGACCAAATCGAAGGCAATGGGAATTAAATGTGGATGAGAAGCCCCTTCTGCTTCTTGTGTCAGGCACACTTGCAACAGCCACCTCTATTCAGGCAGGACCTGGGAGCTTAGTACTTGGGAGTCTGCCTGTCCTTTTCCATAAACAAGTGCCCTTCCAAACCCCAGAGCCTGTCAAACTGCTTTAGCCCTAGCATCGAAGTCCATGGTGGGAGGTCGGGTATGTAATGTAAAGTGTAAAACTGAATTTGGAATCAGCTTGGAGCAACGGGTGAGCAGAACTGACCAAATGTGTCTGTTGCTGAAACTCGAATTTCAGTAATAGGGGTTGGAAGTTGACTCCTGTATAAAGCAGGCAACTACGTGTCTGCGTTACTGGGCGTTGCACAGATCTGGGATTGTGGAGAAGGCTCTGGACTGACGAATTCTCCAGTTTCTGTTGCTTATTTGGAACCTTAAAACATAGTTCGTGTGACACAGTGGGCATTGAAAGTGGCTGTAGAGTGCTGAAACCCTGGGCTTATCGCTGCAAACACAGAAGCTAGAAACTTTGTAAAATGAAAATTTTACAAAGACTGCTGAAACCAGTGTTACTGGAAATGCAAACTGTACTCCTGGTTACTCATTTTGTATGTGAGGTTTAAAGGTTGATAGAACCTAGGAAACTTGTTTGATTCATGTTTTCTGCACCTCAGGTCATCTTTAGAAATGCTCTAGTGCTTCTCTTTGTAGTTTACGGTTTGCATTGGTCATACATGACAGACTCCTTAATGGTTTTGAATGGAAAAAACAACTGTAGTAATGCATTTGTATTTCAGAAGATCTGTTGTGTAAAGCCTATATTTTGGACTCTCAAAGTCCTGTACATCAATAAAAATGTTATAGTAGCAATATAAATGTTATGGCTATGTTCTGGTTATACAAGTATGGTATTTTCAATAAGAAACTAAAAATTCTTATGGTCATAATACAGTCTAAGCACAAAAGTAAACAAGATCATTAGAGTAAATAGCTTTTAAAATCTTCTTATGTTTGTTTTTTTGGTGTAACAGAATATGGATTTTTTTTTATGTAACTGTCATTTTCTCCACTGCTATCAAATGATGAAAACAGTAAAGCCAAACGCATAGTATTGCTGTAGTTTTGGTCAATGCTGACACCGCAACCTTCCGTGCTCCGGATTTATCTTGTACTCATAATCTGTCAGCTTTATCTTGGATACCTCCACTGCTTATGACTCTTAAGCCTGGTGCTGGCCAGTTGTGCTGTTTCGGTTAAGGCTATTTATGTCTGTAATTATTACAGCCTCACTTAATCTGTGATAGTTAAAGAGAACACAGAGGCATTTTTTTCTCCAGTTCCTCTGTGTGATATTGAAGGAAAATTATCTCTTGTGTGTTTTAATTAATCTCAGTGGTTTCCCTCTTTTTTTTTTTTTTTTTTTTTTTCATATTAATGTAGTTTGGAGGTAATAATAAAATCCCATACTGCTTCTTCCCCCCGAAAGGCTCAGTGTTCTGGCCGCGTCGGGTCGGCTTTTAAGCGAAGTAGTTGTCGTTTGGGCCTGATGCGCGGGGGAGACTGTGCCCTCTGCTGTGCAATCAGAGTTGGTGATTGATTTTAATAATCAGCCCTGGCCTGCGGTTCTCTCCCACATTCTGAATTTTAAATGGGACTTGCTGAGTTTTTAATAAACTTATTGATCATTCACCTTATTCTGTCCGTTCATCTCCTTTTGGCTTCTATGACTGATGTAGCACCATTTAATGTAGAGGTCAAATCAATGCTGTGGGAAGCATGGAAGGGAATTACTTCTTTTTTTTTTTTTTTTTTTTTTTTAATTTGGCTGCTGTTTTTACCAGACTCGAATGCCTTTCTGTGCTTACAATAGTTTTTTTTCTTGTTTTTGTTGTTGCCTGGGATGCGCTCCTTGCTTTATGTAATACAATTGCTGTGGAGGTTATAGATCCAGGGTTTATTTATTTGGTTATATTTATTTATTTATTTTTAAGTAACCAACACTATTCACTTGTGTGTTAACCAGACTCAGTGAGCCTACTCATAATTGTCTGAAGGCTTTAAAATGTGGCATTAGCCTTTTTTTCCTTGAGAAAAGATGGAATTTTGTCTTTTCTCTCTGTGTTTGAATAGAGGCCAAAGATGAGGCCCCTGTTCTATGCCCCCCCAGCAGCTGAATGGGTCCAGGGAAGGATTCCTGAGTACCAGAGATGAACTTCATTTCTTCAGTGTAAGAACAGTGGTAATGGACCAGACCCAAGATCCATCTTGTCTAGTAATCTCTCTGACAGCGAGCACCATTTCATTCCTAGAGGAGAGCAGGGCTTTGTCTGTCACCCTTCTTATCTGCTATCAAGATGTAGGGATTGCTTTCTTTTATTTAACATTGTGTATTCTTCTTCTGTGAACTTGCCTCTGTCTCCACTGAAGTCCATTAAAATGTATACTACTGATAGCATCCCAGGAGAGGACTTCTGCAGCATAAAATAATGTTCTGGAAACTAATTACTATTAATTTTTTCCTGAGCTTGACAGCTACTGGCTTCATTTCATATATCTTAGCTTTTGTATTGGTGGAAAGAGTGAACAACTGATCCCTGTTTATCTTCTCCATGCAGTCGATGATTTTATAGAGTTCTGTCATATGTCGCTGTAGTCAGCTCTGTTTCCAGGCAGATGAATCCTAGCCCGATCAATCATTGCTTCCTGTAAGACTTTTCAAACCTTTTTACCTTTTTAAAATGGATTTTCTGCATCTGTTATAGCCTCTTGAAATGGAGGCAAGCCCCTCTCAGGATTTAAGATGCAGACAAACTATAGCTTTATATTAATTCCTTTCCTAATCATTTCTTATCATCAGATTTATTTTTCTGATTACTGCGTGGCCTTGAGCTGGTGCTTTAATCAAACAGACTGTCATAACTTCCACAAGAATTTCAGACTCCTGATGATTGGCATGGAGCACGTCACTTTTCGTGTGAAGTTAGGGTTGTTTTTTTTCCTGTGTGCTACTTTATCTGCACTGAATTTCATCTGTTTTTATCTCCTGTTTATTCAGTCTCATAGCTTTTTTTTCCCTAGTGTTCTTGCAACAGTCCTTATTCTTACTATTGTGCACAGTTTATATCCTCAGCAAATTTTGTCACTTCACTCATCACCCTCTTTTTCCCAGGCTGCTCATGAACGTAGTTTGCAGCACAGAGCTCGGCAAAACGCTCCTGGCAGTCTCTACTCACTGCTGCCCCATCTTCTGTTTTGCGGCTGGTTATTATCCCAGGTGAGAGCCTTCCCCTTTACCCTTTAGCTGGCTGTTGAAGTGCAGTGCCTCTCTGCACGTTGTCTGGGCCCACGGTCTTGTAAAGAGTGGCGCGGGCGGCGTGACGCAGGCAGCATTGCGTGAACACCTGGGGTGGAGGTTCTGCCCGCCCCTTGTGATGCTTCCCGCGTGCCCCCCGTGCTGGTATGCAGCAAATTGCGTCCAGGAGCAGAGCTGGCTGCAAATAATCAGTTTTCAGACAGATTAATAATGGAGTATAGCTAGTACACAAGTGTGTGGATTTAATTAGAATTAATTTACGTACATTTGTGCAAACTTTCTATGCTCATACCTGCTGATTGAACCTACTGGCTCAAACGAAGTAGTCTAGACTTGAAGGTATGATAAGTGTCCATACACAGACCTGCAGTCTTTATATTAAATTAACCTGAATTTGTTGTTGTAGTTAGATCAGTATGACTTGGTGTATGAATCATACCTAGGTATCAATTTAATTGATATTTATGGATGCTTCTTGGGCTTTTTCATTATCCTGAGGCGGAAAAGAATCTGTGTGTGTTGATACCTAGAGTTTTGTAAGGACACTAAACATTTTTTTGGTGCATTTATGTAAATTACCAGGGAGCTGATGTTTCTTTTGACTCTGGTAGATTTGAAATGTATTGTTTACATTTTATTTTATTTTTTGTTTAAAATTTTATTTTATTTCCGTTTCTGTGCATGTGGGTGTGGTTACCTCCAAATGGGTATTACTGTGAGGATGACAGAGCCCTGAAAAAGGCTGATCAGAGAGGCTGTGGAGTCTCCTTCTCTGCAGATCTTCCAAATCCACCTGGCTGCCACCCTGTGATGGCTCTAGGTGTCCCTGCTGGAGCACGGCGGGGTTGGACTGGATGATCTATAGAAGTTCCTTCCAACCTCAGCCCTTTTGTGATTCTGTGGAAAGGAAAAAAAAAATCACCTGCAAAGATATACCAAGCTACGTGTATATTTTCTACTGTAAGAGATTTTGTAGTTTTTTTTTCTTTTCTTTTTTTTTTTTTTTATTTCTTTTCCCCCTGGCCCAAGCTACAAGTAACTTTTTAGGGGAACTGAGGTTGCAATTATTGCACTTTATTTATTTTAGAAGTCTGTCTGTGCTGTCAGTTCAAGTGCTGTCTGGTTTGTCTCACAAGCGGCTGGAGAATTAATTTAAGTGTTGGCAATGCATTGTTGGTAAGTGTTGGTAAGCATTTATTTGTTACTTGATAGAGAGAACTTTTTATTTGTCCAGTGCTATTCTACCTTTGTTGTTTTGCTAATTTATTTCAATTTGACAAGATTTTGACCAGAGCAGAACTCCGTGTTATGAATCCAGCTCCTTTGTTTCTTCAGCTAAGATGAGAAGCTCGCCAAATACGTTTGTTCTGGTTCTCAGGAAAAGCAGGGAAGTTTTTTTTTCCCCCTCATTTTACAATGCAGTTAAACTTCATCTGTGAGCTGACAGAGAGAAGAACTTGGGACTTGGCTTACGTGTGGATTAGCAGAGCCAGGCTGTAAAAATGATACTCTTAAGATAAACAGATACATGGAGAACATGAATTATAAATAATAATAAATGAAAAAGGAGCTCCTACGCCCAATTACAAAATGCTTTTATTATCTTCTATGACTGATCGTGAGATCCAGCTGGTATTTCAACTAGCTTATGTTTTTCTAGTAAATAATTTGCCAGCCCACATGAGATAGATGATGACCTTGCAGCTCTGCACAGCAGAGTGTGTCTGGGCTGCTGCGAGATCCCAGTGCATTGAGAATCAGGGAATACCTGGGAATTCTTTAACTGAACTGCAGGGTTACCTGCACTTGCTCATTTCTGGTTTGCACCAAGTAGAACACTTTAAAAGAAAGTAAATTATTTGTAAGCATTTTCCATGGTATGCTGTCTTCATGAGCAAGTGCTTTAACTGCTCTAAAGGCTCCGTAGCAGGTGAAAGAAGGGAGCTGATAGAAGGCACAGTCCGTGAGGACGTCTCCTTTCTGAGACGTTCCCCTGCCGTGTTGTAACGTTAGGTCCACGGCTGCAAGTGCCGTGTTGGTCACTTCCTGGTATTTGGCTCATGTTCCTTTCCTTTTGGCTGCATAGGGAGTGTCAGGCTGCATAGGGAGTGTCAGGCACTTCACTTCAGAACATAGGGGTTCTGAAGTTCAGGCAGTTGCTGTAACAGAGGATTCTTGTGACTTCATAACGTTTCTTGTATCCCTGTGTTTCAGCAGTCTTTCCAAATCAGGGAAGCAGCAGCTCCAGTGCCAGCGCTGCCGCATCATGCGCACACTACAAAAGCTGTGCTAATATAATGAGACCATCAAGTCCTTCTGATAGAGAGGCTGTTTACACTGTGAGAAAGGCCTTTTATTGGTATGCCATGTAGTAATTGCCTAAATTAAGTGTTTTCAAGGATAATTTGGTACCAGTATAATTATATGTATGCTGCTGCTCTTGCCAGTACAAAAAGGGCTTTAAAACAAGATGTAAAGCTCGATGCGTGGATGCTCAGGTCACATGGGGGAGGGAGGGGTCTTGTGCCTCTGCCCCCCGAGGACAGCCCACATCTTGTGGTGTTTTTAGGCATTAGTCAGATTTTTTTTTTCTTTATTTTTTCCTGCTTGTCACACAGCTTTTCTGGGTAATGCAGCAACCCCCAAGACTTTTAAGAGCTCATGACCCTGCTTTTCTTGTGCACTGTGATAGCTTACAGGGAGCAGAATTTCTGGGGGATATTTCAAC
Source organism: Crypturellus tataupa (assembly GCA_034781795.1). NCBI lineage: Eukaryota > Metazoa > Chordata > Aves > Tinamiformes > Tinamidae > Crypturellus > Crypturellus tataupa. Next base: position 6,214,843 of record JAWLRI010000180.1, read on the forward strand.
CTTAATAGTAAAGAATTAGAGGAATAAGACAAGGTATCTATGTATTAACTCCCTGGCGCAAAGCAGCGCATTGCTTTGGAAGGTGATGATCTGAAAAAAACTTCTTTCCTCTCTCCCACCCCATTGTTTTAAAAAAATATATTTTTTAATTTAGCTTGCAAACAAAGCAAAAGTAAAGCCTTAAAATGCTGATTTTTAAAATTGCGTAGCACAATATTTCTCTGAGAGATGAGGGAGGAATTCTTTGAGCGTTAGAGTCCTTGTCAACAGCCTTGATCCTGAGAAGAGGCAGAGGGGAAGATTTCCTTTGGCCTTTCACAAGCTAAGTTTTTTGTGTTTTTATTATTGTTAGTAGTAGTATACTTTTTACTTTAATAGGTTCTCTCTTAAAGACAGCAGTTTCTTAACAATGAAAGCAGAAAATTTATTCTCCTTGGGAACTTCCACCATATAAAATTAAATAAGATGAAAAGAAACGAATATATTTATGGAGTAGTACCTATGAAGAAGTTCATGTGAAACAGGGATGTTAATTTAAGGATGATTTTATGGAAGGGCAGGAGAAATACTGTCAATACTTCATTTTCATAAAATAAAGATCATTAGTATTTTCCACCGTTATGCATCTCTCCAGAATGTAAATCTCCAATTACACCTTCTGTGATTGTTTTGTAGGAAGTAGCTGTTAGGGAAAAATGTTGGAAAAAGCTTAAAATGTCTAGAAATACCCGCAACAGAAAGCCTGCTTCATGGCCTAAGTGTTATATGTTTGCTGTAGCGAGGGTATCTTGCTGTTGCGTAGTTTGACGCCTTTGATGTGCTTCACTAACGTCGCCTCCCATCTCTTTAGACTCAAACACCACGCTGGGCTCTGGCGTGATCATAAACATGGTACTTATGCTCCTATTTTTATCGCATTTCCATGTTAAAGTGAAGTGTATGTGCAGCAGCTATCATCAGGCATCTTGCTGGCCTCAAAATGTTTTAAGGGAGCAGAGTCCTAATATTGTCAAAGCTTCAAGTAAGTAAGTTAACGTAAAAAGATCAAATTACAATCTTGTAACTTTTCTTTTTAGTGAAGTCTGGAATCTTTTTATCCTATTATGCACATAAATCTTTTTTTTTTCCCTTCCATTTTCTTTTAAAGACCCAAAGTTTTCCCAGCACTTGTGATTTCAAACCACTTTTTGCAAACCAAGTCCTTTTGTTTCAAGACTGACACTGCTGTGCAGCAAGGGAGTCCCACCATCTTGGCCTCTGCTTCCTTTCAGCCTGGTTCAGGCATCTGTGTGAATAAAACATATGGGAAAAAACAAGGTTGTGTTGTGGTGGAAGTTGGAGGTTTTGGGGTGAGGAAGGGTTGTTTCATTGCCTTTTATTGTGTTTGAGGAGAGAGGAGGTGCTGTGTTGCCTTCGCTGATGGCTGTGGCGCTTGATGTGTGACAGCGTTGCAGCAAGAAAGGGAAATAGTGCTCTTGCACAGGCAATCTGCCGCTAGTCAGACAAGCAGTGATTCCTGTGCAGCCAGCAGGCAACTCGGTCCTGATTTTTTACAGGCATATTTGTATATTCATTTTTAAGGGGTAAGCCATTTAAATCTCAGAGAAGTGACAGCTCCTGCTTCTTCACCTTGGTGTTGACATTAACGTAGTTTAGTGGTTGCTATCCATCACTGCAGGCAGGCTGGTCAGGCAGAGCGATTAGGCTTTTCCAGCAACACGTTTTATTACTGGTGATTGGGTAATAAAAACAAAAAAAAAGCAGAGAACAGCTTGCAATATGTTTGCAGGACAGTGGCAAGGAGGGTGTGATCTCTGTTTCACTCCAGAGCTATTAGCAGATGAGTCCCTGTTTTGACACTTTAACCTTCAGTCTAAGGGCAAGGACTGCTCCAGATAGTCATCAGCAATCCCTTTTCCCCTGTTTCTCCTTTGATTAGTTCTTAATTTGAAGGGGAAACAAAACTTGACATTTGGGAGAAAAAGTGAAATTTACTGCTGGGAAAGAGATGATATTTGAGGAGCTCAACTAAAGATTTGCTGCCTAAAACACATGCATTGAGTCTAAGCAGGTTAATGCGCAAGGAAGTTGAAAGGGGGCTGTCTCACTAAAGATATCTGAATGAAGGAAGCTTCTGACAGAAATCTTCTTTTGGGGAGCTGTATTAAAATCCAGAGGAAGGGAGGAGTCTTTGATAACATTTGCACTATAACTGAGGTGAATATTTAACAAGAGCAGGGTTGCCAGTATATCAGATAGCAGCAAAGAGTGTCGGTCTTTTCACTTGTCAAGAAACCCAAAAAGTGGTGACTCAAAATATTCCAAGACGTACTTTGATGAAGAAATTATATAGGATTTTTTTTTTTTTAAATCTTGGCAGGAAGGTCAGCCTGAGTACTGAAAGCAACTGACTGAAAGATAATTCACACACTGCTCTTATTTTCATTGAAATTGTTGAACAAGTGTTGACGTTCACAAGTGAGAACGAGAGTTCTCAAACACTGTAGCGTGTGAGCACGTTTTGCTTTGTTTGCCGATACCAGATATTGCTTCTGTTACATGTTTGTGCCTTGGGCCCTGCAGAGAAGAGATTTGGGAACGTGTTTAATATCTGTAATATTCTAGAGATGCTGGAAGTCAAAAGTGAGAATTGGAGAAGTACTCATATTTGAACAAGTTGCTACCAAAACTATGGATTATAAACTTTTAAGATATATTTTAAGCTTACTATAAGCTACTGCATCAAGTGTGATGGGAACCGTGAATTAGTTGTAAGTCTCTTGCCTTCTGATACGGGACTGAAACATTGGCCACATGCACCAGGTTCTGCGGCAGCTCAGATTCGAACATAGTTTTGGGTACTGCATTTTAGAACCTATTATTTTTATTAGTAAGACATAGTAACCTCTGATTTGGTATGCTTCATATACCAGTGCAGAAGGTATATACAAAAAAAGGCTATTAAAAAAAAAAGAAGAAGAGAATGAGTAAATAAATACTTGATTTCTTAGATTTAGCATTTTTCATAAATAACTTTTAAAATTAAATATCAATTTCTGGGAATTTATCCAAAATTTTCTTTTTAGAATAAAGCCATATATTTTTGGCATGGAAGCTTTTTTTGCAATTCCCTATAGTAAGGCAATGGGAATAGTTGGTAGAGTGGGGCATTGTGTAAAGCGGTGCTCATTTATAAAGGTGTATGGAAATAGTTAGGCATGCTTCTAAAGAGAAACTCTCAAATATTTCTTTGAGAAAGCATGAAAAAAATCCATAGTGCAATAAAATCTTAACTGGAGCTGTTTATCAACACAATTATTCAATTTCTTTCAATGTGGAGTATAAGAAAACCTTAGAAAAGGCAAAAGGTATCAAGGAAGAACAGAAACATGAAATGAGGAGCCAGCGATTTGAGAAGATGTTCAATAGCTTAGGATTCCTTGGAATAGCTTGGAAGGGAGGCACTTGGAAGAGGAAGGAAATGAAGGAAATTTTATGAAAGTAAGAATGACACTGAGAAAGTTAGTAAGAAATAATCAGTGTTTTGGAGAATGTGAGCCTCCTGGGGCATGTACTAAAACTTCATCTGTAAATTGGACAGAGGGAATATTTATTTTACACAGTGTTTCCACAGTTATTCATTGCCGCAGGATGATATGGAGGCCAAAAGCAGAGAAGTCAAAGCTAGAAAAACAAGTGGATGATAGATGACAGAGGTGACAGTGTCTGTTGACAAAATTAAATTATTTACGATGGCAAAAAGAAGAGCAAGCTGGCAAGTAATGTTGAAAAATCTTAAGGACTGAATGCTAAAATAGGTTTTTAAATTCAGTCTAGTGAAGTAATTCACATGGAGAATGGCCCCGGTTACATGTATACAGCAATAAACTCTGAATTGTGTATTCGATTGTAGGTGAAATTTGGGGGTGATAATAGGCAGTTCTTTGAAAATATCTTGGTGGTTGGAAAATTAAATTGAAGGTTCAGTGCTCATGGAAAAAGAACAGTGGCCAAAGCAGGAAACATACTGCTGTGTAAGTCCATAATGAGTCCACATTGCAAATGCTGCATGACTACTGCCCTTACTCCTCTTTAAAAAAGAAACTCCAGTAAAATCAACAGAGGTCCTGAAAAGGTTGACAGGAGTGATCAGGGAATGAAATGGGTTCAATTTAAGGAATGGTGAATAAATGAGAACTCTTTATTCTGGAAGAGATGTCTTTGAAGGGAAGGTGAGGGAAGTGCATAAAATTTTAGCAGCAAGGAGTGAAAATTAACCAACTTTTCACCATCTCTTCCAATACAAGGGCTAAAATCAAATGAAAATAGCAGATGGCGGGCTCAAAACAAGCAAAGTAAGATATTTATAGAGTGGGAGCTGGACCTGCTCCCTTCTCTTTGGCATTGAGGTTCATCTGTTGGAACAATTCCCTGGACTTAGACTGATTTATTTTGCAGTTAACTCCATCAGAAACTGTTCACAGTGCCTTGAAAGCTTGACTTCAGCACTCTACTTGTAAGAAATCTTTTTAAATGTCAGAGTATGGATACGAAGCCTGGCAGGGTGAAACATCCCCTCTAATCAGTTTTCACTGGGCAAAATCAATGCAACTTCAAAGTGTTTTGGGGAAAATACTTGGTGAAGTTGCATACTTCCAATAATGATATGTAATCTGGCCTTCTCAGCGCAAGTCAGTATTTTGGGGTTGTTATTGGAGTATTAAAATTTCATTGACAGCAAGAGCTGTTGTAAATATTTCTTAATTGTCTGATAAAAGTGAGTTAGAATGATGGTATACACAGTTCTCAGTTAATTTCATCTTAAGCTACTACAAAAATAATACTGCAGTAAAATACCTACCATCAGCTATCCTGTTATTTGGGGTGTGTAAAATAAGAGCCCAAAGGAGGAATGTTTTGGATTTGTGGAAGGTCTTGCTGAATGGCAGAAATAACGTGTCCTTCATTCTGCTTTTGCTGTGACTCATCTCTAAAACATCAGCCATTTTAACCAGGATTCAGTGCAATGCTCAAGTGCAGCTTGACCTATGGTTTGTTGTGTTTATGTACTTACTGACAAAACTAGTTTGTTGCCAGGTTAAACTGATTCATCTATACACTTGTAGAGAAAAACGTTCCTTACTGAACACCCTTAAGCTTGCAGGCAGATCACAGAATAGTTGGGGTAGGAAGGGACCTTTGGAGATCATCTGGTCCAACCACACTGCTCACGCAGAGGCACCTCAGGCAAGTTGTTCCAATGCTCCATAACCTCCTGGGGTGACCTGCTCGAGTATTGATCCACTCTCATGGTAAAGAAAAATTTTCTTGTGTTCAAGTTGAGTTTTTTGTGTTTCAGTTTATGCCAATTGCCTGTTTTCCTGTCACTGGGCACCGCTGAGAAGAGTCTGACTTTTCTTCTCTGCATCCTCCCAACAGATATTTATATCTGTTGATAAGATTCTCCTGCACCTTCTCTTCTCTGCACTGAACAGTCCTGGCTGAAGGTCAGCTTCCTGTCCACCAGAACCTTTAGCCTTTCCCCTCAAGGCTCTTCTTGAGCTGGCTGGCCAGCAGCCTGACGGCAGGTAGAGATTCGCGTGGTTATTCCTTACCCGGTGCAGGACTTCCAGCTTCCCTTTGGGCTTCGCAGGGTTCCTCTCTGCCCTTTTCTGCAGCCTGTTGAGGTCCCTCTGAATAGCAGCACAGCTCCCAGGTTGGAATGATCTGTGAGGCTTGCTCAGTGTGCTTTTGGTCCCATCCTCCAGGATATTGATGATGATGTTAAACAGTATTGGCTCCAGTATTGATCCTGGCAGACACCATTAGTGAGTGGTCACCAGCTGGACTTCATTCTGCTAATCACAACCTTCCAAACCCAACAGTTGAGCCAATTTTCAGTCTACCTTACTGGCCACTTACCTAGGCCGCCCTTCGTCAGCTTTTCTATGAGGGTATGGTAGGAGACAGCGTTAAAAGCCTTCCTAAAGTCAAGATAAACAACACACTGTTCTCTCTTCATCCCTCAGGCCAGTCATATCATCGTAGAAGGCTCTTGGATTCGTTAAATGTGATTTCCACGTTGTACATCCATGCTGACTACTACCAGTCATCTTCCTGCCTTTCACAGGTCTGAAAGTAATGTCTGGGATTGGTTGTTCCATCACCTTCCCAGAGACTGAAGTGAAGCCAAGTGGCCTGTAGTTCCTGGATCCTCCTTCCTGCCCTTTCCGAAGTCAGGAGTGACATTTGCTATCTTCCAGTCCTCAGGAAGCCTTCCTCATTGCTCTGACCTTTCAGAGATAACCAGAATGACTTTGCAGCGACATTGGCCAGCTGCCTGAGCATGCACGGGTGCATCTGGTCAGAGCTCACACACTGTGGTGGGTCCAACCTGTCTAAGTGTCCCCTAAGCTACCCCTCTCCCAGCAAGGATGTGTCTTCATGGCTCCAGATTTCCTCTCTGGGGCACAGAGATTCGCCTCCTGAATTGTGCTTGAGAGCTGTGTGTTTCAGGTCATCATCTCTTCCTGAGCTGGGGAAGAACTTGTGGTCTCAAAAATGTGTCTTTTTTACCTGCTTTTTTCCATCTAGATAAGTAAAAGATGCTGTCTCAATCTATAAGTCTTACCTCCTTTGGAATATTCAGTGGCTTCGGGTCTGTTGGTGTTTCCTGTATAACCCCCTCTCTGCAACTGCCTTAGCATTTTGGAGCTGCAGTGGGAGGCTGTAACTGCAGCAGTGGATTCTGCGAGTGCAGCTCGTGTCTGCATCGCCTCCGAGCCTGGACCTGAGTCCCGCTCACCCTGACGTGGCGAGGAAGAGCGGGCAATGAGGAAGGTTATGGCACTTTGCTGTAAAGTGTATCACGTGATCCCTAGAGGTCCCTTCCAACCTCAGCCGTTCTTTGAGTCTGTGAGTGAATGGCTTGCTGGAGTTTAACAGGTAACTAATTGTGTTATTCTCTGAGCTTGTTCTTGGACCTCTCTCCCTGTCAGCCCAAACCCATTAGCTTAAATTACTGTGAAGGCAGCCCAAAGAGTCTATGTCTTGGTTCTGTGAAGTTAGCTTAAATTAATATGTATTCTTTACAGTTGCATTTAGTGCCTGTTACTACTGCAGTTCATCTAACTAATGGTATCTTAATTACATCTGATGATATGGACAGGACTCTTCTTTAAAACGCTTTAATTCTCTTTTGGATCCACAAGATCTCTTGGGTCCACAAGATTTCTTTAGAATTGATGGCTGTGGCACTGCAATACCGGGCACAGGATAGGTAAATATAGCTAGTATTCCCAGAAAGATGAGGCCATGCAGCTTAGTAAGGAACAAGAGGAAAGGTAATACTGAAGTGGAGAAAAAAAAAAAAAACAGTTCGGAGAAATGAGGAGTCTCATTTTACTTCTTGAGAGAATCAAATGAATCTGTTCCCTTGACAGCGCACGCTGACCTCGTAAAGCTCCGGCTGCCCAGTAGCTCGTTAGAAGAGACTGAGTTGTTGACCTAACACTGGAGTCCTACCTCCAGCTTAATGTTGGGTTTGGACATTGTTGTGTTGGGACGAAGGAGGTGTTTGTATTTAGTAGGGAAAGATGGTCATAATGTGCCTGAGTCTTAGGGAAGGAGAGACGCGAGGAGCTTTCATGGACAAGGCTGCTTTTGTGCAGCGCTGAGCCCGAGTACAGCCGGAACACTCTATGTTTGGAAGGGGCCACCCTGTCGTGCCCTGGGAAAGAAGCTGCAAGAGGACCTGAGAGAAACGACACTGCTCTCTAATTTGCTTTGAGGCACTAGCAAAGAGGAACCATCCCTAGGTGCTGTTCTTCCTGCATGTCTACTCTGGAACCATGTCAAATGAGGAACGAGGGAAGTTCTGCATCTGTTCCATTTAATGCCCCAATTGTGAAACATCTGATTTGAATTTGTATCAATAATTAACCAGTTTTCGAAAGGAAATTTCTAAATAGGGCTAATGAATGGCAGTAACAGTCACTACTTTTCCATTTTTCTTTTTCTGATATTTTTTGGGTGTTTTGTTTCTTTTAACTTTGCTTCTGGATTATGATATTTTCAGGTCAGAAATATCACTGTACTTCCACCTTCCACTAATTAAGAGGGAGTTACACAGAAGATGAACTCAGTATCTTCTTATAGGTTCTCAGTAAAAGGACAGGAGTCACAAGTTGCAGCAGAGTAAATTCGCATTAGATCAAAGGAAGACATTTTCAGGAGTGCCCTGAGGCACATCCAAGGTACATCCTTGAGACTGCCAAAACTTGCCTCGCCAAAGCCCCAAATACCTGATCCAGCTTGGAATGAGGCCTGCATGGTTCAGGAGGTTGCAGCAGGTGACCTCCAGAGGTACCTTCTGGCCTAAACTATTCTGCAATTCCTCGCGAATCTCCCGAAGGAGAACGTTGCAACGTCACTGCCATGCTGAAGAATCTGGGGTTGGCTTTTGGGAAACTCCCTGTTCATGCCTTTTAATCCAGGAAGGAGTTTTAGCTTCCACTTCTTTGGCTTTACCCTTCACTGCCTCCTTGGTGCAACTCATGCCCTTGTTGCACTGGTCTCTGGGGACTGAGAGCAGGCGTCTGCTGTGATCAGCTCTTGGGGAGATGAGGGGTTACATGTGAAACCCGTCTGGTGACTCAGCCTTGTTCAGAACCCACAGCAGGGAAACAAAATCACTTATATCGATCTCTGGTTATTTCTGAAAAAAAAAAAAAAGGAAAAGATTACGCTTTTCAGATTTTCAGTCTAAACTTTTGCATGTTTCTTGTTTTTTGTTGTTGTTGTTGTTGTCTTTTTTATCTTTTATTGGGCATATCATGTGTCACAGTATTTAAAAGAATTCCTGTCTGGGGAATGCCTTTAAGTGATCTACTGAGTGCTAAGTGTCCCTACTGTATCTGTGCTGTCTGTTGCCAAGTTTTGTTTCCCAGCTAGAGAGACTGAATTTCACTTAATAGGAATCATTTACTTTACAGTCGTGTTTCTTAATGGAGACTAAATACTGGAGATGATGTGCACGTGGGCTTTGACTTGGAAATTTGGTGGGTGGAAGATATCTGATATTATCTGAGATAGTTACCGCAGCAAAAACAGATTCAATCTAGGTCTATGAAAACTGTTATTTTTTCTTAGACTAAGCTGTTTGCCCTGTCCAGCTCAGTCGCTAGATACCTTCGGCTTCTATCTTTGTGCAGCACAAATTTTAATGTGTTCTTGGTAAGGGCTTTTACACCTCAGTTGCTTGAAATCCCTAAGCAGCAGCAGTGGCTGAAGAGGAAACTGGGCATGGGACACATGGTGAGTGTTGACACAGATGCAGAAGGCCCTGAAATGCCAGAGCTTTGCAGTCAAGGATGGGTTTCTGGAGAGACTCTCTCCTGGCAAGCAGTAGATGGGGACTGGGGTCAAGGATGCAACAAAACCACCAGCACAGACCCAGAAAAAAAAGGAGAGGAGGAGAAGGACAGAGAAAGAAGGGAGGCAGGAATTCTTTCCTACCTAGAAACGCCTTTGGGGTGTCCCAGGGCAGAGGACATCCACAGGACTTTGTGAGAGGATGAGTTAGCAAGAGCAACTCAAATGTGCGAGGATCCTCAAATGAGAGGATGGATGGAGTCTGGGGCCTGTCATGCCATGTAGTGAGGTCAGAGTCTCTTCCTTTGTCTTATTTGAAAAACTTAAAAGTTTCAGGAGGCGTATTTGGTGCATATTGCCATCCTCCTGTTATCTCCAGATAGGTTTAGAGACCATCCTAATTTGACTGAAAATGTCTTATGAAGGAGATGTTTTCAGATCTTCTTACTTTATAAGTAGTTTTATAACTGACTTCAAGCAGAAGCTGTTCTTATGAGTAGTGATTTGAAATCAGTTACTGTTGGCTGGGAACCAAACCCTAAGGCTGGCTGGAATTGTTACGTGCTGCTTCCTGGACCTGTCAAGGGTGACAAATTATCTGAGCAGCCGAGAGCGGCGCCTGGCAGCAGAGCTCGGGCTGTGGCTGCTGGGAGCTCCCTCGTGCTGCTGCCGGTGCGGCACAGAGCCCTGCAGCCCCTCTCGAGCGCAGCCCGTGCCCTTGCTGGCTGAAGCACTTAATGCATTTAGCAGGAAATGCAGTTCTCTCTCTGTGTCCGAGTATCTGACTAACCCTGGGGAAGCCCACAAGAAGCACAGTACTGTCGAGCCGTGCAGGATTTGGCCCAGGTCGCTCAGGCTTCATTCTTGAGCAGCAGCCTGCAGCGTGCCTGCCATTTCCATGCAGAGGTCTCAGTTCTCCAGGCTCCTTATAGGATTCATGATTTTTGTTACTTTTTTTAGGTTTTGCTTTGTTTTGACAGGTTGTTCTGTTATGCACACATGTGTATGCTGGATTTGTCAACCTTCTTTCGCACTGCGGCATTAAGCCTAATTGTGTTGTGCTTTTCAACAGAAATCACATCTTCTTCTCCTTCCTCTCAAACATGGACTGCAGTGGGGCGTATCCATTAGGATAATGCTTCCCAAAAGAGTTACCATAGTGGGTTTTGCTTCAGTTTCCTTCCGAGTCCGTGTGTATTAGCAGTCTGGCTCTTTCAGGTATGACTCAGTAGAAGACTGTGAAATCACAGAATCCCAGAAGGGCCTAGGTTGGAAGGGACCTCTAGGGATCATTTAGTCCAATCCCCTACTCCAGCAGGGACACCCAGAGCACGGGGCACAGGGTGGCATCCAGGTGGGTTTGGAAGGTCTCCAGAGAAGGAGCCTCCACAGCCTCTCTGGGCAGCCTGTGCCAGGGCTCTGGCACCCTCACAGCAAAGAAGTTCTTCCTCACGTGAAAATGGAACCTCCTGTGTTTCAACTTGTACCCACAACCCCTTTTCCTGCCATTGGCCACCACCGAGAAGAGTTTGACCCCATCCTCCTTACATTCTTCCCTCAGGTACTTGTACACACTGATCAGATCCCTCTCGGTCTTCTCTTCTCCAGGCTAAACAGGCCCCGCTCGCTGAGTCTTTCCCCATACGATAGATACTCCAGCTCTTTCATCATCTTTGTCGCTCTGCGCTGGACCCTCTCTAGAAGCTCCACATCCCTCTTGTGCTGGGGAGCCCATAACTGCCCCCACTGCTCCAGGTGCCTCCCCAGAGCTGAGCAGAGGGGCAGGATCCCCTCCCTGGCCCTGCTGGCAACGCTCCTCCTGCTGCAGCCAGGAGCCCATTGGCCTTTTTGGCCACAAGGGCACATTCCTGACTCATGGTTAACTTGGTGTCAACCAGGACTCCCAGATCCCTCTCTGCAGAGCTGCTTTCCAGCAGGTCAACCCCTAGTCTGTACTCGCCTGGGGTTATTCCTCCCCAGGTGCAGGACCCTGCATTTACCGTTGTTGAACCTCAAGAGGTTCCTTTCTGCCCAGCTCAATGTAATGTCCAGAACACGACAAACAGACACACGATGGATCTGACGATATTCCATTCACGATAGACATGGTTAAAGGCAACCGGGGCTGTGGGCACTGATAGGTAAATGGAGTGGGTGGATGTGGTTGTATCGCAGGGCCTCTTGCCAGGAGGGCACTGGAGTGAGGCCTTTAATTTCGCATTAGCATTCTTCTTGTATTTGTTAGATAGAACAATATTAACCTTTTGAATTTATTTAGAAACTCATTAGTGCTTTTTCTATAGTCCATTCTTTTCCTGATTAGCTCTCCTCATTACAATTCAAATTTCTTTCTGCTACATTTACCACATTGTCCTGCTTTCTCTCATCTCCATTGTGGCTCAGCTCAATTTATTAAAGCAGTGGAAAAGGAAAAGGGGGATCACTTGACATAGCAGCCTCCCTAGTGCCCTGGGAGAAGTATCCAGGGGAGGGGAAGAAAGGAAGGGAAGGGAGATTCTGGGGGCTTCCCTTCTTGACAGCTTTTCCAGGGCTGCAGGTTGCTCCATGTGCACAGGTGGCATCAGGGAGATGGGGCAAATGCTGCGGATCAGGTCCCCGGCATCAGGAACATGAGCCTTCAGGTCCCTCTCTGCTGATATTGCTTTAAACTGAGATTCAGCTTTTTTAGCTTTTTCCTCTTAGGCTTTTTCATTTTAGCTGTTTCTTAGTCTAGGAATTTTTAAATTGAATTGACTCCGAGAGTTCAGTGTACTCCTCGTGTCCAGGAAACGCACGCATCTCATCCCCATCCACCTCTGGCATCTGTTTTCTCAGGTTATTCTAAGACGCAGCTGTGTAGCTCTCGTGCGTTTCCTTTGTGTGCTTTTTCTTTGTATCAGATGAAAGTCTGGAAGTTACTGTAATTGCTCCTGACTTTTTGTGCCTCCAGCACAGCCTGAATTAACATTATAGACGGTATATTTATGGGAGACCAAAGGAGGGCCTGGTTTGGAGGGAAGGGAATAGGGAGAGCTGAGTTTTCATGCTTGCATTTCGCTTCTTGCTGCTCTACCTTGCAAGATACTTTCTGTTGGCATATGGATTTTTTGCTGCTGTTTTTCAATTAAAAGGGAATGAAAGTTGATTTGCCCTGCTCGTGTCTCAGGAGAGATCCTGTAGCTTCCCATGTGTTTGTGATTAAAGATGCACATGTTTGTGACAGGGGATGATCGTGTGCAGGCAGATGAGCGCTACAGTCCCTGTTGTGGTCTGCTGGTTATGGGGGTGTGCGAACACCTCGCATGTGTGAACGAATGTGTTTTCTCTGCAACTACCATGAGAGAGGGAAGGGTCTCTGTATTTCTGGGGGGGCAAGAAGAGATTAAGTGGCTTGACAGAGGTTATAGAAGAAGTTTTTAGCAGAGTCACAAAAGGAATCTATATTTCTGAATTTCTAGTCCAATGCCCTAATCATAAAATCACCTCTTCTCTGAATTCTTTTTCCTCTGCAATAATTATAGTTTTTTGCTAGTTCTATGTCCTATAAAAACCTGTCTTTCACATATTTGCGAAACTAAAAAAAAAAAAGTCATAATTTTCTGAGTGTATAATTTTGGACTCCAGCAGAGACCTAAAACAAGTAAGGTAATTATTCCACTCAGCTCAGCACAGTTTGGAGAATTAAGCTATTTTTTGAATTGTAGTTTTAAAATAAGACGCATGAACTGGAAAGAAGTTCAGCGATCAACATTTTAAATAAATGCTTGCAAATACCAGATTTAAGAGAAAGGGAGCTGGCTGCAAGCCTGCTCTATATTGATGGAGTGGTATAAAGAAAAGAAAGATTGAATTATGCCCTTTAAATAAAAAGGGAAATGCCAGGGCAGACTTTCAGGGCTAAATTCAGGGCTAAATTCATTCCACCCTGGTGGAAGTTAAACATTTTTGCCCGAGGATGGATCTGGCTCCTGGGCAATCAGAGAGGGTCAGTCAGGGGAAGCTGCCAAGAGGAGGTGGGAACAGCATTAGCAGAGTTGTTAAGTCTAGACTAGACTTGCATTTGTTAGTGATGGTTAATTAACTTGTTCCTTGGCAATCAGCCATCAGGGCAGGAGGTGGACTTGATTTACAAGTCATGATTGCCCAGAAAGTCACTGATAATTGAGAACTTGGTGGCTTTTTGCTTGTCACCTTGCTCTTTTGTTCCACTATGAACTCTTCTTTTTCCCTCTCCACAGATTCTTGTCCTCATATAAGACCATCTTTATGGCTGTCGCTATTGATGCAATTAAACCTCTGCCACAGTCTGATTTTGTGTGCCAGTGCCCATGGCAACTGGAGAATATCAGCCAGTCATCTAGATAATAAGGGCAAAACTGCATATCACTGAGGAGGGGATTCAGGACTGCTGTCTGGTTGAGGACACCACAATACCCGTATCGCTAACTCACTTTTCTACATTGTCTTTTGCTTTTTTCTGATTCCAGTTTTCACTCTGTGATATCCGAACATTCTCTGCTGTGCACCGAGCAGCATCCCTGCTGCGCTGCAGCTGTCGGGGTCTGACGCAGGGACTGACTGTCCAACAGGTCCGGTCTTGGTTGGAGAACCCACGTCATCCTCCTGTCTGCAAGAGGATGTCAAGGTGCAAGATGTCAAGGAGCAGAGAGCACAGGATTAAAGTGGTCATTTAGAAAGAGCCATCCAGACATTGAATGTAATTTCTATTTATCTAGCAGGATGCGTGGGGTGCACGCAGCTAAGGAAGTAGGTTGCTTGCACAAGGCACGTGTAATGGAAAGCCAGAATTGGAGGGAGGAAAGGCAGTTTTCATTTACTCTTTTGTGTGTGTTCCCATAGCCATGAAAATGGTGGCATTGCCATGCAGCAAGTTAACACTTGTTCAGCTCTGGACCACTGTTTACTCTGTAATGAAGCAAATCAGGAAGGGGGGAAAATGCAATAGTCCTAATTGTTTTTTATCACTTCTGTATTCTTGAATGTAAGTGGAAGAGGAGGCTGAGGAAGCTTCAATGCCTAATTGGATCCTGCAAGCACCAGCCTGTGCTACTGGTGCTAAAGAAACGATGTGAAGAGGGTCTCTGATTCTGGTCCAGGCTTGGTGCAATTTTGCTGTGGGGATGTCCTGCCTGTGCAGTCAACTCTACATTCTTGCAGGAAGAAAGGTGACTGGATCCACGATGAGGTGGTTCTGCATGGGGGCTTTGGGGGAGGATGTTGCCTTTTGTCCCCTGCCAAAAGCCAGAGGTAACAAATCCACGAGACAGGGAGCGGTCGTGGATGTAGCATGTTTTTGTGCTCGTGTTTTGCTGCTTTGCTTCTGTGTGGTGAGATCAGAGTGGCAAACAAGGGAAGAATATTTTTTTTGTTATATCTCAAATACTTGTGTTGCCAAGTTCCTCCTGAATCTCTCTCAATTCCTTCCATTTTGCATGAGAAATTCCATGTCCAGGAGCCCACCTTGTTCTGCCTTAGATGGGGACAGGACCTCTCCTACCAGGGGAGCATGGCCAAGCAAACAGCCTTAAGCTGCAGCCCTTGGGGTTTCTCAAACACCCAGTTTGACAAAACAGCTTTAGGTCTAGCTTTGACTCCAATTTTTTTGGTGAGGCAAAGGAGAGCTAGGACAGAGGTGCTGGGGTTGTGGCATCCCATGGATGCTGAGAGGCCGCCTTCCAGCTCATTCAAAATTCATTTCTTCAGGTGCAGACCATCTCCAAAGGGATCCTCAAAGCTCATTCTAACAAATGTGCTTGCAATCAGTGACCATGGAGAACTCACGTTAAGTGACTTTAGCAAGTCTTTCCTGATGGGAAGTGTGTTTTTTGCTCACTGGTTGTGTTAAGGCAGCACAGCTCCACCTGTGTACATATCCACCCAGAGGAGTTCTGATTCTGGTACCTGTAGCTTTCAGGTTAAAAAATAAACAAAAAATATGTTTTATATATTTTTATTTTATTGGAACAAACTATCTTCACAAAAAATGAGTTTGGTTGGAGTGTCTCCTTTGGCAATTTGTCTTTGAATCCATAAATTACTCATGTTTTACATAGTCTGGCCATTTCTGCTTTGCTACAGTCTTTAATGCCACATTCTTTCATTTTCCTGTCTGTAGCTGTGCTGTAGATCTTTTCCAAAATATTTTTTCCTGTGTGACTCATCTAGCTTCTTAAGTGAAACTGCAGCTTATACAAACTATTCTAAATCTATTTATCTGGGCAAATATTTGGACATCTAAAATAGTGTTAAAGTCCCATGATGTCTATTAGGGCAGGAGAGTGCACAAAATCTTTAAAATACTAAGTATCTCTCTAGCATATTTTATCTGAAAATATTAATTGGCAAAGAACAGTGTGTCAAATTTGATTCATACATAAACACACACTGACTGGAAGGTTTATGCAGGTTTGGGCTCCATTTTCCAGCACTGATTTTTAGTTTGCCCAGGCTTACTGCTTTCTCGGGTTCTTGGCCATGAAGGCAGCAAGGGGCTTTGAGGTTGGGTAACTGCGTGTGCATAGCTGCCTTCTCTCTTACTGTTTCAGTCTTTAAAAACCATAAGTTGTCATGAGCTCGTGCTGTATTCTTCAAAATCACCTCGTACTTGGACAAATTCTTCAGATCCCTATGATTTATCCAGAATATATTAGATGTCTGAAAGTTGGCCTTGAAGAGGATTTCTTTTGTGACTGCTCATCAGTCTTGCTTCTTAGTGTGGCTGAAATGCCCTTGGATCATGTATTGTGGCTGGATTTGAGCATTTCTCACAGCAAGATAGTGCACCGGAGAGAAAGGTAAGGGAAAAAATGGTGAGGATTTTGGACTGGTTGAAAGTTCTCATTTAAGTTTGCTCAAGTTCAACTTGGTGGGTCTTGACAACTACATGCTGTTCTGCAAGTTATGCCTGCCAGAAGAGATTAATTAATATCTGCAATGGGAATCCTAGTCCTGGTACGTGGTGCTGGTTGAGATCCTTCCTCAAGAGACACGTTCTCAGACTTGCTGTTGCATGGTCCTGCACCAGGTCCTAGAGCACCCAGGGGCCAATGGAATGGATAAGTTGCTATGTAGATACTAGGAATTTGGCAAGATTTCACTAGGAATATTTAGCCTGACAATATTTCCCATGGGCAATATTTTCCTGGAGGCTCCAAAGGCTGCAGGTGTGAAAGATTTGCTTTTGTTCTCCTTTTTTCTTTAAATTTGAATCTGAGTTCCTTCGTTTCTTCTTGATTCTATAATACAGAGGCCTGAATTCACATATTTGCTTTTATTTGCATTTTTTACTATGTTTAATCTAATTTCTGCATTGCTGAAGGCCATTAGTGAGGAGTTGAATGACTTGTCTAGGTTTTTACTTTTTTGTAATTTTCCAAAGCTCTATACATAATAAATCAGGCACAAGTTTTGCTTTTGCAATTAGCTAATCCACAATGCAACAGAAGCAGTAGAAGTGATTGACTATGTCAAGTTTTAAGCCTTGGAGGGCAGAGGAAACGCACAACAAAAAAGAGATGTATTTGTGGCGATGCTTTCCAAAATTGTCCTCACTCTTATCCAGATTTAGGGCAAGTAAAGGTTTTTGTCCCTATGCCATCCTCCAGCAAGTCCAGCCTGTGTTTGAAATTTGCTTTTAGTATGAAACAAGCTAAGTGTTGATTCGTCTTTCATCTCACCTACACACAACAGCTCTCCTCTCTTCCCCTAAAGAAAGGTACAGACCAGCAGCAACGCCAGCTGCATGTGTTTCTTATATGAATATCCTGATCCGGTGATTACAGGTTACAGAGACCCTGAAATTCATCATTTTCGAAGACTCCCAGATCTCATGCTTTCGTCTTCCTTTGCTAAAGGAGGAAGGTTGAAGTAAGGAAGTTTGGAGCAACTTTCTAGGAAACGTCTGATGTTGCTGACTGGTACTGAGCTGTAGCACTTAACCAAATCCACATTAAGCTGCATTCAGGCAGGAAACTGTTTGAGTTCAATCTGACCACTTTTCTTAAACAAGCAAAGAAGAGCGTTTGAAAGTCGTCTTTGGCATAATGGGCTGTGTCATCCCAGCCTAGTAAAGCAGAGTTGCGTCAGGTGTCCTCTATACTAACAAAATATTCCTATATCAGAAAGTGCTTCTGCTATTCTCACAGTGTTTGCTTTAAATTATTTTTATCATTTATCCAGTGAAAATTGTCCTTGCTTGTGATGTTTCGGCACGTGAGGTTCGCTTTGGTTTGCACAGAAAGCCCTGGGTCATCTCCTGTATAGGTCATGCTCTATGGTGCTTCTGCCCATCAGTGACACCCTCAGACCTTAATTCCTTGTGCCGTGAAGGCTTGGTGGACTCAGGCAGGTCTGCTTTGCAGTTAGGTCACTGAGGCCTCCAGCTTACCTGTTCTGGAATGTGCAACCACTTGAAACCACCCTCTATGGAAGGGTGAAAGCTGCAGGAAAATAGGCGGGTTCACAACATTAATATGTTTGGGAACATTTCTGTGGAATCTATTACAGAAAGCTGTTTGGACACCTTAGCTTCTCAAAGAGGACCTCTTAAATTAGGTCTAAAGGAGGGTCCTCTCATGTTACTGCACACTGACTAGAGTCAACTGGTGCAACATAGGATTTTGCATCCCTTTGCAAAGGGATGATTTAATCAAGTTCATATGGACAAAACACAGTACAATTTAACTGTTAACTCTAGTTATTCATTTTGTGCACACACACCCTAGGAAGAAAACATAATGCAGATGGAGTGCTGGGTTTTTACCTTTCTCCGAATGGAGGAAGAGCAGTCAATTTCCATCTCGATATCCTGACTTCCACGTACACCTGCAAATGTTGCCTGCAGCAGAACACCAGAGACCATTAAAAGAATATCTGCAAATAGCAGAATGCAAAAATGCATTGAAGATATTATATCTATTTGGTGACTGTAAGAATATTAAGCAGAATACAAATATTAATTGTCAGCAAATGAACAAATGTAGTTGATAATGTTGGAACCACAAAGCATTAAGAATACTCAATTTAAAACACACATTTGAGGAGGAAAAAGTATATAATCTGAAGCAGTCTTCATCTTAATAGATATTTTCTTGATTTCCTTGAGAATCATTTTTTGAGTTGCAAATATTTTGTGCACTGTATTTTCCACTCATTAAGTCATGTCCTATTTGCTACCTGTTTGTTATTCTCATAACTTGATATTTAGGCTAGCTTAAGAGTAGCTTCCACCAAAGGGGTAGGTAGGAGCTGCGGGGCTGTGTTTTACAGCTGTGACCTGGAGGCTCCTGCAGGATGATGCGTGCCAATGTGGTATCGTAAGGACGATACATGTCAGTGTCAAATGCAATGTAGGAAGAGCCCCCTCAGATGGTTTTTGCCTGTTTATGACTATGGAAATCAACCAATGACTTCAGCCTTTATTTTCTAAAAAGGTTAGGACAAGAGTCACACTAATTTTTTTCTGGGGACTACTTCTTTGTTCACCCCTTCCATGCATTGATGTGGGTCATCACCACGCTCAAAGTGTTGATAAACTGCGCTTGCACTCTTCACTCTGCAGATGTAATGCACCCAGGACAGCTGCCCCCTGTAATTTCTGATGAGGAAAGCTTTCATATTTACTGGTAAGGGCAGCTTCTCTCTTAAACTGTCACAGCCTGGGTCAGAGAAGTATAAGACAGTTTCCTTTGGAGCTGATCTGCCTTCTCTTTGGGGAATTAGCTCGGCATTAGTCATCGTTTTAGTGAGCCCTCTCTTTGCCCTTTCCAAATAAATTGGTTTGGAAGAGGAGGGCAGGGCTGTGAGACTCGGAAGGGTTGAGACACTGTCCAGGCAACTGCTACTTGGGACGACTGATTTACAAAGCCGTAGGGAAGCTCTTGGAAAGGCAGACTTCACCTCTGCGTGGGGTCGGTTTATCTAATTTCCCCTTGAGATTGCTTGATGTTGGCCCATGCATCAGACGTGGCCCCTGGCTGTTAGAGCAGCTCATGGAGTCTGCGTTGGAAGGTGGTAAGGGTGTGATCTGGTGTGCGGGGAACACAGGGATCGTGCTCTACATCCCAATTCATCTATGTGGTAGGAATGGTCCTGAGACAGGGATGTGGGTTTGGGTGTGGGGATGTTTGGTTTGTTTATTTTTGTGATCCCCTCCTCATTCCAAAGAAGTTCTAGAGGTCCTGCTGAAGCAACAGATGACAAGAAAGGGCCCTTATCCCATCGCATAGACAGCACAGAAGGGCATGGCCTCTGCCCTGTCAGAGCAGTGTTAGTGGCAGGGTATGAGACCTTCCCCGAAAGCTGAAGACACGGTGAAGGGTGTCAATGTCACCCATCTGTTATAGTGCTCTGGAGGTGCTCAGATGACTTACTAGTGACAGGATAGCTGATGTGATCCTATGGAAATCCATGTGAGCCTTCTGTCGTTGACTTAGAAAGGCCAGGGTTTCACCCTGCAGTGCTTCAGTTCTTTTTCTGGTCTTCGCTGTCTTTTCTGCCTGTTTTCATTTACAGTCTTCTCCATGAGCTGCTTTTGCTTTTTGTCAGATTTGTTGCTCTCAGGTCCAGACCTGCTGGAGTTTCCTTGAAGATGCTTTGTCCATCAAAAAGGTTTATTTTGGAGATGGGAACTGCTGAGATGCCCCTGAAAGTATCCATTGTTCAAGTATTCACTCCCCCTGCCCTTTCCTCAACATATTTCCAACACATGCATTGGCTTTCTGGGTTAGTTATGTGGATGATGGCTTTTATTTCTGTGCGCATCTACTTTTCAAAGCCGCGCTGGATCCGTTGTTACAAGAGCAATGGCATGATTCATTCTTGGAGAAGCACGCAGCTCCAAACCCAAAGTTTGGACCAGAGCTGGGATAACATCTGCTCAGAGTGAGGGTCTAGGGGTCCACAAGATGTTCACCTGCAGTTTGGACCTACATCTCTGTAAAAGGACAGGAAGGCGTGCTGAAAAGAAGCAGCACAGTATTATTTTCCCAGTGAGCTGTTATTAACCTCCATGTCTTTTGTACCTTAAAGCAATGTCAGGCATGAAAAAACATCAGCAAATAATTTTCCAAAGGCAGTCAAACACTGTTGTTCTTTATTGGCTCAAATCTTTGTTGCCTGAGGTTATCTGAGTCACTGCTAAAATGTGGGGGTGATTTTCTTTCTTTTAGTTTGAAAAGTTTACGCTTGCAAGACTCATACACGAAGGACCAAAAAGCATTTCAGTTTGTGCAGTAAAATAGTGGTTTGGCGAGGTTCTCTGGGCTGCTTATTACAAACCAGCTGCTGCTGCTGTTAAAAATCTGTACCCAGGTCTCAGCGCACCGACACAAACAGCAAAATGTGCAGTCTGCACCAGTTGTTGCTCTGTGCGGGTAACAGCTGGTGTGTAAAGAGCATTCTCTCTTCCCCAATACATGTTACTAAATCCGTGCTGTGTGGGTGTTTGTCTGGATTTTACTTGGTGGAACAACTCCAAAAACATCTCCTGATGGGACAACAGGAAGGAACAGGGAGGCAGGAGGAAAGGACGACATATCTGGGCAGCGTGGGTAGAGGTGCAGCAACATAAAACCGAAGTGGAGTGCAATTGAGCAACATTATGCCATGTCAATCTGTCCTCCAGCAGCATGGCAGAAGTCTTTGCATGGCCCAGCTGAGGTCTGTTCTCTGTTAGCTCACTTGCTGATAATGTTTTTCTTAGCTCTTTTTTTTTTTTTTTAAACCATCCTTGAAAATAGTTGGAAAAATAGATTTTATTGATGGAAAAAAGTGCACATGACTCTGTTTTCACCTGCATTCTCAACAGAAATAAGTTTGCTGCAACCAGACTTTTTCTTTCTGATGATACTAATATTTTTGCAGGGTGGTTACTCGATACGACCAGAAAAATAATAGCAGTTTCATGGGAAGTGGGGACTGTCCTTGAACACTTTTTTCTTTTTTTTTTTTCTGAAAATCCCTCTTCCCTTTGGGAGGCAAAATATTCCCCTGGAAAACTTTCAGCCAGTCTTGATTTGGTTCTTGCCTTTTCTGCATTGTAGCTCTGGCTCCACATCAAATCATTCACTTTTGTCTGTGCCCGCTTCTTTCCCATCTGCCACACTGTAATGGGAAATAAATCTCCAAGCTCTTTTCTATTCCTTAGCATCCTGAAAGTCTTCTGTTCTCACTGACTGGCTGAGATCATACAGCTCCTATAAAACACTAAAAGTACCATTTATATTTTTTTTCCCAGGATCCTTTTGACTGGTGTCAGATATAGAAATACTAACAAAATAAACCTCAAGGATAAAAAAAAAATCATCGCTGGTTCTATTTGCACTACAGATAAGATCCTTATTTTCGGTGGAGAGGGGTGGTTACTGAGATGCTCTGGCTTCTCTTGCCCTGCCAGCCCATCTCCTGCTGAAGCCAGGGCAATTTTGCCCCCTGTGCTATGGGGTGGAAGTTGGTTCTTGTGTGGGTCATGGTCCCACAGCACCACATCCCATTTCAACTTGTATTTCTGCTTCCAAGTCTGAACTCTTCCCTAGGCAAGAGGATCTGGTCCACCCTCTTGGATGTGCCTTGGCCTGTGGCTTTCTTGGAGCATGACATGGCCTTGCCCGGTGTCCTGAACTTGCTGGGCCTTGTGAGGGAGGTTTTGCTTTTGCAGTGATTGCCGAGTTGCATCTGCGCGTTCCTGTTTCTGCTGGGGATCTGTGAGTCACGCTGGGCTCTCTCTAGACATTGGGGGTTGTTGTCATCATGAGCTCCGGCACCCACACATCCCACTGCCTAACCACAGCCTTGCGTTTGCCTTAGTCATCTCCTTTATACGCTCGGAATCACCTTTCTGAGGTGCCGCGTTTACATTAGCCCTTTCTCAGTGCAGCATCACGCTTGAAGCCGCCCTTCTCGCCAGCTGCTCCGAGCGGAACCTCTCTGTGCATCTGCCACCCTGGGAAGGGACCGCAGCCAACGCGGGCCGGCGGCTGCCCGGGTGCCGCGTGCCGTGGCCGGGCACCCCAACTGTAACGTCTGAGATGTCTGAGGCGTTTGTAGGGGTTAGGGCACAGTCAGGGGTCTAATGAGGGTCTAATGGCTAACGAGCCATCATCGCTCCTCCAAGGAAATTCTTTGTCCCCTTCAGGGCTGCCATTCGACTGCAGCAGCTCCCAGTTTTCTACCGACTTGGGTTCGTTTTTATCTCTCCTGAGCATCTCCATCTGCTCTCCGCGGCAGCGAGCTGCGCCGCCAGCGAGCGGAATGAGATGTGAAGGGAAAGAGGGGAAAAAAAAGCATTTGATTCCTGTCAGGTAGATGAAAACTCAGTTTCCCTCCTTGCCTTTCCTGCCTCCTGGAGAACATACCGTATGTAGAAGGTGACCTTTTGTCTCCTTCCTCCCCACCCGGGCCGAAAGAGATTCGGCTGACACATCTGATGACAGATAGATACCAGCATGAGCAAATTGTGCTTGAACTTGCTCCAGAGAAAATTGTTACAAGGCGCGCGCAGGCTCGGCTGCATTAGGGAGAGCACAGATCATAGTCAAATGTTTGTGTCATTTGCAAACGCCACAGAGAGGGGACATGGAGGGATGAGCAGATGAGCATTTTAAGCTGTAAAGGTTACTGCAGAGAACACGAAATAAGGCTCCGTGTTTGACTTTTGAAGAATACTCTCTGTTTAGTGAAAGTGCAGGTGAAATCGGATTAATCTCTGGCACTTGGGATTTTGTCCTTTTCTTCTTATGCATTTTTAGGATTTTATTTTAAAGGTGATTTAAAAGTATTTTTTATTTTTTTCTAAGAAGCTCCTGAAAAGCTCACCAGGATTTGGTTGTTGTATGTGCTGAGTACTGCTGGCATGAATGAAAGTTGGTGAAAATGGATATGAAAACATTCTAAAGCTGCAGAAACTGTTTATGAGAATTGAATTCTGATTGAAAACCCCAGACACAGAAAGGAAACTGAAGTGCAAGCACTCTTGAATTATATCTTTGGCTGTTCAAATAGTGTTTCCTGGTTGATCTGCTGTAAAGGCCACAGTAACTCATAAATTCATCAAGATTTAATGAAGAGTTGTCCGTTCTGGCCACCTCTGTTGTTCTGCCACTCATGTCTGAACAAACTTGCTCTCTCCCTGCATCTGCTCACACTGAACCTCACTGAGCAGTGAGCTCCTTCCTAGCTGCTTGTTTTAAAATATGAAAGATGCTTTGAGATCAAATGTATAGCATGAGAATACACCTTTTTGCTCTCTCTGTCACAGTGAAGTCATTCCTCTCTATCCTTTGACCTTAGTAACTTAATTATGGTGATGCCTAATGCTGGGTCATCCTCCAGGATTCTCAGGGAAGCAGCTTTGCTCCTTGCACCAGGCAGCTTCTATTGACTCTGTTCAAGTTATGTCTATTTAAAAACTAGGCTGCAGCCAAGAGGAAACCAAGAGGTGGATGGTGCTGGCATGTGGCTGCTTTCAAGGACAGGGACAGGACCAACCTGCAGTAGACAGGGACAGCGAAACCAAACCTGCAGGTATGGCATGCAACATTCTCCGCCAACCTCATTACAGAGAATTCATGTACTTCCAGCATGTTGCCCCTTGCCACAGTCTGATCTGAATAATTCTGGGGCAAAATCAGGTGTGGTCAAAGCAGGTGGAGTTCTGAGGAAGTTGAGTTGTTTGGACTGGGGTCTCTGTCCCTTTGCTTGGTGACTTAGTCCCCAGGATTGCTCCGACAGACTCAGGACTGGTGAGAGTTGCACAAAAATGCAACAACCCTTTTCAAGCAATGTGTTAGGTTAGTGCCTTCTGCTGTTGTCACTATCAGAGCAGATGACTGGGAGTTTTAACCTGCTTCTTAGCTCTGATTCCAGAAAAAGTCAAAAGCGCAAATGTGGGAGCCAGAGCCAAATCTGATCCTGCAACACTAGCACTGAAAAAAGCAAAATCCATAGCCTGAAAACCCCTTTGATCTCAAAGAAATTCAGTGACATCAAGATTTGCTGGGACAGCAAATAATATTTTGGCCTTGGCATGCAGGTCAAAGTCCAGTTATGATTTCTTAGGAAGATGCTAGTCCATGGCTTGAGGTTTAATCCAGGCAGTAGGCTCTTTACTGTAAGCTCATATAAAGAGCTGCAAAAAAGGCCTGTTTGGCAGTGAGTTTGGAAGGGCCGGGGATGCTGCTTCATGTTCGTCAGTGCCATCTACTGGCATTCAGCTGTGAGCGCCTTACGCACAAGCATGAGACCCACGTCCCCAGCTGCCCTGCAGCCGCTCCCTCTGCTTGCAGCAGGTCTCCCTTGGGCTATTTGATGGTCTATGGGGAGGTCATGGGTGTATCCCAGCTCTTCTCACCCTTGCGATGGATTCTGAGATAGTGCCGTGCCCCCTCTCCATCCCGTTGGCGTCAGACATGTGCCCTTCTCAGGTGCAGGTGGGAACTGTAGCCAAAGAGCAGGACAGTGACACAGTCAGCGGCAGCTCCTTGCGCCCAGCAATGCTCAGGTCCCACTCCGAAAAACCCTGACCCTTATTTTTTTCCACCACTTAATTCTGTATGTATTTCCAATTCAAATGAAACCCTGGTAGGACACCAGGTTCCTTTATTTGGCTGTGAAAAAGCAGACATCAGAGCTGATCTGCAGAGTCTCAGCATGCAATTTCAGTGAAAAAAGAGCCTTTGTCTTCCTGTTTCACTCTTCAGAAGTGATGGGGACGTATATTATATACATAACTTCAAGAAACCCCATATAAATGATATTAGGATTCAAAGCTGACTCTATTTTAGGAACTGCCTCACTTAATTGCCTCATTTGCCCTAGGAATTGCCTCACTTGCTGCACTTACTGCACATGTAGCTCTAATTTGGCCTATGTAGCTGTACATACGTGTGATATCATGAAGACTTTTCTGTTAAAATTTTGCTTTGCCAGGGCCAGGATAACCATTCAATTTTTCTTTCTGCTCTGCTTGGGCCCTTCCTTGCAGATGGTTTGTAGAATTCACATCCACTTTTTCCTAGTTTTTCCTTTCTCTGGTACTTGTGATTCCCGGACATGACTGATTATTTATTTATTTATTTATTTATTTTTAATGCCCCATATGCAATGTATATCAGCGTGCTTTGAATTCACAGCTCTAATTCCCCTTCTGCCTCAGGCTCAGGCAGTGCTGGCTCCTTACAGGGTGCGTTCCAGGACCCGGAGCGCTTTAGGGGCTGTGGTGCTCCTCTGTGCCTCCAGTTTGAGGTGTTTGAGCAGAATTTTGTTGCCTGAGCTAGGGCATGAAATACCACTTTTTTTTTTTTTTTTCAAAATCTTATTACTGAAAATGTTGGCTAATGTTTATAACATTTCATGACTGATTATATACATGGTTGAAGAGTTAATTTACTCCGTAATTAACTACTTGCACATTTGCCCTTGCCAATCTTACCTTTCTGTTTTGTCTCTTGTAGCAAGGGGCTCAGTTTTCTAACACGTAGCATCTCCCGTTCATTTGGGTTTCTGTTTCTCAGCACAACGTGGCTTGGGTTTTTTAGGAAGATGCCTGATGCAGCCCTGTCCAAGCTGCAGTAAACCATAAATGCTGGAACACTAAAGCATGGCTTTGCTAATCCTCATTTTTCTTTTCTGGAGCCAGGCTGGCCCTTTCATTTTGTCAATGCCTACGGGCTCTGTGCTTGACCCCTGTACAGGAAGGTTTGCAAATGGCCTGTGATTCCTATGATAACTGGGCACAGTGTATGGAGGATATGACAGGATGCCCTACCTTCCCTTTTGCCTTCTCAAACAGCAACATAAATTTTACAAAACAATTTAACAGCTTTCCTAAGTCCCTTTGAAACGTATCCAATCTCCTGGCTTTTCCCCCATTCCTATCTGCTCTTTCCCTGTTCATCTCATTTCATCCCACCTCCCGCCCAACCTGTTCTTCCTACATTTAGCTTTCACCGATCCACGCTATGATGAGCCATCACTCATGTCAGCCTGTAGCTTTCTGGAATGTCAGCATTGCTTAGGATGCGTTCCTCCAAAATAAGTTTGCTCCTAGAGGACTCCTGTGAATATCAATAATGAGAGGTAACTTGATCACCTTTGTGCTCTTTAAAATCACTGCTGTTGTTTCAAAAGCAAGGCGGGTAATCGAAGAAATGCCAATATACAAGGACTTCTGTTTCTCTCATGTTGACCACACCAGGAAATTATCTGCTTGGTGTATGCAGATCTGTGAAGTTGTTGCATGTTACAGTTGCTGAATGAGTTTCCTGTCTGATTGGACATGTAGCTCAGTGAGAAATGTTTGGCATGGAGTTGATGAGTGAGTTTTCCAGGTTTGTGATGAGGGAACTGAAATGACTGTTTTCAGGAAATATCCTTTCTCACCAGGAAGACTCTCTAAAAGTCATGGCTTTCAGGGCTGCCTTTGACCAAGCTGTTAGACCATGTGTTTGTATGAACCTGAAGCTTCTCTAGAGCTGTTGTATGATGGACTACAACAATATCTGTATCTCCCTGGCCCAGACAGTGTCCACTCTCCACTGAAGAGCTGCTGCTTTGCAGGTTGGGAACCAGTGAGAGGGATGATTTCATGTCTGAACAGGTGGAGCAGAGGATGGTTCGAAACCTTCCAGTTATGGGAAATCTGAGTCAGGAAAACCATGGGATAAATTTAAATACATTATTCTAGCTTTGATGAGGAGACCATCTGGGTAAGAAGAAAGATGTAAGTGTCTTACTGAGGGAAGAACCCCTTCAAATGGCATGGGAATATTCCTGAGCCTGAAAATCTGCCAGACTTGAGATAAAAAGACTAGTTTTGAAAGGTACTGATTTAATGTTTGCATTTCAAAAATCCAGCTAAGGAACATAATGTTTTTGAAAAGTCAGAAAAGATTTTTGCTGGTATTTGCCAGTTGTATGAGGGAAGAGGGCCTGGAAATCTCATCAGAACTGCACTTGATAAAGCCTTTGAGAGACTTTGGAAGGAATCTTATATTTGAACTCTAATTCTGTAACATCTCATCTTTAATAAAAAAAAAAGAGAGAAAGGAATGTGAAGATTGCACTGCAGTGAGGTTGAATGGACTGGAACAGGCAGGTGAGAAAATCTGGTTTATAACTGTTTTTTGAGTCAAGAGTCTGGTCTGCTACCTGGTTTACCCCTGTAGGTTGGAGTTAATGACCCTGGATGAGCCTTGTGGTCTCCAAATGGACTTCCTACAGTCGTATTTTTCTGGGAATGGCTGCCGTGAAGTGTGTATGAGGGGCTGCACTCTGCCACTCCGGGCGCTTGCACAGGTCTCAGATCTCGTGTAAACGCTATGTTAGCAGGAGTGCCCGGGTAAACTCCACTCCACCTCTCAGAGTAAGAAGTAGCACAAAAGAGCCTGGCCTCTGGTTGAGACAATGCTGATAAATGTGAGTGCTGGAGGCGGAGATGTGCAGGGTGACCAAGGTAACGGTGGGAAGAGGGCTGAGTAGCCCATGGTTCTCCTGGTGCTGAGCTGCCCTTGTGGCCATGTAAATGAAGGCAGTTTAGGAGGAAACAACCTGATGTCAAAGGCCTAGTCACTCTGGCCATGGTAATGGACAGGATGCCCACAAAGTGGATAATGAAAGTATCCTTGTGTTACCATCTGCTGTCATCTCCTTGGGGAACAAGCAGCATGACTTACTGGGACCACCACTCCCAGTGACAACAGCAGGTCTCATCTGCAACCAGTTGGTGACCATGTAACTGCTGAGGTGATCCAGTCCTGGTGCCACAAAACGACGGGGTGTAGAAAATATCCATTGCTAATAAGCAACTAAGACAAAATAAGCAAAGACCCATGATGCTTCCTCTCACCCTTGCTTTAGAAAGCAACGGCAATTCTAAGTTTTATTATGGTTTCTGCAAACACAGATCCCAAAGCGCCAAGGTACAGGCTTATTATTATCATCTCACATATTGGGTCAATGGAGCATACAGAAATGAAATGATTTCCCTGGGACCACTAAGTGGGCAAATGGCAGGGCTGAAAGGAATTCTGGATCAACCTTTCATGCAATCTGTTGCCATCTCTAATTCAGAAGGAGAAGATCCACTAAGATCAGATAACTACTATTTAGTAGAATGACTATCATCAGTTGAGTCCTCTTGGCAAAATGCTTGCACAGGTACTTCTACCTAGACCGCTCTGATAAACCAAGACGTTTTTGGACAAAAAGCAGTTGACAGAAAGGACAGCGAGCCACATATGGCTGTCTTGTATGTCAGTCACACGAACCCTAATACATTCAGAAGTTCCAAATGCCTTTTAAAGCTAATGGTCTGTGCACTAATAGCTCCTGGCCCTGGAATCCGGGCTAGCAGCTGGTGCCACTAATTGGTAGCCCCAAGGATGAACACGCGTGCAGTGGGCAGGCGACTGGATTTCAGGAGCGGCGGAAGGCTCGGGATCCCTGCCTTGCTAATTCCATCATTCAGTGTAGTCTTTAATCAAGATGAAAAGTCAAGAGACCGCGAGGGGCTAACAAACAGCAGCTCTGCCCGACTGCTGGAGTCCAGCTCGCTCAGTCCTGACAGACATCGCCTGCAACTGCCAGGCCAGTAACAGCCTGCAAAACTGCCTGAGCTGCAGCTGTTCTTCTTCCCCTGTGGTGTCTGCTGGACAATGCTAGAAATAACATGAGAGAATAATATGTCTATCTCCGGCCTCTTTGGTGATGCAGGGTCTGTTATTTGAGGGGTGGATGTCAAGTCGTATAAAGGCATCTGAACATCTCCAGCTAAACCTAGCAGAAATAAACAGGCTGCTTGACAAGGGGTTGTAATACGAACCAGGGAAGGCACTCGTGTCTCTCTCGCTTCTCAGGCTTTGCCTTGTGGAGTGGATCTGAAGAACAGCCTGGCCCTGTGAGGCAGGGTCGCGACAGAAAGAGCAAGAGCGCTGAAATGGCTAAAGGAGGTTGTCAGGGAGCTGAAGCACTCAAGGAGATGCTGAACGTCACTGAAGCCAGTTCAGAGTGATCCCATCCAGATCTGCAGGCTGTTTTGGAAAGTCATTTTGTAACTTCAGCAGTGCAAAGCAATGGTTATCACTGGTTTTCTTGGTGGCAGGAGGTTTTAAGGCATCCTCTGATGTCCCATTTTAAACCTAATAGTCACAGCTTTGATATTCCACGTGAAACCTAATAGGTAATCTAGAATGGACCCATCTAAGCAGCGTCAGACTTCCTCCCCTTGACAGCTGAGTCTCTCAGACTTGGGAGCTGCAAACGCCCTACAGTGGCTGAAAAATCTCCTTCTAATGCTCTGCAGGTCATGTCGGGTCCGTCTAACTCCCGATTAGAAATTGTTTTGGGTGACTCTACTGTAATGGCTGAGGTTCTGTAGGCCCCAATTGCCATCAGATCTCCAAACTCTCACTGATCAGAAGCTTGCCTAGTGCTTCCATATCATCCAGGGGACACCAGAAAAGGCTCTTGGAGTGTTACAAGCAGTGAGATCCAGAAAGAAATTACCAGCTCTGAGCATACTCATCATTAACCTTCCCACTATTTCCCAGAAATATCCTTTCCCATTACACTTGTGGTGGAGTCTGAACCTTGCTCCAGATGGCAGTGGGCTGAGGAGATAAATTTTGACTGCAGTCAGAACTCAAAGATACATAAAAAAGGGAAATTGTGAAAAATTGCAATGACAAGGTTGTTTGGGCAGCTTGTGATGTTCTGGCTTTAGAGAAATCCATACCTAATGTGCCTGCGTGGTAAGGTAAACTAAAGACCATATAATTTTATTTAAGCTTAACATAGAAGAAAACCCCTGTATCCTGGACTCCTCCTTGCTGTTTGCAAGGCTTGAGGCCAGTTTTAACACACATTGCTCAGTCGCTCGATGTCAAAGAGTTTAGGATAAAGTATTTCTGAGACTGAGTTTTTAAGGGCTTAGGACTCTTGTTATGCCACATTCATACTTCTTTTTCGGAACATATAATCTGATACAGTGTGAACAGGAGTTCGTGGAAAAGAAGACCCCCTTGTTCCTTGCACCTCCCTATCCGTTCTTCCTGCCTCCCTATCCTTTCTTCCTGCTGCAGTGAGGATTCTTGCTCCATATTTCTGTGGTAGTTACGAAGCTGAGCTCGGGATGAGGGATGATAGCCCTTTTGAGGAGCTAGGCTGCAGCTATGTATAGAGTTTCTCTCATGCAGTGACAGCAGAACAATCTGGTGTTTAACGTGCTGGGGTGAGCTGCTCGTCTTGGGCAAGCCATGCACAAGCGGGAAGTTTCTTCCAGAGCTGGAGGCCTAGGAGGGAGTGAGAAACCACCTTCCCACTTGGTGTTTTGCGACGCTGCATTGCTCTGTGCCATGGTACGCGTGTCTGGGGAAGCTGAAATCCTGCCTTGGCTGAGGGACAGGGAGCTGCTGGTGTCTGGGAAGATCTGAAACTTTCTCTCCATTCCTTTATTTCCCATCTCTGTTTTTTTTTTTTTTTTTTCCTTCTACTTCATTTTCATTAGTATTTTCCACTGCAATTTCTCTCCCCTGCTCCCTTCTTTCCTCTGATCTTAGCAATCCTCTTTTCAAGCCTGGAGCATTTAGAAGTGTTTGAACTTAAGAAATATTTCCTGCTGTGTTTTGTGTGGAACTTGTTAAAAGGTTAGCTGTATTTTAATACAGCATCATCAGTAGCAGTGAATTGAGGTTTAGAGCATCGTATATTAAACATGTAAACACAGATATTTTTCACAATAGCTGCTTCATCCTGCACTGTATATTAATAATGCAGGGAGTTCTAGATCATCTGTCCTTGTCATTGCTGCTACATATTGATTTAGTCACAAGGAGTAGCTGTTAGAGAATAAAATAGGTGAAGATGCTCCCTGGCCCTTTTCCTTCTTCTCACTAATAAATTCTGTAGTTTTTTTACAGGCACCAATACTTCATCCTGACAGAAGTATTTTGGAGAAACCCATAGTGCTGGGTCTGGACGCAACCAAGCCTAGGGGGTAAATGCTTTCAAAAAAGACTGTGTTAGTGCAGATTTTCTTGATCCACTGGCTTGTATATCCACTGGATCCTGTTCTGTGCCGAACAGGAGAACTTAATTCATGCCTCTGGTCTCTGTCTCATGTCTGTGCAGGGTCCCTGTGTCCAGTATGAGGCACAGTCCTACCCGTGAATCTGTTTGATAGTAGGGGAGGTTGCAAGGCACCTGGATAGCCTCAGCCCATGATCCTGAAGTTGCAGTGCACTCCCACGGGATGACCTAGATGTTTAGGACTATGTGGAGCAGCAGTGGCACATGTCTCCTCTAGGAGCTCCTGCTGATGACGAGGAAGGTGGGAGCCGCATTGCTCAGCTGTCCACGTGGGATGGACACCGACCCGACGCGTTGCCTCCGGCCCCGCTGCTCGCCTGGATGCATCCGCAGGGAGGGACAGGGGCTCTCCTGTCTCTGCAGGGATGAATCAGACCTCAGGAACCTGAGGACTCTCCTCGGGCACAAAGCTATCTGTATAGGGAAGGCAAATCCACAATGTCTCCACTTGAAGAATTTCAGGCTTCTCTCATTAAGGTACCTGCAGGGGATGGCAATGGAGTGGGTGGCTCCCCCTGTGCTTTTATGTGTGCAAGCAGGGCTGGTTCCTGAGGATGTTTTCGTGCAGTGTATAGAAGCAGAGCCTGCTGTTGAAAATACGGTCTAGGGGGTCTTGTCTCCAGCTGGCAGGCACAGACACCACTTGCTGGAATGGGCAAGCTCTGGCAGCTGGAACTGTAATGCTTCATTTCCCTCTCTCCGAAAGCTGTGGTGCAGCATGCCTTGTTATTCCTAACACCTTATTGATAACTGCTCCTTTAGTGCCTTTTTTTTTTTTCTTTGAGTTGATGGTAGAGCCAGGAGTGCCACTCAGGGGTGGATTTTGTCCTTGCTGATGTGGGAGGTGAGTATCCACATGGAGTTGTGCTCTTCATGGAGGGGACTTGTGACTTTGGGCCACAGTTTGAGAGCGGTGACATTGTTAGAGAAGTGGTTTGATCCTGACCGTGGGTGCTAGCATGCAGGAGTGCTGCAGGCCAGACCTCCAGGGACAGCAGGGAGTGATGGGTGACTTTCTGTAGAGACAAACCATGGGACTTGCCAGGATGATGAGATCTGAGGCTTTCCCAGAGCTCTTTTTGGACCTTATTATATTATAGCCCCTAGACTGATGTAATTAATGAGACATCCCATGAATGTGTTTTGTGTGACTCACCCTAATGAACAAAAATAATATCATGCACCTTGTAATGGGACTCCTGGTTTTCATATTCCAGTGTTTGCTATGAATTATTTAAGTCATCTGGAGCGATCTGAGAGTAGTGACTTTTCTGCTGATTCTCTCTCTTTTCAGATGATTCAAAGTGTCCAGTTAGTCTTGATTCTAGTTAGGATTAGTCCTCAACCTTCAGAGTATGATGGCTTGAAAATGTCTCCATGACCTTGTTCTCTACTTTCATTTAGTTCTTGACTACCTTTTCCTTACCTTCCCTCAGCTTTAAAAATAAGATATGTTTTTCCACATCTCATATATTGTGGGTATGTTAAGGCTAGGTCAATCAGAAAGGGATGGACAGTAGCAGCAGTCATGGAAGTCTTTTACTTGGGCAAGTCTGAAAAGTGTGTGCAAGTTCCAAATGAATGAACAGAACAAGCTTCTTCCTGGGTGGGGAAGTTGGCAATCATTTCTGTTTAGCAGTAGGTTGAGTTTGAAGCTTTGCTTCTTAAAACCTGTAATCCTTTTCTTCTTCCTTTTCTGTCTTTTTTTTTTTTAATCCTTCATGTTCACTTTTTCACTTGTTGCCTTGAGGTTGCATCGCCCTTCTGGACTTTGAGGTTGTGTGAAGACATTCTTCTAGCTGGAGCTTGGAACAGAAAGCCTGAAGGGAACTTTGGAAAGATTAAAGATTGCTTCAAGAGAATGAATGAGAGCAGACAGCTGGGATTTCCCAAAGCGAAGAGCTGGTGCACGGAGCCTACTGCTTTGTAGCAGCTCTGAGTTTGCCACTGCCAGTGGCTAAAGGGGATAAAACTGAACATCTGCCATCTGTGACTTATGACCAGCAAGGGATGATCCTCCATTATTCCAGGGAATGAGACTCCGAGGTAAAACACTTCATGCCCTGTTTTTACTGACATTAGAAGGACACAGATGTTAGGGTCGTGCTTCTATTTTTAGGACTCCGCTTCAGATTACAAGCCTATAAGAGGCCATGGAAAGGGAATCTCTGTCCCTTGAAGAAAATGAGTTGAGAGGCTTTTGTGGAAGCAGAACCGAAGAGACAAGTGCTACGGTGAATGAGGCAGGGATCTACATGCTTCGCTTCCACCACACCGAATGGCTGCAGTTCTGGGGCTTCTCTCTGATTTTGTGCACATACCAGAGAGATTGCCTAAATCCTAAAAGATCTCATCTGTGAAATGTCAGGAGAAAGCAGCTTAGTTCATAGCATCTTTCCTCAGAAGGGTAGTGGCTATTAGGAATGATTAAGGTAACCGAGTACAGTGAGAGAGTTTTATCATCTTTCCCCAAGTAAGAAGATTTAAGAACACTTGAAAAGCAGAGGGAATGTTAGTTTTAATGATAACAGTTTAAATAGCTGAGATTTTGTTGCTTGCATAGGCCAGATCTTTGGATCTGGGGCAAAAGCAGAAGTCAATGGGGCTGGCATGTTGGAGTGAGTGGTGCTGAAGTAGGTATGACCTATGGTTGAGATCATCTGTCAATACTTGTTGGAGAAACTTCGAGGCTTTAATTGATGCAGAGAAACACCAGGAAGGGCAATAAAAGCTATTTTTGCATCTCATTGCTGAACCAGCCCTGGAAAGACCAGGAGGAATAGCTCCATGTAAATACTGGCCTCAGTCATCCTGTTCATATTTCTTCCTGACATTTTCTTGCTCTTTTTTTTTTTTTTCTTCAGAAAAGCCCCGAGAAAATTATTTTATTCCTTGCATGTATGGCTAAAAAGAATAAAAAATACTAATGTTAACAAGATTTGTATTTATACCTTGCATAGTTTTTCCCAGTAGGGAAAAAATTAACATCTACAACAGACCCTAAATGCTTCATCCAATAGATTGATGTGCTCTGTGTATTAACAAGTACTAGTTAGAGGATGACTCTGCTATGCTTCTCTGAAAATGATAGAAACGTATGGGGTATTACATGAAGATATTTTTAAAAAAACAAATGACTATAAGAAAGCATGGTTTCTAATTCTTCCTGAGATGCAAAGTTTAAAAACAATTAGATGGAGGCACAAACTGTGCAAGCAAATCCATTTCCATGTGCAAAATCTTCTGTTAGCAATTGCAAATTGGACAGTGAGCTGAAGTTCTCCCTGGTGGAGATGGGAAAAGCACAGAGACTTCTGCCCCTCCAAAATCTTGTTTGTCTCTGTGGTACTTGCAGAGCCCTCATTAATGAAGTATTTAAGCATGTTGCAACCTTCCTGCAGCTCCTGAGAATAACATTAATTTTACAAGCATAAACTGAAACACAGGAATTGTGTTAACACTTACCTTGGCTGAGCTGTCCTGGGAGTAGCAGCCTGCAGCATCCCAAACCCCAGCACATCCACACTGCCCTTATGAGCAGGCGTTGCTGCAAACCCCATCTGCTATAGCAGGAGGTAACAACAAGGTCCTTTTAAGATCCTTGGAACACTTTGTCTTGACAGCCTCAGTCCTCAGGTAACTCTTAAAACGTGGATACGTGGAGGAACGGCACAATCCCTGTGGCCCATTTCCCTTGGACTCGAAATCCGCCCAAAAGCACCTGAATTACCACCGGGATGAGTCTCGGAATATTCCACCAAGTGAACAGCATGGTCAGGCTGTAAGTTTGGCCTCTGGCCAAATCTCAGTGGCAATCTTTTCCTTTCGAGCAGATGCAGGCGATAAGTGCAGCTTGTTCAAGGTTATGCAGAAGGTCGGTGGGCAATCTGGCTGCAAGTTCTTGAAACCCCAGGCTAAAAGTGGAGAATGGAAGCAGATGTATCTGAGATCCTTGGCTCTTCCTGCCAAATGAGTAGCTCTCTGCTTCCTGTGGAAGCCTTTCTGCCTTGGACTGTGGCCTGGGCTGTGGACAGCACAGCGCAAAGAGGCAGCGCTCTCAGGGCACGATCTGCAGCGAAGAGGAGCAGGTTCCCCAAAGCGAGATGCAAATGTGCTCAGGCACAAGCCTGACCTGAAGTGGAATTCAGCATCTCACAAGGACAGTGGTACACTGTGCTACCTGCAGTCACGGGACACTGGCACAGGTGACCTTTTCCACATTATATTCTCATAGCCATCTATCCTCTCTTGAGAGAAAGCTGAAACCACCACTGAAGTGAAATAGTTAGGGATGATTTCTACCCTGTTTGTGAATGCCCTCTTGCTTCCAGTCATGAAGGGGGTTGCATATTTTGCAGATGAATCAATGTGAAGGTAAAAAAAAAGGCCCTAATTAGCTGCACTTGCTTTGCTTTTTCAAGCAATGACAAACAAAGATGTTTCAAGTTATGGCTCAAAGGTCCTTGAAAAATAAGGTATCCAAATACTGTGCTTTCTTACCTGAATGTTTGATGATTTCTAAGAAAGTCCCAGAATAACAGGGCAAAACCAGAACGGTAATAAACAAAATGTTGGTGGGTTCACGCTTGAAGTCAGAAAGTCTTCTATTAATCCCACAGTGCTCCCCTGGATTGCTTTAAAACCAAGGAATTAAAGGTTATCTCACATTCTCTAGTGTTGACTCTTTGAAATCTGGGATATATTTAACAATAAATGCATCCCGAAATGGGTCCATCCAGGTCTTTCCCTCCGCGCTGTCCTGACTGCCCTGCCCCAGTCCTGGCTCTCTGCCCAGCTCCTCACAGCTGCTCCATCTCCCTGGCGTGCAGACCTGGACCCCAGAATCATCCCCATCACGTCCTCACATCCTTCCTGTGCTTCCCAGCCTGTCCTGCATCTATTCATGCAGGAATACATATAGTCAAACACACTGTACTGTGTGTCTTACAGGGACCTTATGGGACAGGAGGCAGCAGGGGCAGCTCAGCCAGCTTTGCACTCCTTGTTGCTGCCTCTGAAGGGCCTGTGAACACATATGTGCTCCTGCTGGTTCAGTTTGTTGGTTATATTGTTTTCCTCCTTGCCTTCATTTTAAAAACTTAAGTCTTGTCTCAGCAAATCCAGAAGGAACTTGAGGAAACTCTCTCCAGGTTCCCTAAGCCAGAACACAAAGCAGCAGCCCTAACGGAAAGAGATCGCAGGATGGATGTGAATACCTGCATGTTCCCCACGCCAACCAAATTAAAATGCATATTAAGAAATAGGAGAGAGCTTCCAGTGGAGAGAGCGCTGGGAGCACATCCACTTGCGCTGGCAGTGGATGTAACAGCAGCTTTTTGATGCCTTGTAGTCTTAGAGAGGCACAATATAAAATCCACCTAAATCCCAAAGCAGCTTTGGGCTATGAAATTAAGCAAGTCCAAAGATTGCTTTGGGGAGAGTAAACAAGGAGAGTCCTTCAAGGATATTTATTGCTGTAGAATATGTGCTTTTTGGAATATGATTATAAAGAATGCAAAATAAATTATTAGCAGGCTGGAAATCAATTTCCTTCTGCACTAAGTTATTCTTGGTTGTGATAATCCTTCCTATCAATAATTTTAAAATTCAAAAATTGGTTAAAATTTTGTTCCTTGCTGGGAATATATGTCACTACAAGGTATCGGAAATCTTCTTTACCACCTTCCCATAAAGACTGGTTGACAAATATATGGCTCATTATGGGACTGGAAAAGGTTATTTATATTTTTCAAGACATGTTTAAGATCTCCTCTCCCCACCCCACTCTCAAACTTTGTCACTTTTTCTGCACTTTTTTGTTGACTTCTAGAAGTGAAATGAAAAAAAGTGAAACCAAAAGTAGGTAAGATTTGAAGAAACCCCCGGAGCTTGCACAGCGCTTGCAGGACAGTCAGATGCAGCTCTGTGTGCGTTGACATTCTGTGTGTTGCACGTGGTCCAATCCTGCTCCTGTTTTGCCCCCGATGCATTTTTGGTGGTTCCTATATGCTCGTGCTTGGCATGTGCTGAATCCTGATGCTTCAGCTTGCCTCGAGAGCAGGTTTTCGTGTCCATGCAGACAGCAAAGCTGCAGCTGTGGCCCTGGGACTGGCTGGAGGATGCTCAGGGGCACCTCCAACCTGCGCCCAGGTACTGCCCCAAGGCTGTGGTTTGGGTGGAAGGGCTCAGGCTGCCAAACACTGTCTGCATGAGGCTGCTCTCGTCTCTGCCCCTCACGTTGTGAGCACGCAGAAGCGTATTCCGTCTCTGCAGGCTTCTCCATAATGAGAATTTTATGGCTCTGTGGGAGAAAGGGGATGGAGAGTAACTTTTCTGTAATTGAGAATCAGGTCCGATAGCTCGTAAGAAGTCTATTAGCAAACTCATCGATATGTGGTAATTAGAGGTGCTCAGGTGTCTGCATATATGAAAAATGTAGTTTCTGCAAAATTCAGTTTTTCTATGGGGGAAAAAATGATTTTAAAGAAAATGAATAGATTTTTCTGTTTGGTCAAGAAGATTTAAATGAAATATATCATTCCAGTCTAGTGGAGCCAGATCGAACTACCTTGGCACATTAAACCAAATCAAAACATGTCATTTCCAGTTAATTCAGCGTTCCTTTGTGCTTGCCAGGGCTGCTGCCGTGCCCGGTGGGAGCAGTGGATGCTCTGATGCCGCGTGCCCTCCTCTGCCCTCGCAGCCCTGTGGCTGGAGCACATCCCGAGCCATGAACCGGCCCCGGTTTGGGCAGGAGCAGGGTCTGGACACGGTGTTTGTTTGGGAAGCTGATGGAACGGCTGCAGCTACATCTGAAGAAGGCAAATCAAGGCTTTGTGATGTGTGAAAATGATTCTATTACGTGAAGGAATATTTCTGAACAAAACACATTAAGGCAATCAGATTTCTAATTAATTTTCTCCCCTAACCTCCATTTGTCTTGCCCTTTCTTCATGCACAGATTCATTGTGCTTTGCTGTATCCTGATCTGAACTAGCCCTGGCCAGACCAGGGGAAGCCCCTTACAAATGTTTTTTTGGAAATCCTGATTCATTTTAGGATTCAACCACATCAGAGCTCCTTTATTTCCTAATTCTAAAAGCGTCACAGATACATTTGTACATTAGATTCTGGAAAAGGGCTGCATTTCAGCCTTGAGTCCTGCAGAGAGTGGCAGGATACTTGAAACCATGCCATTCTCAGAAGGTACCTAAGGGAGTCAGAATAAATAATATATGTGTATTTTAGAGACTGGTAGAGTCAAACCTGTCATTGTCACCCTTTTCTAAAGTGAGTGACATTCTCTATTTTTCTGTTTTTCTAAGTAGACATTGTAGTATCGCTGCAACTAAGCTGTATAAAACCATCTACTAAGGCAAAGCCTTTTCCTACATGCATGATTTGTAAACAGCGGTTGTGCTCAAGTGAAATGCGAAATGTCAATTGACATTAATCCAAACCTTGCCCCCAGTGAGGAGTAAAACTCACAGGGGTTGCCCACAGATTTTGATTTAGTTCCCCAAATTGTGATGTTAAAGCTGTGAAAGATTGGGATGGCTGACAACCCCCGAGTTTGCCTCCATAAATGAATAATGTTGACTTCCCTTCCAGGCCCACTGGGTGCTGAGTGTGATTAAAGGCAAGTCAGGAAGGACTGTGCGGTATTAATTCTATAGAGGAAATCTGTTGCATTATTCATCAGATGTATACGGCTTATTCTAGGAGCAGAGAAAATAGAGAAGCACCTTTGGTTGTATTGTAACATCTGTGAGTACAGCTGGCTCTTTTTCTATGTGTTCCACTTATTATGTGCAATTTGTATGTTTTCTGCTCCTTCCTCAGTAAAAAACAGCTCTAAAGAAGAAACTTGCAGAGCTTGTTATTAGCAGGGCAAAACTCTGACTCCTCCCATAGAGACGGGAATGGCCAAGCTCCTGCTCAGCCTTGGCTGTAATATCCGCTATCATTTGTCAGCCCTCACATAATCAGGTAATTTAATGTAATTCCTACACTCTCAATCAAGCCCGGTGCGCAGATGGCAGGATTCAAGCTCATGGATTTTGTGCAATGATGCGGCCTGATTGCAGAGCGGAGCCCCACGCCCGGGGCTGCCCGTGTCCCTCGGGACAGGGATGCGGCTCCGCGCGCCCAGCTGAGGGGTGGCCTGGGGAAGGGGGACAGCGACAAGTGACACTGAGCCCAGACCCGCTGCCTTCCTCCTCACTGGAGCTGGAGCCATCTCTTGGGGTAGGAGCATGGAGAGAAAGGACAAGATGCACTGAGATTAAGTGGCATCTGGTTTTGGGGGATTTTCTTTTTTTTTCTTCTTCTTTTTTTTTTTTTTTTCTCAGGGCATATGCTTTGAATGCAGCATTAAGCCTAGATTCTCTCTACTCAACCACATGGTCAGTTGATAACAGCAGTTGGACAAAGGCTTGACAGTGTCCCCAGTGATGATAAATATTTTCCAAGCAGTGCATAACCACTTTGGAGAGCATGGCCGTAGTGTTTCACAATCGAGGAACATCTAAGCTGATGGGAAGAGCAAATACATATGAAGGGAGGAGCATATATGTGAGGGTTTTCATATGAGGCCCAGTCTGTCTTGATAAGTTTGGCCAAAAGTGATGCTGAAGGTTTTGCTTGCCCCACCTGTAAAGAGAGAGGAGCAACACTAACGTTCCACACAAAAGAGAAAGGAAAGTTTATCTTATGGATGTTCATGAAATGTTTTGATTAAAAAAAAAGTGATAAGGAATTTTGAAATTATTATTCTTGTGCGAGATTTGAGCAGTGCTTCGCAGACAGCTGCTCCAGAAACACGGTTTTGCTTTGGAAACACGGAAAGCTTTACATGTGCTGCACACAGAGAGAGGCAGGCCGGCTTCTCCCAGGAAACATCCCTTGGGAAATACAGCCCAGCTCCAGGATTGGCCTTAATGGGTGAATCTCTTCTAAAAATGTGTTAGATCCCCCTGTATCCCTGCAGGATTCCCGCAGCCTGACCCTTCTCCTTTCATGCATTCTCCCTTTGTCTGGCTGGACCTGTCACCTGCTGAGGTCCTCTGCTCCAGGGCCACTTTGCCGGGTGCAGGCCACGCTCATGTGCACTTGTGCACCTGATTCTGGAGGTGTCTCAGGGCTTCTGTCAGAAGTGATGTCAGGTTATAGAGCCTAGCTGCTTAGCACTGTTTTACTAAGAGGTCGATAAAGATGTATGGTCTTTTCATGCCTGCTCCCTCAGGAGGGCTGGTTGGTGGTTGCTTTGCATGTTGCATGAACATTATTTTTCTAAGCTCCTAAGCATCCCAAGGAAAAACCTGAGAATTACCTTGATGAGAGGAAACCCCGATGTACTGTTGTTGCCCACACAGCAGCGATGACCTCTGAGGCTGTGCAGCAACTTAACGCTCAGTGTGTTGGAATTTTCTATTCCTCTTCCCTTTTGCTTGGAGATTTCTCTTGGTGCTGCTGGGGCACCTGGGGAAACCAGATGCCATCAGAATTGCTGCTCCGAGGAAGCAAGTAGATGGAGGGATGTGGTGCTGGAGCTCCTGAGCAGGACAGTCCCAGGATGAACTGTGTTTCCAAGCAGAGTCCCAGGCCTGCAGGGAATCTCAGTGCTCTCTCTGGGGTAGGGTGTTCAGTTCTTCAGGGGAGCTAGAAGAATCCTGTGGTAAGCACCGATGTACTAATAGCTGTGGGTGTCTGCTCAGTTAGAAGGATTGAAAGGGCATTAAGAGCCCTTCTCAAAGTCCTACACCGCTGGTAGTTGTCTCAAAGTGATTAGAGATTTACTAAGTAAAGCCCACACAGGTTCATATGCAGATGTGCAGCTCTGTTCTGGGTTGCTTGGGTGCAGTGACCCATTTGTACAAG
Organism: Crypturellus tataupa; assembly: GCA_034781795.1. Taxonomy (NCBI): domain Eukaryota; kingdom Metazoa; phylum Chordata; class Aves; order Tinamiformes; family Tinamidae; genus Crypturellus; species Crypturellus tataupa. The sequence goes on from JAWLRI010000180.1 coordinate 6,256,195, forward strand.
CACTTCCAGGATGTCTGGCCAAATCAGGGGAGAAGTTGAGTTGTTTGGTACACAAATAACCCCTAAGTTTGCAAGCTTAGGGGGCAACATCTAACCTTGCTGTTGGAGACATTTCCAAACAGGTACAGGGAGAGATGCATTTTGGCTGTTGGGAAAAATGACAGAAACAAGATGGGAGACAAATGTTTGTGTTGCTTTTGTTGCATGAGTTCATGTTCTGATGGATGGTCCTTCACCGCCTGTCGCACGTGGCTGCTGTCCTCATGTGTGTGCGGTCTGAAGACGGGCGATGACCGGGGGGCTGCGCTGACATCCTCCCTCCCCAAGCCGTGGAGATGTGAGATTAATTCTGGGCTGTGATAGTCATTGTCTCCTCATGCAGGTTCATCAGGTGTGACACGGACTCAAGCTTGTCTGAACCTTGATGATAAGCTCTCCTCGTTAAAAGCCATTATATTCACTACTAGCTGAGTATAATTCTGACTGACTACTGCAGTTCTCTTCTGCATGTAATTGAATTCATATTCATCATAGAGCAATGAAAAATAAATTGTGTGTGTGTTTTTTCCCCCTCATAAAGCAAGGCACGCCGCTGGCTCTGCCTTCCCTGTAATCTTCCCCCTCGCAACTTATTGTAATAGAATTCATGGGAATAGAACGGCAGAAATAGATTGCACTTTTTTGACCCACCTAGCAAAAAGAGAGCTTTATTTCAATGCCAAGGAGGAATTGATTAATCCAGTTGGCTTCAGGGGAAAGCTAAAGTCTTAGTTTAAGATGCTTCAATACCAAAGAATAGTGCTTGCTCGGTTGCACGCTGACTAAGATGGTGTGACAGAGGCCTTGTGACTCCAGGTGTGGGGGGATCTGTGTGTGGAAATATATCCAACTAATCTGAGTTCTGAGTCCAAAATCTTAAAGTCTTAATGTGCCTCCATGTGGTGTTTCTGGGGTTGTGTGGGGTGGGATCAGGTCAATGAGGAGTCTGTCACCCCATGGTAATTAGCTGTCCCCATGGCAATGACGTGCATTTGGTGCAGAGGACAAGGAGTTGTCACAGGCTATCGGGACTGCTTTCCCAAGATGCTCCAAAGGCTGCAAGACATGAATGCGAGTGGTGCTGATTCCTTGAGGTGCTCCTCTCCGTGGTTCCATCATGTTGGTCTGCTGCAGAACCATCCTTTTTTGAAGGAGACGTCAAACCACTTGGTGGCCTCCTTTAAATTGTTTTTAAAGCCCTCTTGATTGGGCAACCTGAAAAGGATGGATGATGATGGAAAGCTGGTTAACTGAGGCCACTACCTCTTCCACGTCTGTATCCACCTTTTTGGTTTTTGTACTTCAATCTCTGATGGGATTCAGAAAGTAGGAAGGAATGGTGCCCTGTACGTAGAGCTACCACTGCCTCATATTGACTGCTTGTCAGTGGAGGAAAAAAACAATGTTTTCTGTGGCTCCTGGCTCACCGCCAGTTGCAGGGTGTCTGCTTCTGAGACAGACCAGAACAGGCAGTCCTGACACAGCGTAATATGAAAGGAGTTTGTTCAACAAAGGGTTCAAATGTCTTACCAGCTAATTATTAATTACAGTGAAATTATTAATTACATTTTAATATTGAAAGGCTTTGCTTCTGCAATTTGTGAAGTTTACATTAGAGAAAAGGAAGGAGAAAGAAAGGAAGGAAGGAACCAATGAACGAATGAATGAACGAACGAACTCATTGGCAGCAAGGCCTGCGAGTTGTGTGGGTGTGCAGGGGCAGCTGCAGCGTGCAGAGAGTTTGCAGCCCAGCTCTCAGCCCATGCTCTTCCTTCTCTTCTTCCTCTCTGCACTTGTGGTGATGAGCGTGTAAGTTGTGGTCAGCAAGAACCGACAGCTTGGGCTGTCCTGCATAGCACCCTGTTTCTGTCCTAATCAGTGCTAGACACCTCAGGATTTCAGAAACCTTCCTTAATCTTACTCGTGTTGTTTGCCCATGATAAAATCCCTTCTTTGCTGAAGTCAAACTTCCTTAAAGTAAAAACAGTAGAGTGAAATGCAGCAGGGATAAGCTGGAGGCTCCTGAGGAAGACCTCTATGATAGACAGAACTCTGGGCCTGTGCCCCAGGCCTGCAGTGCCTATAAAAATGACCAAGTCACCTTCTGTCTTGAGGTCTGGGGAGCAAAAGAGAGAAATGATTTCCCTTTCAGCAGAAGACTCCTAGAGGACTTTCAGGTACTAATATTTTCCTCTCTCATCACTTCTAACGAAGATATGTGACCATAGTGTGGGATGAGGAAGGTTAATACATGACTTCTCTATAAACCAACACAACCACGGTCCCTTCTCTAGGGACCGTGAATGCATCACCTTTGCACTGGCTAGCGTGCTCTGACGGCTCAGGCAAGAGCTCAGGCTGTGATGATATAATTATAAATATAATTAAATGCAGCAATTGTTAAAATAATCCTTATGTTTTCTGCCTTGTGAGGGAAGTCATGAAGCAAAACCTGCAGAAGGGAATGTGAAGCATGATACAGCAACCCTGCTGAGCACTTGACAGTCGTCTCTAAATTAGAAGTCTATTTTGATGGGTGTTCCTTGGAGTATCATGTTATGCATAAATTTCTCTCTGCTTTCACCCTTAGTTTTGAGATTTTCTATAGTTCAGTAAACATTTGCCACTGGAGATAGGAGTTGCCATGCAGGATCAGAAAAGCGTTTCCTTAGGTCAGAAACCTGTCCCTGGTGGTGGCCAGCAGAGCAGCTTTAAAGGGGGGACAGGGAAAAGCCACGGAGGAATAGATGCCAGAGAGGAGGATGATGCCATTACACACAATGAATAGCAAAAAATACCTGCCTTTTCAAAGTGTTTTTTTTTCTTTTCTGTTTTTTTAATGCAGATCTTTCAAAACTTGTCTTCTAAAGTTCAGTGTCATTTATTCTTCATTTTACTGAAGAGGGAACTGAAGAATAAAGAGGCAAAATGTCTCAGCTGAGTTCATTCAATCTATGAAAGAACAGGAAAGAGAACCCAGCTCTCCTGCTTCCCTCTCCAGTGTTTTATCCATTAGACATTACTTTCCACTCGTTCTTGTGCCTTCTGTTCATATGCAAGTCCCTCCAAAGCCATTACTTCTGATCATTTCACAAATGCCGTTTTTTCTGTATAGCTTTTGAGATGGCGTGATAAGAACCGAACGGAGTGTGCCAGTGAGATCGTATTGTTGGTTTATATAACAGCATATTTATATAGGCAACCAGATGTTTTGTTTGCTTTGATTCCTTTGTGTCGTCTCACACTGGTGCACAGTCATTTCTACAATGGCTTATGATTAGTTTAGACCCTAGCAGGAGGTCTAGACTCTTTTTAAGAAACATTGGAAAAATACAGGAAAATGTATTCAAGTAATGATTGTGAAATATCCTCCCTTATAATGGAAGATGGAGGTGGGCAATCTCCCCATCCTTCTTTAAAAATACCCTATTAAATGGAAAATGAGGTCATAATTTTGAGTTTTTGACAACTTCAGAAAAAGGTGTCGGGGAGGTCAAGCATACACACAAATACAGATATAATTATGTATAATATGACTTTTAAAAATACTTCCTTCCTTATTTCCTCTCCTTTGCCTAAAAAATGAGAGTGGGGGGTTAAGGACTTTCTCACAGAGTGCTTGGTCTCTGTCTGTCAATCCTTGGGTCTCGCCAGCTAATCCTGCAGCTTTGTGAGGGCCTGGTGAGGTCCTTGTAGTATTCTCCAGCACTGACCAAGCGTGTACCAGCCTTGGCTGAAGGCTAGCGGAGGGATTGTGTTTCACAGCTGATAGAAAGAGCTGTAGAATGTGATCCTATAGCGTCCCTGTCTTGGTATACAAGCACAAGACTTTCTAAAGAGAGAGGATGACACTGGCCACCAGCAAAACGTGAAGGACTGAGGTCTTTAGCACAGGAAATAGTAAGGATGCAGGGAAGACAGCAGCTCCACTGAGTGCAGATCAAACTGCTAACTTAGCTTCACGGGCATGAGGGGACTGTTATGAGAAAAGATGGTTTCGCAGGCAGGGAGCTTTTGGTTGCAACGGCAGCAGTAGTAATTTCCAGTCATTGAGCTCAGCCCTGAGGGAGCACTTTGATGTAGCTCTGCTCCCCCAGCCGCAGTGGCATTTCTGCAGGATTGCAGTGTTTGGATTCTTCCCGAGCTATCTCTGAATATGACATCACACCAAGGATACAGAAGTGTTCATATGTTCATGTGTTGTGTTAATTCATGAGCTGACTGGTCAGGAAAGGAAAGAGAAACCAGAAGGGGATTTAAGAAGCAGCCAGCTCTGAAATGTTGCACTGATTACGAAGGGCATTTATCCTGGCTGCTGAGCCAGGGTTCTGCCCGGACTTTGCGCTATGATGCTTGCTTTGCATATGACAATAACGTGCATGCATTTTAGGCTGGATATTTTACAGTCACTTAATTTGTTCCACATGTCAAATATTGGTTGTTCTTCTTTTAGGCTAGTAGCGAGGGTTCAGATGCCAGCAGGTACAGCCCAGGGGAGCATTTCTAAAGACAGTGCATTCACACGACAGGCTTATGGCCACATGAATTCTACAGTGTTGATGAGGACATCTCTTAGGTTTTTTTGTCAATACGCTTCTTATCTTCCTAGTAATGGACACCAAGAAGGGAGTGACTAGGATGGAAATCCAAGGTGAGTCAGTGACCAACCTGGAAAGAAACAATTGGGAGTCCTGAGGCCCAGTTCCTTCCACGCGTGGCAAGAGGACACTTACCATGATGTCCTCTTGAGACTCTGACCTTCAACAGCTGGTTCAGTTTAATCTTTAGAATAAAGACTTGGTACCTGCGTTTCTCATGGACCATCAGATGAGGTGATTTATTTTATTTATTTTTTTTAAAAGGAACCAACCTCACACTCCTGTTTCAACCACACAAGGTGTGTACCCTCGCCTGCTTCCCCAGCAGCAGGGAGGCAGCAAGCAGTCTCTCCACTGAACTGCAGCGCTGCTCAAAAACCAAACTGACTCCTATTCTCAGATGCTTAAACTGATTGCAGCCCTGATCTGCCTGGTCAGCCTCTGAATGCCACTTCCCCTGCTTGAGTCATTTAATCACCACTGCCAATCAGCACTATTGAGCAGAGGAACAATACGTCCCAGAGCTCAATCACCTTCCTAATCATCTCACTGTCAGCACATGCCTCTCCCTGGAGGGCAGAATTATTGTCAGAGGAGATGCTGGGTGTATTATGCTCATTTGTATGTGTCTCGTGAGCACACGTATGACTACGCGTATAATACGTGGATATGCATGTTGTGCTTTTAGAAGTAGGCTAAGTATTGAGAGTAGCATCTACCCGGGGTAATATGCATGCAACAGCTCGTACAGTTTCTTGAATATGAATAGAAGTTCAGTCGGCTGAGAAATGTGCTTAAAAGCAGCAGAGATGGTGCAAGGCTTAGAGCGACACTGGTCATTGTTTAAATGCACTCAGTGGAGAGAGCTCGCATGGAAATGAGTTCTGGATAGACCTTCTGCTGGAAGGTCTCCTACTTTGCTTTGTATAGAAATGGGGAGTGTGTTCCTGCCTCCTCTGCAGTGTTACCAGACTGGTGCTAAATCTCCTCCTCACTATCAAGTTGTTCTATCTACTCCTTTTTTTCTTCTTAAATTCAAAAGCATTCCCTGAAAAGTATCCATGTGCTGTAAGAGACTTAAAGAACCCGTTCAGCTTTGTGGAGATGGACAGAGAGTCTTCAAGCCCTTGTGAATGCTCCAGGCGGGCTGGAAAGTCTTCCTGCCCACCCTCCCTCCTTTCTCCATGTACTTCTCAGGAATAAATTATCTGAAAAATGGTATTTCCCTGTAGAAATTTTAAATTGAAAAAAGAGAGGAGCTTATACCAAACGTTATTTAACTCATAAATTTTCGGTTCTGATAGCTATCCACTTCCTATTCGTAGCTGTTTGTAGAATTCTGCCCAGCTTTCTCTCCTTCATTGCTCTTGATAGGCATCATCCAGAGCCAGATCTTAATCACCATGCTCTGGAGCAGCCTGCCTATCACCTTCAATAAATCCTATCTTCCCTTCCAGGGAATGTACAGGCAGCAAAGTCACCTGTTGGTCCTGAGAGGTGGGAACGTGCTCTGCAGTGCTTGTGCTCGACAATGTTACCAGCACTGGCTCTTGACCCCCAACACAGTGCAAAACCAATGGTATATAATATTCTGCCGTGATTCATCACTCAAGAGGATAGATACTAATTATAATCTGCCTTTTATATATGCCACTAGCCTATAATTTTAATCCCAAACATTTGTGTGTGTAATGAGGCAGTGCTTTTATGGCTTACATCCTGCTGTAAGACTGTGATTTGTAACATGCTGGAAATATAAAATCGGATAAGAGGGAATAAAGATGAAACAATAGCAAACTTTACCTTTTGCATTTGGTATATAAAAAGTGTTGTGATGACTTTAAAGTTTGCAAGGAAAACAACTGCATGTGCCTATGTCTAGATCTGTGTGTACGTTTGTGTTTATACGCATATGCAAAGGTAATTTTCAAAGTTGAGGTTTTCTTCCCTCATGCTCATCAAAGCAAATCTTGTTGATATCCCTTGATTTGCTGTGAGTAGGATCAAATTAGAGTAATTTCTGCCTTTGACAGAGACCAAGGTAGAGCGTTCCCAGCGTGTGGCTACTTTGTAGACTGATTCGATCCTATGGAGCAGCCCCTGTGCCAGCAAAACAGTTAATAACTGACTCATGTCATCAACTGTTGGATGGTTGAGCCTGTTGCAAGGCTGCAGGACAGGAGCTGGTGCTGGCCTGTGCTCCCCTTATGGCTTTTGTGGCTCTGTGGGAATGGATGTGGGAGAACATCCATCCATCCCAGACACCCCAACAGTTTAATGAGCACATGAACCAAATACATGTGCCAGGAGGACAGGATGTCTGCTTTGTTGGGTTCTATTTCTCCTAAAGATTATTCTTGATCAAAAGTTGAGGTGATACGGGAGATTGAGTAGGCAGCAAACAATAAAAAGAAAAGATATTTGAGAACTGGAAGAAGAAATCAGCTTTCCTTGGAGAATGACACTAAGGAGGAAAAGAGAAAGTACTGGGTTGAAAATAATCTATGTTTTATGTTTTAAAATAGCAGCAAAAGCAATAAACTAATCCTTTTGGCTGCTTCTCCAAGCAAGACACTGTGGATAGAGGCTTTTCTCTGTAATGAAAATCCTATGATCTCACTTGCAGGTTGGCATGATGCAGCAATCACGTAGAGAGTGTTCAATTGTTTTGCATGGGTCATTGAAAAGCTGGTGCTAAAACGGATCATGAGCTATAGGGAACATTTCTGCCACAATTCTAAAATGTCCAAGATACAGCAAGTGACTGAAGGGTTTTGAAAAATCCCACAGTATGTAGTAATTTTTTTCTAGCTACAGTCACAAAAATACATCTTTTTTTTCCCCCTGTCTGATTTTTCATCCTTTTTTTAATAACAGCCAAGACCTCCTTCCTAGGCCTTCATTTTTTCCTCTGTATTAAGACCCGATGATCCATTAAGGCAAATCCTATATTTCGAATTGCATCTAAATTGATACTGGAAAATGGACGTCTTGCTTCAAAACCTCTTCCATTCTCTTCTGCTGGCGATTAGATGGATTTTGGTTTCCGAAAACAAATGAGAATTTTGATTGTATGTGTCATTCAAACAGCAATTCCATCCTATTAAATGGTTCCAGACAGTTGGTGCTGGGAACATTGTAACAAGGACCTTAACATCCAGACTGGTGGAATTTGCCAGCCAATTTCATGCACTCCGACAGGAAATTCTGGCTGTGGCTAAGTGCACAAGCTGAAAAACATATGAAACAATGAAAATAAGTGTTTTGTTATGTCACCAATATTTGAAGTGCTTTAGGATGGCAGCTGTTCATTCCTGCTTAGTCCAATGCCCTAAGGAGTAACAGTCTCTAGGCTCCTTGATTCCAGTGTATGTCTTGGCATCGCAATACCGTTCCTCTTCCCCTCCTAGCATCCCAAATGTTCCCGAAATTATGGCAGAAAGGAAGCCTCAGACAGAATAAATGTGCCTGAGACCAAAGGATAACATTTCAGGAATGCATTTTTTTTCCCTCCCCAAATAGGTGCAGATTCATCAGCCTAGATCCAAGGAAGGGTTTTGCTTTCTTCATTTCTACACAAATCTTCAAGGAGATTGAGTCAAATCCCATTAAAAGGCCACCAGAGGGAGCAGCTGCCACTGCTTCATAGGAGTCCCGGGAAGCTGGTGCCAGCATGGCACACACTAATGCCATTATTTATAGCGCTCTACCTATACTTATGTAAGTGGTGCTAATTAGTAGATGGAATTAGCCAACTGCTCGCGGTAGTATAATTGTAAATAATTTCCTAACGTTTCACTCACTGAGTAATGATTTTCTCTAGGAAATACAAAAGATGAACTAATGATAATCTGGCAATTTCCAGCAAGATGACAAACATTAATTATAGGGGATTACAATGTGATCCTCAAACTTAAGTCACTTTGGTATTTCTAGGCAGAGATAGATCTCCAGCATCAGTGGACTTTCCTTCTGGTATGCAGCATTTAATGTCAACTTTTTTGTATTTAAAAGAAGAAAACCTTTCGACTTTATCTTTCACTCACAGATCAAGTCACAACCAACCACTTTGCAGGCTGAACTGCAAAGATTACTGACAAGGCAGTCACTTAATTGTGTGTGAAAAAAATATGTATGGTGTCAAGCTTAACAGGATTTTTAAAATGCCTGTCCCTGCGGACTGCACCGTTGCATGTACCTGCATTTAGTGTGGGTTTGTTTGCATTTAGGATTAGGAGTCTATGAGCTGACATGCAGGATGAGTGATGTGCTAAGGACAGCTCCAGAAGTGAGTGGTGCAAGTAATACTGGAAGACAACATATTCACTGAATAAGTTCGTGTCAGCAATCCAGACCTTACATTCAGGGTTTTCAAAAGGACTCTGTTAACTGCTGATGATCCTATGGAAGCTCCTTTTAAACTTATATCTAAATTCTGGAGTTTTCCGAATAACAGGGAAATTAATAATTATTAATAACAAGGGTTGCAGAGAGAAAATACATCTGCTGATGCAGCCCTATTTCTTCCTGATCCAAGCAGGTTTCCGTCAGGTGCCTCTTACCCCAAGCATTACCTCAGTGTACCTTTCTTCTCTGGGCGTATCTGATTTACCACTCACAGGGAAAGAGATATAGATTTGATGTGAAAACCAAAGTCCAGTTTTGAAATTTTAACTGAAGTGTCATCACCCTTATGTATTTGGAATTAGTCCCAGGCTAATTATAGTTTCCGTATTTGCAGGAAATTGTAATTTTGTATGCGATAAATTTACTGTTTTTACCATATTCACTAGTTCTCCTCAAAGAATACCAACTGATGAAAATCACCACTGGAATGGCTCACTAAAATGGGGAAGAAGGCTTTATTCACTTAAAGAGAGAGAAGAAGATGTTCATCAGTGAAATCCAGGGGCACCAGGACGCTCAGCAGCAGTGCTTGGTTTCTGAGTGCGGACAGAACCTACATGAGCCTGTGCATAGAGCTGCTTTGCTGGGGTCTGCAATGTGATCATGGGCATGCAACAACCTCTGATTCCTCCCTGCACTCCAAGAGGACACTGATGCTTCATAATTTACGCAGCTGTTTCTCTCAGCCTTTCTTACTCAGCCTTCCCAAGGCGGCATGCAAAGACGTGCATGTGCGGCAGTCGCAGTATTCGGGAGGACGTGCAGTGACTGCACACTCGTGAGAGCTGTGGGCCCTGCATGAGCTTCCCTGCTTGCTTCCAGCTCCGATCAAAGCTGACAAAACTGTTGCTCCAAGACCAGATACCGCGTGCATCTTCACTGCCTTTCCAGCCCTCTCGCCATGCTTGTTTGGCTTATTTGCATTGCCGTGATTTTGCTAAATGCTAAGGACCAGTGCTCCCATTTCAAAATATTTTGGTGTCCGAGTCCTATTGATTTAAAAGCAAATTATTGTTTTAAAAAGTCTATGAATATCTGCGTCTTGGAGTCCATCTGCATAGTTATGGGTGCAAACTTGGCCCCGATTCTGCCGTTAGTACTTGAAGTGAAGAATAATTAGGTACAGACAAAACTCATTCCCAGGAGCTGAGCCTTCCAGTTTGGAAATCATCATCTTATCATCTGGATTCACATCTATTCTCTGAATAAAGTCTTGATTTTTGTGTTTACCTCTGCAGCAGATGACCCCGGCAGTGCTGTGCCCGTTGTGGCGTTCGCAGAGGCTGCAGGCAGCCTGTTTTCACACTGCACAAGCGGGTGCTGTAACTCCCCTTGGCTCTTCACCAGCCCGTTTCCCGGAGCCGGCCACGTGTTCCACGGCTTCCATCTCCAGGTAAGAATAACCGTGTTATTTCTGCCTTCCTGTGACTTTCGAATCAGTAAAAACATCTCTTACTGAGGTAAGCTCAGCTCTCCTAATTAAGTGTCAGGGTTGATTTTCTTCCAGAGCTGCAACCTGAAGTCGCAGCGCGTGAACAAGTTTTAGTGATAACTTTTATTTATTGGCAAGTCCCATACAAGCCATCAGACACCTGGCTCAGCTGAAAGTTACTTGTCCTGTCATTTGTTTTCTTTTATATATATAAACTAGATATTGCATTAGTATTCTTATTATACTGGCCTCGGCCAAATCCCTCTTTTCAGGGGGAATCGTTTGGAACTGCTCAAAGTTAGTGGGAAAAAATCCATTTATGGTTTTGCTTCTGTGCTGCAGTCTCCAGCATCTCTTCAGCGCCTGCCAGCGGCTCCTCTAACGCAGCTCTCTGCCAGCTCCTCGCAGTCCTGCCGGCTTCGTGCACTCAGCTGAAATCTCCTGTAGCAGGTGCCTACCACGAGCTGACTTGCTAGAGGAGACTTCAGCAAAACGATCCTGAAGTTTCTGAGAAAGAGTAATGAGATCTGTGTTGTTTCACTTGCCCTGACAAAAAACTTAGAGCAATCTCTTCTTCCAGAAGCTCCATTTTACTTTAGAGCAGGGATTTAAAATCTTGGCTGAGGATTTTCCTTTCCCTCTGTGTTGAAACTATGCCAAACGTGTGCACTCGCAGGCATTTGGAAAAAAAAATGTAGTTTGCGTATAATGAAGTCTTGCTAGGTCTTTGTTGTTGAAAAAGCTGAACTCCTGATTCATTTGCTCTGAATATGCAGAGGATGGGGGGATCCCTTCTACCACAGGGATGCTGTGGATGACCAACGTGCATATGGAGGAAAAGAGCTTTTCCCTCTCCTTGCTGATGCTCAGACAGGGTGAAATAGGACGTTACCTGGTTCCATTTTGGAGGCGATAGATAGTGCCTAGACCTATGGATAGAGCACAGTAAGACTAGTCTGGGAAAATGTACTCTAGGGAATATGACTGAGACAAGAGCTTGGTGAGCAGGAAGAGGAGGAGCAGGATTAGAAGTTGCTTGGGGAGGTAGGGACTGGCTTGGTGAACACTGGAGCCAAGAGCAGCTATTCGTTGCAGTACAGAATGTATGTGAAATGCATCCTGAGCAGGGCGGTGGGCTTTTAAACTCCCGTTCCTGCATTTTGTAACCTGGGAATGAGTGCAGGACGGCAACAGAGGTTCAGGCCCAAGGATGCTAAGTTTCCTTCAGCAGTTCCTCGGAGCCAGGGAGTGCACGTGGTTGAGGGGGCTACCGCTTTCCAAAATTTTGAGCCTGTTTGAGCCCCATAAAGGATAATATTCTATTATTTAATAATATGTAGGTAAAAACCAGGATATTGAATCCTTATTTTTACTCATTAGCATTTTCTGTTATCTCCTGTCTTCTTTCCTTTGCAGTTCCTCTCCTTGTCTTGTGCTGCTTTAACCATGAAAGTATCTAGTGCCTGAACTGAGCGAGTCTTGACCTGTAGCTAAAGGAGAACAATCTGTTCTCCAAAGCTGTCAATTTGTTATATATCTCCTTTAATTGTGTTTATTTCTGAATTAGAGAAACCAATTCTCTGTGGACAGAAACTGTTGACACTAGCAGAGCATTTGGCTATCAAAATTATGTACGTTTTATTGTTATGTATTATTTACTAGCTTATATAGCATCTTTAGCAAATGCTGCTGCACCGTAATGAATACTCATTAATTTTGCATTAATGTGAGCCCCATCAAATATGTTCTAGAGAGTCTGGCACCGGGTACCAGCTTGCACTGACCTTGGTTGTGCCACTTAATCACCTGGTAAATGAACACTGTGAAGTGGGTCGTGGAATGATATATACCTCAAATGATGTGGTGAGGCTTAATCAATTCATAGCACTCTGAGATCTTCCAGGAAAAAAGGTATCGTCAGAAAGCAGTATTTAAAACAGGAGGGGGTCATCTCATAGCTGTTAGTACAGCGGACGCTGAACACTGACTAAGGGCTGGATGCTTGCAAGGGAGGACTGAATATCTGCAAATATTTACTTGTGCTTTTAAAAGCTCCTGGGATTCTCCCACGAAGGAGAGTGACTGGCTAAATACAAAAGGGACTAGCAGAGTTATGTGCTGTGCTGGATCCAAGAGAGATTTGGGCAGCTCAAAGCAGATTTTAGACTAGAGTCAAGCCACAGCTGTACCAGCTCTGCACGAGGAGGCTGCAGTCCTGCATTTCTTAGGTCTGGCCCCTTTTCACAGGGAAAAAAGAGAAAAAAAAAAGTTGTAACTCCTGAACAGATATGCTAGTGGAAAGAGAATTTAAAATTTATTTAATTTACATCCACCCGGGAGGCTTGCAGGAATAGAGCCTGCATGGGGGGACATGGAGCACTGCAGAGAGGCAACAGAAACGGGAGCTCGTGGTGGGGCGGAGAGCACATGGAATTGCGATCGGAGAGCGAGCGGCTGGGCGATAAACCCACTTGATATGTTCATTGACATTTGTGAGCAGGCGTCTCAGTCGGCTGAATGGTTATGGATTGTCTGAGGGGCTAATGAAAAAAGTAGTGTTTATTTCACTTTGGTTTATGGTCATTTTTACTAAGATTCCCTTTCCGGCGGCGATGTGTTAGGCTGCTGCTGCGGTGTTTGGATCACAGCAATAATGAGGCAGTATTTCACACTTGGGAAATGCTGCATGACATCCTGGCCTGTCTGAATGCCAATGTAAAGAACTCGTTAACCCCTGAGGGGGAGCCCAGACTTATCCCCCAAACCTTTCAATGCATGGCTGGTATTTATTGGAACCTGGGAAGGTTTCCAAAAAAGATATGTTTTTGCATTACTCATCACGTGGTCAAAATTACCTTTAGGCTCCAATCATCAGCAGTCACTGCTGAGCTGCAAGAGAAGGGGATGAGGGTTGTTCCAGCATCTTCTGAGCTGGAGCAAAGAAGTTATTGGGGAAGCAGAAGACTTTTGGAAAAGCTGTTATGGCCTTGAAATGTGCTCCCCTCCTGCTAAATTAGGGTTCACCAGCTACTGCTGGGGCTGCAACGGAGCAGTCCTGGCACATCCTCATCCTGGTGGGAGTAGAGGAGCCTGAAGCTGCACTGCTCAGTCCATCACTGTCTCCTTTTGTTTTGTTTCACAACTCCTGGTTCAGAAGGTGTTCTTATGAGCATCCTTTCTACCCGGAGTCAGATTCGGCTTACCTTAAACATAGGAGCTGCAATGGCTTAAGGACTGTGGCAGGGCATAATGTCCTCTATGGAGCCAGCTGCTGCAGAGGGGAAACCAGAGCAGCCTTCTGAGCAGTCGGGCTATTGCCTGCTGAGCCAGGGCATCCCTGCTGCCTCGTTTCCATTCTCTGCTGTTTTCAGCCTCCGTGAAATGTTCTGCAGAGAGCTGGGTCTCTCAGACACGCGTTCGCACCCGCGTCCCTGAGCATCCTCCCTCCGTGCCTGGCGCGCTGAGTCGTGATGACTCGGGCCCCTGAGGCTCTCCCACTTCTGCTCTCACCTTCCTCCTTCGTCCCTTTCCCCTCCTGCTCTGCCACCCGCCTGGCTCTAATTGCTGCGTACGGGGGCTGCTCACACACGGCACCAGCGAGGAGCTGCAGCATGGAGCAAGTGCTCCGGGAAATCATAAAATATTCTGGTCTATCGCAGTCCATCTCCGTTCTTCCCACCAGCTCCTTGCACTCACTTTACACCTGTTAGGCTGCCGCTGTTCCTGATCTCACAGCTCCTCACACGTTTCTCTTCACTTTCATTCTCATGGACTGTCACATCTGCCAGCGTGAAATATTCGTGTCTCAGCAATGGGGAGATTCTGGAAAGTCACTGTTGTCAAAGCGCGGCTGCTGAGACGAGCCCGTTTCCTCTGCGGTCTCCTTGGGCTCACCTCTTCCTCCCACCTTGCTCCGCCGCTCACCGTCTCCTCGTAAATTAGCATTGACTTTCTGACTCCATGCATTTCCCGGCTTGTCCAGGTTTTCTTAATCTCACCCAGGTGTATTTGTGTATGGGGAGGAGAGAGGTTGGAGGACATAGAAAGACGCAGAGGAGAGTCAAGCCAAGACGCACCCTAAGCAAGTCTGTTCCTGAGTGCGAGTGGGGCTGGGATGGAGCATTCGTTTGCATTGACTCCAGCCTCTGCAACGCAGAGAGTATTTTATTTTTGGAGCCGTGTCTGCAGGCAGCATAATAACGGGATGGATCCTGACTGTGTAGACATCCGTGCAGGCGCTGTGCTGGTGGGCACACGGGAAGAGCGAGTGCGGGATAGATGAGACTCGCCTGGAGTAACTATCAGTCAGATCCACTGTAGGCACCGATTTGTACTAACTAAGGATCCAGCCTGGGCAATCTGGTTGAACCTTAATTTCTGCTCAGACTCCACTTTCCATTAGCACTCTGTGGGCATTTCTTTGACAGGAGAAATTTTTCACTATCGTAAAAAACGCAGTCACGTTTCAGGGGAAGCTGCTGCATTCAGCTCATCTGCACATCCGCGTGCACTCCCAGATGTGCACAGAGCTTAATTTTGCATAATCGCATTGCTTTTTAACCATGGCAATACATTCGGATCTTCGGACACCTGACAGTCCAACCAGCTCTCCAGCAGCTTCCCGGCTAGAAAAGCAATTATATTTGTCAAAAGGCACCTGGTGGAGAGCTTAAAGGAGCCTCAGGCCTGCTGTTCTGGGGGGAACAGAGAGCCTTTCGGGTTAATCATTGCAGAGGGGACATCATGACCAAGCTTTCTGCTGCAATAGTGCTCAGGAATGATTGGAACCGCATCCAGCACAGGATTATGAACGTTAACTCACTAACGGGTGATTTGATCGCGCTGTATTTCACTCTGTGGTGATGAATCTGCTTGTTGAGATACATCAAGCTCTAATGATGAAATTCTTGGTCTACCCCAAAAGAAGGCAGAACCTTTCTAGTTGGGTCGAGGAGGAGGGAAGGACACCCAGTCGAGAATCCATAATTCTTCCAAACATTCCCCGTCCTGCTTGTTGGGCTGAGCTAGTGGCTGTTTGATCTCCTACTCTTAACATCTCTTTTAAAAGAAACCATCTCCAGTGAAATAATCACGATTAACAATAATTACATTGCTAAACGAATAGTCTCTGCTGTTGGATCCAGTTATACTTCAGCCTTTGATGCCGGTCTCTGTACTCTGAGTTAGGACACGTATGGTTGACCTCTGTAGGAGACAAAGGAAGAACTGATCCCATCCTGGGGGCAGAAAATAAGCTAGGCTCTAAGCCCTTGTGGTGAAGGAGTTACATGAATGCGATGCTGAAGTCTTTATATTAAACCTTAAAAATATTCTGTCCTATGACAGAAAAATGGAGCTGCCGCAAGCCTGAGAAGGCATCCTTTTGAGAAAGAAATTAAGTAGCAAAATGCAACTGCTTCCAATTAGAAGTTTTTGTAGACACTGGAATGCCATCTCCTTGCTTTCAACATGATCTAAGACCTCTACTGCTGCAGTCTGGAGTTTTGTTTCCTGAATGTCATTGCTTGACTCATTCTGATATGGTAACCTGTCACCAAAGTTAACCAAAACCCTGATAGAACATTCAGAAGGTAAAGATTTTGATCCACCAGCTGTAGTCCTTATGAAGATGTTTTTAGAGAACACCACAAAAGTGTTTTCTAAAGACTTTCATAAGCAAGCAAAGAGCACAAAAAAATATAAAACTGAGATAATGAGATGCCCAAGAGACTTTTTCATGTTTACCCAGTGTGCATTAAAATGTATAATAGAGCTTCTTGAAATAGACTGACTTTCTCCTCCAGATATTCCTGATGTGTAATAGGGCTCATCTGAATTGGAAAACAGGAAAATCTTGGAATCATTCTAGACATGATCTTGGGGATTTTCCAGCAAATTCAGCTTATTTTGGACTTTGTAGGTGGGCCTGACTGAGGCTTGGAAGGTTCAGAAAAGAATTTGGAACCTCTGTGACAGATTTTTATCTCTGTTACACCAGTAGGAGCCTGAAAAGAAGTTGTATTTATAGCAAGAGTTTTGCTTCAGAGCTACATCTGTGTGCATTAATTGAGATCACACTCCGGCTCCATCCCTAAATGTTTTCCTTTTTCTGACTATGGATGAGAGAGATGAGTCAGTTCAGCTCTGCGTGCTCAGGTGCCATGGGGCTGATGGATGGCAGGATATTAACAGGGATCTGTGTCTACACTACTGTGCTGGTGACCTTTCCAGTAACTATCACACTGCATAGACAACTTCTTAAATGCAAAGTAATATCTTTTTTTTTTTTTCCTTTTCTTTTTCACTGAGCTAAGAGTACAGTACCAGAGCTCTGACAAACATCTGTTTCATTTTGCTCTTTCAAATTTAGCTCAGATAATGGGAGCTTTTGCATAACAAAGAAAAACCAGCAAGAATTCCCATTATTTGCAAATCTACAAAGATTTAGTCTCTGGGGTATAAAATCACAGAGCCACTAAAGCCCCGTGCCTATGCGATTTTAACTGGATGGGTCATTAGTTTAAGTGACCTGAGATGCTTTTCTCCTATGAATGGCAGCTGTTTATTTATTGTGGGTGGGTTTGGTTTCCCTCCCAAGGGGTCCACATCCAACCTATCATTATTTGCACTGAGCGAGGAAAGGGGTATGTTTCTTCAGTTGTGTGAAACCCTTCTTTAAGGACCAGCTTTGCTTTCCCCATCCCTCAGCTTGCTTTCAGGCAAAGAGTTTTTGTGGTATCACTGCTTCCAGCTGGAGCTAAATGACTTGTGGCGCTGGGAGAGCTAAATGTCCTCTCCTGTGTCACTGTTGTACTGCAGCTCCTGCTACAGGGAGTACTGTTCAGCTGGTGGTTTGCAAGGGGATCTCAGGGCACGTTGGCAGCGTAAAGGATCATTATCGTAAAAAGCAATGTACCCAATTCCTTTAAGTGCCTTTAAAATATTTGAGCACCCAATTTGGGAACTGCCACAGGGTCTACTTCTCTCTTTGCTTTTTGCAAATAATTGGGAACTTTGGGGTCTGATTATACCGCCAGGATGTGGCTGGGTCCTGCCTCAGCAGGGCGCAGCTCCCTGGCACAGCAGCAACCATCCACCCGCGGGACTTGGTGCTGCTGTTCGTGATGACTTGTTTGTGCAGGATTATGTGCAAAATGCACAGCAGGGGCTCACAGGGTGGGTAAGAGCACTACTTTCTTCCTGCACGGGCAGGAATACCCACAGATATTGGGAGGAAAGTGCTATTCTGGCATTGCAGACACCTTTGCTTAGGATTTTGTTGACTTGTTCCATCAGTTCAGTACAGCCTGGGAGATATGATAGTCCCGGGTCTATCAGATGAATACACTGGGCTTTCCTCTATTTGCCTGAGCTGTGTATGTGTGGCTTAAGATTGAAAAGTGATTGGTTATTTACTAAAACTGGTACAGGGATTAATCTTCCGTGTTTCTAGCAAGAGATGCATTGAACTATTTCCCAAACTCAGCACTGAAATGTTTGGGCTCCTTTTAGAAGTCAGATCTAAAGAAGAGGACTTTGTCACTAGTGTCCTGTATTGTGGAGTCCCCCTGAAGATAAGATGGCTAAAAGTCCTCCCAGATGACTAATTCCAATAGTGTGACAGTTAAGTATTCCTAGTGAAATAGTCAAATAGTAATTCTGGAAGACTGTGCAACAGCAGTGTTGAAGATCCTGTGTATTTTATAGCATGAGGATGAATTTTGCACAGGTCTATGCAGAATTCATCCAAATCCCCCTGATCAGAGGGTACAACGCAGCCAAATTGCTATACTGAGTGCAATTGTTTGTTTGCTCTGGTCTGCTCTTACAGTCAGGTGTTTCAAGTGATCCCTCTTAAAAGCTTATTCTTGATAAAGCTATTATACCAAAGCACAGTCTTATGTAGCTGTGAATCCTTTATACTCTTTTCAGCAAGGGGATAACTCTTTCTAGATATCACTGAAGTCTCCGAGCAGCCACGGATTAATATGTTTTGCTTCAGAAGCACAACAGGCCGGTGCACGTGGCCGTGCCTGCACTGCCTTCACCTGCATTTTGGGTTTCTTCCTGCCTTTTCATGTAATCTTTATCAAGGAGTATCAATCTGGTTTACTTCTGCTGGCACACTCCTGTGTCAGTTCATTGCAAGCAGAGATTAGCAGAAATGTTGATTGCAAATCTGTATTTAATTCCAAAGCATCAGGGAAAAATTCCTACACCTCCCTCTCACTCCTGCACCATTGTTCCTTTTCCCCACATTTCCAACTGCAAATACTGGCTGTTTGGATTATTTAATGCGCATGCTTCTGCTTTGGCAGGAAGCATCCTGCAGCCTGTTGACTAGCTTCAAACTTCGCAGGTTCAGGCAATGGCATTTTCAGTGGCCATTTCACCAATACGATCAAAGGGGCAAGATCAAATAAACACACAGTGGAATTGCTCTCTGCTTCCTTCCAGTGATTTTTGAACTCTATGTACATCAGCTGGAGGTGGTTTTCATTTAACTTGGAACTACCGCAGAGTTTTTGTATTAAAAAAAAATAATTAAAAAAAAAGCCATCTTCATCTTAAGGGTACCATAGATTGTTTTGCTGGATATAACTTTCTATCTCCTGAAGGTCCAGAGCAAAAGCTTGATTTTTGACAAGTGTCATACCAGGAAAAGCTAATTTTGGCAGTCTTGGAAATAAAAACTCTACTTACGTGGCCCAGGTAGTGTCAGCTGGTCTTTCTCATGTGTCCATTCATTCCACGAGAGCCTCAACTCCGACTTGAGCAGGTTTCCTCTAGGAGCGAGCATCCCTCTCCGTGCACAGAGCAGCCCTGATGGCCAGCTCAGACCCTGGCTCGTGCCAGGAGTTTGGTTACATGAACAGAGAACTACGGAGGGCCCTTCTGAGGCCTCCTGCAAATAATCTCTCAAGTCCACAGAGAGGTTTGGATTCCTGAACAGCCCATATTGATTCTTGCTTTTGGCCTGAAATCTGCCATTTCTATATCCTGTTGAAATGTTCTGTGTTGAATCACTTGATGTTTATGACACGCAAGACGTAGCTGTGTTAGGATGAGCAGGGACATCTCGCGCCGCCCAGTTCTGTCTCATGTGGTTGTGGGCGACCTCTTCAGTCAAGGTTATTTATGAAACTTTCCAAGTTTTTTTTCAGTCTTCCTGCTCTGGGTTGAAGACTTTTCAAGTCTCTACTTCTGGGACACTGCTACCATCCAGCCTAAACTTATTCTCCCCATAGGTCAACATTGCCCATTAGTTCTTGTCACCATTGTAACTGTGGTGAGGACAAACTGTAAATGCAATTTACAATCTGACTCTGCAGAGAGAAGCAGCCACACAAACAGGCAGGGCAGAGGGCAGGATGAGGTCCTCCCACCTGTCAAAACGCACAAAATTGCAGAGAACAGGAGACCTTGGAGCAAACTCCTTGAGTGAAAGTTTTTGCGTGGGAGAAGAGCACAGTGGGAGCGAAAGAAGTTTATTTTTAGTGTTTCTGTTGGACTGAATCCAGAAAGCCAGATGATGTGCCTTCTGATAAGCAAATGTGTTTTAAGTGGTGTCAGCAAATCCATACGTATGTCCGAGGAGCTACGTTTCCTTTAAATTCTCCTCATGGGAGCTTCCAGTCTGAACAACAAGGTGGTGTAGCTGTCGGACCCTTTGGTGAGCACATCTTCTCTACAGATCTGTGCAGCATCACGTCTGCCATATAATTTAAGAAAACCTGCAGAATTCTGATGGGGTGGGAAGGATGGATTCATTTCTGGCTTGCATGTTCCTAATAGAATTAAACAGGATGGGTTCTGGCCTTGGAGCTACCTACACTTCTACGTGCTGCCACTGGCTAGCTAAGCTAAGCACTGTGTTATGGGGCAAGAGAGAGCTGAGCCAGGATCTGACCCTTAACGGGGCTGCAGGAAGAAGATCCCACAGTCTTCAGACCGTAGAAGCACTCTGCTTAGTTTGTGCACTGTGCCCATTTTTTTTTGCAAGAAACTTACTGAAGAAAAATATGTCAGTTAAATAATCTGACATAATCAATGTATTAATAAATACATTGCTGCCGCAACTGCTATTGACATTCAAGTCATGTGCTTAAAGACCAACTTCTTGCTGCCTTCTTCCTTCCCACCACCACCCTACTGTTTTTCAGTACCATATGGGTTGCTATTACATTTTCTTCGATTTTTTTTATGACAGTAGTTGCTGGTCTGCCAGGGCCAGAGCATTCCTAGCACACAGGATAGACTGTGACCTGCCAGGAGGCCCTGGTCTTCTGCAGCCCACTGGCTTCCAGTCTCACAGGACTCCTGGTCTCCAACACAGTCTCCTGTGTCTTATCTGTGTGCTCGCTGCTCCCGTTCTGCAGTTACCTGCCATCTGCTTGGTGGCGCAGGCGGCGGTTGCTGCTTTGTCCCTAAACTCATATTTTCACAGTTACCTCATGCTTAGCTGATGGCTCGATCGGTGTCTAGGTTCTCCTTGTCCCAGATTCTGTGTTCTGGTCACCTCTTCCTAATCTGCATCTTAGTACCACCCTCCTCTGCCTGTCCCCGTGTCTGCTGTTACACTGCAACAGGAGCCTTTATTGCTCCTTCGTGGCAGTGCCCTCAGCTACCTCCTCCATCATTTGTGATCCCATAACCATCTCGCAGCACTTTCATGAAGTTGTACCCAGTTTTCTGGCTGTTCTTGAAGGTGCAAGTAACAGCCTGTGTTATTGGCCACCTCGGGACAATTCTCTGCTGCCTTGGGCTATCTGCCTGGCTCAGCACTGATTCCACAGCATCTGTGCTTGCCATCACAGACCCTCCATCACACTGCAACAAATTCTCCATGTGATGGGGTGTCTTGGCTCTGCAGCTCGTGGTATCTCTGGGCTGTTACCTGTTTTCCTCTCTGCTCTCTAACCTGTTCTCCAGCACAGTTGCTGGAGCAGGTACAGCAGGAGACCAGAAGCCATTTAGGAACATGCTATAACCTCTTTCCCAGCCTTAATTTTCAGCTACAGCAAGTTCATTTCCCCAGCAGTGACAGAGACCTGGACAAGCTCCAAGTTCTCCTATGCTTAAAGAAAAATGAACACTTCTCTCTTAGCTAAAGGGAGGAACTTTGGGGCAAAGCCAATTGGAATGAGGTGAAAACTAGGATCTGCCACCAGTGAAGAGATTTTTTGGCGAGTTTTTCTTAGGGCTGCTTCTGCCATCTTTTCTCAGTTATGCACACAGCGACATATAAATGCTTCTGGATCATTGTTTACTACTTAGTCAGTGACAGGGGAAGTATTTCTGTCTTCTTAGGCTACAACTGCCAACAGTTAGCCTTCAGGAGCATAATGACCAGCCAGTGTGAAGCTGTTAAAATTACCTCATAAATAACTCTTAATGCACAGAGAAATAGGAGTTGCTATTGCTCGTGGATAAATTACTCACTGCCATTATGGAGCATTAAACCATGGCTAATATGGAGCTCTCCATAGGGAATTCATTAAACACCAGGGGTTTCCTATGGATTTAGCCATCAGGGAGCGACACCGCTCTCGCTGCCTGTCAGCTCTGCTGGGCTAGAGGTAATGCACTTCTGTGCAGGACTACCAGGGCTGCTAATGGACCAGGAAAATGCCTCTTAATGAAAAAAAATATCAACATTGTTAATATTAGGTGGTGGAACGTTGTTTGTAGCAAGCTTTTTGTTCTGTGTACAGTTTGGGGGTTTTCACCTTTCTCTTCACGTGAGGACATTAAGGGAGAGTAATGGGAATTGCTGCAGTTCCAGTCAGAACCTTGCAAAGGGCAGTAGCTCCGACTCGCCTGCCCAGCCTGTGGGGATGATTTCTACATGTTTGCATTTTGCCTGGCTAAAAAGACGTGTTGCAATATGTTCATTTGTGCCTAGGGTAGGTCAGAGCTATTGCAAGGCCCATCTACCTGTGCTAACATCTCACACCTGGTAGATGAACCTCTGACACCTGCATTCACGTGGCCGCTATGTGACCACACAATGCTGCTAAAATGGGATCTCAGCAGCCCAGACTCCTTCCCAGGAACAAAGGCACTGAACGGAGCTAGGAGAGAGAGGCTCCCTATGATCAAGTAAGATGTACCAGCATTTTTGGATAGTCTTTGAGCTTTTAAAGGGTCTAAATTGACTTTCAAAAACTCTCTATCAGAAGTGGACTGAATTGTGACACTAGACCTGTTCATAACCAAAGGTTTGTTGCAAACCTCCAGGCCCTCGGAACAAAATCTTAGAGTAAAAGCCCAATGAAAAGATTGTACTCAGTACTTTGGGGAGACTTGATGACTACTGTTTAGAATTTTTGTTTTGTAAGAAACTGGTAATTAATTACCACCACCCTAGTACTAAATATATTTGTCCAGCATGGTTTTCCATATTTCTCTATTACTACTTTAGCATAAATAATTTTAACTTTAAAAATATTTAAATCAAAATTCAATTTTTTATATCTTCCGTGTCAAGGTGTAATGCAAAAGTCTTGTCCTTTTTAACATTCTAGTGAAACTGTTGTACAGGCTCATGCTGGTCCTTGACTGTCCATAAGGAGGATGTGGCTGAAACATGCCCTGACTCCCTTCTGAAAAGCAGAAAGGGAGGAAAAACACAGTGCAGAAGGAACCAAAACTTGTATAGGAAGTGACTGAGCAGCTCTTACAAGTATCATGATTTAAATCAAGCTTGAATCTCAGTCTAGAGTAACCAATAGGGAATCTCAGCTCCTGACATTAGGAGGCTGAATTAGGTGATGTGATTACTTCTTTGAACTCAAATGAGGTACTAATCTAAGATCAACCTGATCTTTTTGGCTTCTCTTCCATTCCCACCCTCCAAGTGCAATTAAGTAGACGAGCCATTACTTAAAGAGTCTCTGAAACTGTGCTTACCACCCCGGCCCCTATTTCTGCCTCAGCAGGACTCTAACTGATGCCTGCTGAGTCGGAGCCATCCCAGCCCTTTGCCATGAAGAAAGTCTGAGATCAGACGAGAAAGGCAAAGGGAAAAGTAATTAACGGTGCCACAGACTGATCCAGAAGTTTAATCCTCACTTGCAGCTGGACTGTGTTGAGGTGCTAGGAGGGAGGGAGACCAGGATTCACTTCAGAACATCCTGCTGCATCCTGCCTGGGTTCTCCTCCGGTTCCACTGTAGCCATGGTGGAGCAGGCAGCAGCCTGGTGCTGCTGTTCCTGGGTCATTTTTTCCTGCTGTGACTTATTTATACATGAAACAGGCAATGAGACAGCGTAGGGATATTGCAAGTCTTCAAAAATATTTTATTCTGGTATCTGCATAACACCGAGTCTGCCCTGTTAAGGTTATTGCAAAGAATAACTGATGAAACAGCATTCAGTGGCCAGTTATTTTAAAGTGCTCCCAATCTTGTTTGGTTGTGATAAAGAGGATAAATAGAGAAATGCACATATTCACATGCACACAAAGGCAGAAATCACATGTGGCAGAGATAGTCAGAAACAATAAAGTCCAAGATTGAAAAATGAAAGAGAAGGATAAAGCCTTGTGGTTTAATATGAGGGAAAATATATGACAGAATCTTTCATCTCTGACCATGTTTGCTGCAAAGTAATAAGATACATTGGCTCTGAATGGAGAAGATAAGGGAGTGGGATAAAAAACAAGCTTCAGTACAGTAATCACGGGAGCAAAATTATCGCCTTGTTTTTATTAGTGCGGGCACAGGGATGTGGTGGAAGGACGCAGCTGCAGGGAGAGCTCCGCTGACTCCATGGACTGCTAGCATTGGGGTACACGTTTAACAGGGTGAATGTTCCAGCTATTTCTTCTTTTAAAACTCCCTGAATACTGCTGCCTCTGGACAGGTTGAATGCCCTAAAACAGCGGTTGTGGCTTACAGCCTTGAGTGACAATATTGAGAAAACCGGACCGCCTGCAGCAAGCCGGTCTCGGTTGTCTGCGGAAGCACTGGGAAGACGATGCGGAATCGGATCCGACGGAGCCTCTTTCCACAACCCAGCAGTGCCTGGTGCTACAGCTGTAGCTCCTGCCAGGGACCTCAATTTGCAATTGGGCTCAGACATTTCCTTCTCCCCATTTTAAAGCTAGGGGCATAGAAATCACACCAGAATGACATTTTCAAGTGCCGGAGCATACTGCTGAGTTCCTAACTTTGCATGTAGTTTCCTAAACAAGCAGGCTGATTTTCCAACACGCTGAGCAACTTCTGAAGGCAAATGGAAATTCAGCTGGAGACACAGCTGGGTCTCTAATGTGAAAGGGCTCGGGATGAAAGGCGCCGTGTGCAAGTTTCTGTCGTGTGGTTGCTTTGTCTCCGTAGACTTCCAGAGAGTCCTGAAAGCTCCAGCTACTGTAAAGAGGCAGCTGAACCTGTGTTACACAGTGTATTGCACAGCACTGCTGGGCTCCCTGGGTCTCATACACTGCAAGGCAACTTTTAAAGAAGTTGGAGCCTCTTTCCCACTATTATTCATCCTCCTTGCTCAGGAAAGCTCCCCTTTGCTCCCCTTCTAGGACAGGAGTTTCCATTTTTTTTTCCTTTGTTTCTATTTATTTGCCAAGGGAAAAGAGGCAGGGAACATGCAGGTTACCCTTGGGACTGCTTGGCCCAAGGAGGTGCCAGGCAGAAAACTAAGCTCCATCTCGCAAAATTTGGCCTTGCATCAAAATTCTCTTTACCACTGACGCAAAAAAATCTCCATGAGTTTTTAGTTTTCATACTTAAATGCCTACGAAAAGATGAAAATAAGGGAAGTTTGCAGCACGTAAAAGAATGCTGCGTAGGGTGACGGGGCTGGGAAAGGGCAGAGGGGGGGACGCGGCATCCGTGTGCTCCTTGGGATGCTTGTGCCTGGGAGGAAGAGAGCCTTTGGTTTCCATGATTTTCATGGAGACGGATCCTCTGCGTGTCTGCGACCTCACAGCAATCCCGCAACCCAAATCGTTATTCCTGCACCACTTTCCCAGGCAGCCCAAAGGGCCAGTGTTTTGTGACACAGAACACAGTGACGTCCCGCTGTGCCGTAGCTCCTGCTGCAGGGACAGCAGTCTCCCGGGCTCTTCATTACAGCAGCTCTCCCTGTTTGTTTATTAGCAGAAAATATGACAAATTTGGTCACGTTATGGAACAAGGAGCATGTACAGGGTTTTTCTAAAGACCAAATCTCCATGGAGCTTGTTATTTCCCCCCCTTTTTTCACCAGGGCCTTTGAAGATTTGGCCTCTCCAAGCTAGATTTGTTCACTAGCTTGTAAGCAGTCCATATCTGAAACATATTAAATGAAAACTGTGGATTAAAACAGCATTTCCACCATGTTTGAGCAAAAATCTTCCCAAGCCCCCACTGAGATGAAAACACAGTTTCTGTACTTGAATGCAATTATACTAGTTAGAAATTGTCCCTCGTGGGAATACATATAGTTTCCTGATAGGAGAGGTCGGCCGCACACTGGCTCCTTCTCCAGCTGCAGACGATGATGTGGTGTGGGACAAAGGAATTTTTTTTAATTTATTTTTGTCTTTTTATTTTTCAGGAAAAATAGCCAACTATATGTTGTAGAGTAATGCAGGGTGTAAACCAGAAAAACAGCAGCTTCCAGGGACTGACGTCCCCATCAGCTCCTGTGTTCCCTCTTCCGCGATGGTTTCTCAGCCTGGGCTTGTGTTGGAGGTTGGCAACGTCCCTCCCAGGACAGGTCTGCTGTCATTTAAGGTCAGAGCGAAGTGGCATTAAGTGCAAAGCATTATGTTTGAATGCTATAAATATGGGAAAACTCAACAGCATTTAGAATAAAGGTTTTTAAGGTTCAGACTTCTTGCTATAGCGAGTATCTCAAGTTCAGGCATCCCAATTTCAAACCGATAGAACTTAAAATGTTTATGTCATGTGCAGTGATTGTTTCTATGGCATGAAAATCTTTCTATTTTCAGTTTTTCAAACCTATTTTAAAAGTTCTTTTGGATTGTCAGGTAAAACAAAACAAAACAAAACACACCAAAATGAAGCATTTCATTGTAGATCAATTCAACCTTATCAGATTTTCTTTTGTAAAGCAAAGTTTTCTGAGGTTGACAAGCATGTTTAAATTTAAATAGCCTCTCCTGGTTTCAGATTTCTTGAACAGAAAAGAATTCCCATGGGTTGTACTTAAAACCCGCTGTTATGTGCATTAAAAAAAGGCCAAACTATAAAGTGTCATGAACCAGAATGTGTTTTATTCACCCCAACATAAATTGTAAGCACAACAATGCCTGTGAGAAACACGGAACAGGGGAGTATTTTTCAAGTACTTCAACGTGCCAAGAAAACTGTACTCTCATCAGTTACAAACTGCTACAGTTTGAGATTTTCTGGAGTAGACACATTTAAGAGTTCTCAATAAAAACCCAGAGCCAAGAGAAATCAGCTCATTTAATTCCGAGTTTGAAGCTAAGACCAAGTTCCCTGAAAGGTTAACGAAGATTTCTGGTTTGTATTTGCCTCTGGGAGTGTATCTGATCAGTCCCGCCCTTTCCATGTATTTGCATTAAAGTGCTAAAAAAGGACTTTTACAGCCTCTTTAACTAATATTTCCCACAGGGACAAATGCACACCAAAGAAAACAAGATAACCAAGAAAAGAAGAGGGAAATTTTACACCTGGCTCTCAAGAAGACCGAACCGTGAGGGTGTAAGTTTAGTGCACATTAGGTGAAGCTGCTGATCCTGGTGTTCGTCTGTAACTGCTGCGGGCGCAAAGTTCCAAAAGGGGAATTGGGATCTGCAGAGCCTCACGTGCTCCTGCACACTCGGAAAGCTTCTCCACATTTTTCTTCTATTTTGACATAGGACCATATATTTTTTGTATAATATATATTACACACGCTGAAATTCATATTTATGACCTGCATTAAAATGCTGTTAGTTTTGCAGCATTTTACATCTGTGTTCACTGAACTGCTTTGGTGAATTTTGTAAAGGTAGGGAAACCCCTATCTTTATTTGCATAGAAGGAGGTTGGATAATGCGCTTCATCCTTAGAGATTTCAGAGTTTCTGTTATCTGTCCTGTGAGTCAAACTATGCAGCTAGACTCCTGATCCTTCACATCATCTCTTTGATTTGCAAAGGAGTTTCCTAATGGAGATTTTTGATTATTATTATTGCAGTATCTCTGCAAACGGATTTCATTTTACTGGGCAGGCAGGCAGCTCTGACTGGTGGGTTTTTTCCTTCTAATGCGAGTGGAAGCAGGAAGGAGAAGGGGAGATGCAGGTGGAGGAGGCCCAGGAGATGCATCGCTGGAAGAAGGTCCTGGCCGAGGCTGCGGTGATTCTTTATGCTGGCGCTGGGTGCGACAAGCTGGTTTTGCTGTTGTCACTGCTGATTTGGTTTCTTTGTTTTCCTGCCTAAACAGGCATCTAACTTGCTTCACCTGGGCTACCGCCACCCTGGGGAGGACGTGAATAAACATCAATGGAAATGGAAATTATTTTTAGCCAAATTTTGGAGTCCTGATATATCTTATATTTCACTTTCTCAGCACATTTTATTCAATTTTATTAGGTCATTTAGCAAATAATTTTAATTTTCTGCTTAGATCTGAATTTCTGAAAGTAATGTACTGTTGTACAGTTAATGAGTCTGCTAATAAGCTCCAAGAAAATGTGATTTGCAAATCATTCCAGGACATAACTGTCACTCAGACCCTATGCCAATTAGCATAACCATTAGCAACTATCCCTAAGAGCTCCTTGAAATTTAAATGAGAGCTCCTAAGATCCCTTTTATTAGGGGAAGGCAAAGATTCCTCCCCATAAGGAAAAAGGAGACTGATAAAATGCAATAACTCATTAAAGATGAAATATTTCTCTAGAGGTAAATGGCTACCTGGGTTTCTGGGCAGAGCCAGTCTTTCTGTAATGCACTTGATGTTTGCTTGCCCTTACAATGATGCTAAGAGGTTTCGTGGCCAACTAGTTGCTTGAGTTGCAAGGAGCTGCTGCGAAGGCATTGGTAGAGCCACAAAGGGAGGGTGTTTTATTGCAAACTTGAAGTAAAAGTTACGGGGGCGATTTATGGTACCTGCAAGAACATACCAAATCTCGGTGAATTTAATAACACATTTTCTTGAAAAAAAAGTGCTGCACAAACAATTCTGGAGGTTGTGGCTGATGCTGCAATGTCCCCTCGCAGGGGACAGAGCCTTGGTGAAGCATGTGACACCCTGAGGTTGCACGCCAGGCCATGTGTCTCTGCAGACGTGTAGGTTGGGGACATGCATGCAGCCCATACAAACACAATGCAAAGCTGCCATCCAGCCCTGGGAACCTGAAAGTTTGTGACACCTTTTCCCTTTTTTTTTTTTTTTTTTTTTTTTTTTTTGGTTTTTTTTTCCATTTTTCCCTGAGAGACATTCAAGGGGGATGTTCACAGCCCGGGCACTGGGGTTGGACAATGAGACCAGGGGGTATTTGTAGCTCTGAAAATCTTCTCTTGACCTTCCAAGTGTCAGGCTGACTGTCAGGGCTTTCTCTATGCAGATGCATATGAAATAGAGGATTAAATAAAGCAGAGATCGAGCAACTCATGCGAGTCAATAGGAGAGATTAAATTTGACAGACAAATGAAGGAAGCAGATAATGCTCTAAGGTAAAAGAAGGCATGAAGTTTGCCAGACCCAAAGGCCCGCAGGTGCCTGCCTTGTTTCTGGCCACAGGGTCACACTGGGTTCCTTTCCATCCCACCTGCTAATGATTTGCCAGTTTGTTTGTTTCCCCCCCGACACCTTTAATTTTTTTTTAAGCAACATTAAAGGCATTTAGGGCTGGGGAAAGGATGTCTGCAGTAATAATATTATGCAAACAAAGCAAACTGATTATGGTGGGGATTATTAATAGTAAAATTAAGCAGCATCTGGGACCTGATTGAATAAGTTGACTGAGAAGTACAGGAGGCTATAGAGCACTTCCCAAAGCCTGATAATTCTTAAATCATTCCCAGTTCAGGCCTTATTCTGAGGCTTAACTATTCTTGGACACTTTGGCTATGGATAGATAATAATTTGCCATGTTCTTTTTATTCTTCTTCTTGAAAGGAAAAGCCAAGGACATATAAATCATATTTTTATGCAAGAGAACAGGTACAGATTTTTTGGTATTTGCCATTAATTGCTTTCTCAGTTTTTGTTAGACAAGAAAGGATATTAAGGGGATTGCACAATGGCCAATTAGTTTTAAAGGTCTTTAGTTCCAATACTTATCTGGAATAATTTGTAATCTCCGTTGACAAAGGCAGCCAAGGAACCCTTTTTGATAATAACACTAAATCAGACTGCTAGAGCACATACCGATTAACATATACAAGGGACGTTACACCAAACAGAAATTCAATTTAACGGATCTCACGGCTCCAACCACATCCCAATTATATTCATATCCGTCTGCAGCCTTCTCTGTTTCACCCTCTTATCCTCATCTTCAGAGGTCTCAGCATGAATTTTAGCATATTTCCTCTTAGCCACTTTCAGCTTGCTTAATACCCATCACTTTTTCACATAATGTTCTTTGGTCTTTTTCTTCCTCGCTGTCTCTCTGGATTCTGCTAGCTACAGGAATGAAGGTCATTTGGTTACCAGGAAAGTAGGAGAAGGCACAGAAGCACCTAAGCCCTTCCCCAAATCTAGGAGATAAAACTGCTCTGACCTTAGACATTTAGGGTCTGCATTGGCTGAAGTGAGACCAGTAGAACTAGGCTAGCTTGGGGCAGGACCCGTCCTTTCCTCTCTAAGGCACCAGGTTCAGCATCCTCAGGAGGGTCCCCTGGAGCTCCAGAAGGCTCAGTCACTTGAGCAGAGAAGATGAAGCCCAAGGGCCGCCCTGATTGCACATAGAAATGGCACAAATATTTGATCCAGCCTTCCCCTTGGTGGGAGCTATCAGACCTCGGGCACTTGGCAGCTCCAGGCTTTCGTCTGTATTTTAGCCACTAGGAAGGCAGATGGGTACCTGTAAATGGATCCTCTGGAGGATGTGTAACATCGCTGCCTTTGCTATAATGCAAATGGGAATAATTTTGTCACCTATGACCATGAGAAATGCTTTGAGAAATACAGGCATTGAGAGGAACAAAGAAAGTGAGCATGTGGTAAAGGCCAATAGTATCCCCTAATAGGAAGTAAAATCCTTGTTAAGGAGTTGTTATTGCATTAAAAAGTAGAGGCTGGAATCAGCTCATAAGGAGCTGAGCCACTTAAGTGTATCTGCAGACAAGGCACGTTCTTATTAAAGCACTTGCCTGTCTGTGCCATCTCTGAGTGTTTCTTCTGAGCCTTCTTGAGGCATATCAACATAGATCTTTTTCCTTCCTTCCTTCCTTCCTTCCTTCCTTCCTTCCTTCCTTCCTTCCTTCCTTCCTTCCTTCCT